>OY015313.1:57037900-57569257 GCA_955612985.1 Cheilosia scutellata | reverse complement strand
GAAATGTCAATTTGACATACAATTTCGACAGAAATACTTTTAATAAAGGTTTTGAACTAATATTCTAATTCTTTCTTTCGACATGAAATTTTGTCAAAAATCTCGATATCAAAGGGGGGACCCCATGGAATTTAGGATTTTACTAAAATTTAAAATTGTTGTCGGAAAACTGTCGGAAATGTCAATTTGACATACAATTTCGACAGAAATATTAATGAAGGTTTTGTGCTAAAATTCTAATTCTTTCTTTCGACATGAAATTTTGTCAAAAATCTCGATATCAAAGGGGGGACCCCATGGAATTTAGGATTTTACTAAAATTTAAAATTGTTGTCGAAAAACTGTCGGAAATGTCAATTTGACATACAATTTCGACAGAAATACTTTTAATAAAGGTTTTGAACTAATATTCTAATTCTTTCTTTCGACATGAAATTTTGTCAAAAATCTCGATATCAAAGGGGGGACCCCATGGAATTTAGGATTTTACTAAAATTTAAAATTGTTGTCGAAAAACTGTCGGAAATGTCAATTTGACATACAATTTCGACAGAAATATTTTTAATGAAGGTTTTGAGCTAAAATTCTAATTCTTTCTTTCGACATGAAATTTTGTCAAAAATCTCGATATCAAAGGGGGACCCCATGGAATTTAGGATTTTACTAAAATTTAAAATTGTTGTCGAAAAACTGTCGGAAATGTCAATTTGACATACAATTTCGACAGAAATACTTTTATAAAGGTTTTGAGCTAAAATTCTAATTCTTTCTTTCGACATGAAATTTTGTCAAAAATCTCGATATCAAAGGGGGGACGATCCCACACGTTCGGGAGAATGGATTGCAAGGAGGAAGAAAATGACAGAAAGGCTTTACTCGGTACGTTTAATTTCTATCAACATAGTCGGGCAGTTGATCGTAGATCTGTCGGTGATGATTTGATTCAGCACCTCAAGTTGCGCACTTCGATGGGCTTCCACCTAAGAGCCAATAAAAGAGAAGAAGGGAGTAGGCTTTGCACGCGCGAATCAAATATATTCAATCAACTGAGGGCGCAAGCGTTGAACTGCGGAAGGTGTACCCCGACCGGAAACGAACAAACTTTTTGGACTTTTTGATGCTCCCTCCTGTTCATCTGACTCCAACAGGGCAATATGCGGTGTCTAATGCAGAATTGCGCGTCCTTCTGCTGGGAAATCCCCTGTGGGTGGAATTGTCTGTGCACAAGATCTGGATGAAGCCGGTTCGGTGAAAAAGTTTCTTGCAACGTCGGACAGTGACAGAGTTTTCCTGCAGCAGCGGATGTGTATATACACCTTTTGCGCGTCTTACTGGGTCTTCCTGCGTCCTCGATCTGGGCATCAATTGACGACTGGCCATATTAGATATATAATTGTATATATGGCACGGCTCTTCAGGATATGGGGAACTAAACGCATGCTCTAATTCTAATTCTTTCTTTCGACATGAAATTTTGTCAAAAATCTCGATATCAAAGGAGGGACCCCATGGAATTTAGGATTTTACTAAAATTTAAAATTGTTGTCGAAAAACTGTCGGAAATGTCAATTTGACATACAATATCGACAGAAATACTTTTAATAAAGGTTTTGAGCTAAAATTCTAATTTTTTCTTACGACATGAAATTTTGTCAAAAATCTCGATATCAAAGGGGGGACCCCATGGAATTTAGGATTTTACTAAAATTTAAAATTGTTGTCGAAAAACTGTCGGAAATGTCAATTTGACATGCAATTTCGACAGAAATACTTTTAATAAAGGTTTTGAGCTAAAATTCTAATTCTTTCTTTCGACATGAAATTTTGTCAAAAATCTCGATATCAAAGGGGGGGGACCCCATGGAATTTAGGATTTTACTAAATTTTAAAATTGTTGTCGAAAAACAGTCGGAAATGTCAATTTGACATACAATTTCGACAGAAATACTTTTAATAAAGGTTTTGAGCTAAAATTCTAATTCTTTCTTTCGACATGAAATTTTGTCAAAAATCTCGATATCAAAGGGGGGGACCCCATGGAATTTAGGATTTTACTAAAATTTAAAATTGTTGTCGAAAAACTGTCGGAAATGTCAATTTGACATACAATATCAACAGAAATACTTTTAATAAAGGTTTTGAGCTAAAATTCTAATTCTTTCTTACGACATGAAATGTTGTCAAAAATCTCGATATCAAAGGGGGGACCCCATGGAATTTAGGATTTTACTAAAATTTAAAATTGTTGTCGAAAAACTGTCGGAAATGTCAATTTGAAATAAAATATCGACAGAAATACTTTTAATCAAGGTTTTGAGCTAAAATTCTAATTCTTTCTTTCGACATGAAATTTTGTCAAAAATCTCGATATCAAAGGGGGGAACCCCATGGAATTTAGGATTTTACTAAAATTTAAAATTGTTGTCGAAAAACTGTCGGAAATGTCAATTTGACATACAATTTCCACAGAAATACTTTTAATAAAAGTTTTGAGCTAAAATTCTAATTCTTTCTTTCGACATGAAATTTTGTCAAAAATCTCGATATCAAAGGGGGGGGACCCCATGGAATTTAGGATTTTACTAAATTTTAAAATTGTTGTCGAAAAACAGTCGGAAATGTCAATTTGACATACAATTTCGACAGAAATACTTTTAATAAAGGTTTTGAGCTAAAATTCTAATTCTTTCTTTCGACATGAAATTTTGTCAAAAATCTCGATATCAAAGGGGGGACCCCATGGAATTTAGGATTTTACTAAAATTTAAAATTGTTGTCGAAAAACTGTCGGAAATGTCAATTTGACATACAATATCAACAGAAATACTTTTAATAAAGGTTTTGAGCTAAAATTCTAATTCTTTCTTACGACATGAAATTTTGTCAAAAATCTCGATATCAAAGGGCCCCATGGAATTTAGGATTTTACTAAAATTTAAAATTGTTGTCGAAAAACTGTCGGAAATGTCAATTTGACATACAATTTCGACAGAAATATTAATGAAGGTTTTGAGCTAAAATTCTAATTCTTTCTTTCGACATGAAATTTTGTCAAAAATCTCGATATCAAAGGGGACCCCATGGAATTTAGGATTTTACTAAAATTTAAAATTGTTGTCGAAAAACTGTCGGAAATGTCAATTTGACATACAATTTCGACAGAAATACTTTTAATAAAGGTTTTGAACTAATATTCTAATTCTTTCTTTCGACATGAAATTTTGTCAAAAATCTCGATATCAAAGGGGGGACCCCATGGAATTTAGGATTTTACTAAAATTTAAAATTGTTGTCGAAAAACTGTCGGAAATGTCAATTTGACATACAATTTCGACAGAAATATTTTTAATGAAGGTTTTGAGCTAAAATTCTAATTCTTTCTTTCGACATGAAATTTTGTCAAAAATCTCGATATCAAAGGGGGGACCCCATGGAATTTAGGATTTTACTAAAATTTAAAATTGTTGTCGAAAAACTGTCGGAAATGTCAATTTGACATACAATTTCGACAGAAATACTTTTAATAAAGGTTTTGAACTAATATTCTAATTCTTTCTTTCGACATGAAATTTTGTCAAAAATCTCGATATCAAAGGGGGGACCCCATGGAATTTAGGATTTTACTAAAATTTAAAATTGTTGTCGGAAAACTGTCGGAAATGTCAATTTGACATACAATTTCGACAGAAATATTAATGAAGGTTTTGAGCTAAAATTCTAATTCTTTCTTTCGACATGAAATTTTGTCAAAAATCTCGATATCAAAGGGGGGACCCCATGGAATTTAGGATTTTACTAAAATTTAAAATTGTTGTCGAAAAACTGTCGGAAATGTCAATTTGACATACAATTTCGACAGAAATACTTTTAATAAAGGTTTTGAACTAATATTCTAATTCTTTCTTTCGACATGAAATTTTGTCAAAAATCTCGATATCAAAGGGGGGACCCCATGGAATTTAGGATTTTACTAAAATTTAAAATTGTTGTCGAAAAACTGTCGGAAATGTCAATTTGACATACAATTTCGACAGAAATATTTTTAATGAAGGTTTTGAGCTAAAATTCTAATTCTTTCTTTCGACATGAAATTTTGTCAAAAATCTCGATATCAAAGGGGGGACCCCATGGAATTTAGGATTTTACTAAAATTTAAAATTGTTGTCGAAAAACTGTCGGAAATGTCAATTTGACATACAATTTCGACAGAAATACTTTTATAAAGGTTTTGAGCTAAAATTCTAATTCTTTCTTTCGACATGAAATTTTGTCAAAAATCTCGATATCAAAGGGGGGACGATCCCACACGTTCGGGAGAATGGATTGCAAGGAGGAAGAAAATGACAGAAAGGCTTTACTCGGTACGTTTAATTTCTATCAACATAGTCGGGCAGTTGATCGTAGATCTGTCGGTGATGATTTGATTCAGCACCTCAAGTTGCGCACTTCGATGGGCTTCCACCTAAGAGCCAATAAAAGAGAAGAAGGGAGTAGGCTTTGCACGCGCGAATCAAATATATTCAATCAACTGAGGGCGCAAGCGTTGAACTGCGGAAGGTGTACCCCGACCGGAAACGAACAAACTTTTTGGACTTTTTGATGCTCCCTCCTGTTCATCTGACTCCAACAGGGCAATATGCGGTGTCTAATGCAGAATTGCGCGTCCTTCTGCTGGGAAATCCCCTGTGGGTGGAATTGTCTGTGCACAAGATCTGGATGAAGCCGGTTCGGTGAAAAAGTTTCTTGCAACGTCGGACAGTGACAGAGTTTTCCTGCAGCAGCGGATGTGTATATACACCTTTTGCGCGTCTTACTGGGTCTTCCTGCGTCCTCGATCTGGGCATCAATTGACGACTGGCCATATTAGATATATAATTGTATATATGGCACGGCTCTTCAGGATATGGGGAACTAAACGCATGCTCCCGAAGAAGAAATCTGCGGCATTTCTGTTGTGTCTCAGCAGAAAAGATTCTAGACAAATTATTGGCATTGCTGCGGGACATTTTGATTTTGCTAAGCATCTTATTGTGCTAGGCTTCCTCAAAACAGGTTTCTTTTTAAGTGTTATTCTCTGTATATTACCACTTTTTCGTATTATCCTTCGGACCGTTGCTATGCTGGCTAATACTCCCCTCCCCTGTTAGCCCTTATTTTAGTCGCTGTTAGAGCAGTCAAGCCGTAGATGTTGTTGCTTCTGGCATGCGTCCTTTTCGTTTTTTTCCATATTGTTGTGGATTCACAAGATAACTGCTTACAACAGTTTTACTTCTATTTAGCCTCCTTGCAATTTCTCGGCCTGAGAGTCCTAAATCCTTGAAAGAATCTAATTTTCCTCTTTCTGTCGCTGTCAAAGACTTTCCGGAACTCATTTTTGTTTAACTAAATATAAACAGTTCTTTTCAACGCTTTTTTTTTTAAATATTCTTAACAAAACTTTGAAAAAAATCACTGATGTGAACCGGCCAGTATCGAAGATTCCCTGTAAATTTGAACTCAATCGGCTGGAAGGTTTTGAAGTCCATACATAGGAACATAAAAAAAATATCTGGACAAGACGTCGTAGAATGAATGACCCTAATTAGAGGGTCATAAAATCATTTCAATATACATTGTCATTATTGGGGATGGGTGGCCGGATATGGTAAAACCCCATCGAGCGACGAGAAGCAGTAGCTGCGATCGCATTCGGACGAATACAGCATACCACCAGATGTATAAATATAACTGAAATAAAATATAAATATAAATTGAAAAATCGAGTTGATCGTCCGTCGGTCGGTATCCATATTTGAGAATTAATTAATAGGGTTTCTATTTTTAAATAGCCAAAGCAAGTTTTTAACAAAATTCCACGTCTGTATGTTTCAGTGACTGAACTTCTTTCCACAGTGCAGACAAATGCTGGCCATTTAGTGATCTTGCTCACTTAAATCGTTTTTCAAGTATTCCACAAAGTATCAATGCATAATTTTCAGGGAAATGATTTTCGGTGTAATTTACCTTCGCAACTAAACTAAAAATCTACCTGTCTCGCCCGAAACGACTTTCATAGGAAGTCCTGTACCTGTGTACATTTAATCTCTAAAAAAATATTCCACGACAAGACAATTGAAAATACATACATATTGTTATTTATTTATTAATTTTTTACTATTTTAAGCAAATTTCCTCTTAATTCGTGCATTAAAAATAACAATTATAAACAAAAAGGAGTAGACTTGCATTCTTCTCTGAATACCAAAAAGAAATTTCAATCTTCATACCTAGGTACTCTAATCTCTGAACGCGGGTACACCGGATTGGGGACACGATCCCGAAAACCAAAATCCCGAAAATCCAAAATCCCGAAAACCCAAAATCCTGAAAATCCAAAATCCCGAAAACCTAATATCCCGAAAACCCACAATCCCGAAAAGCCAAAATCCTGAAAAAAGAATTCTTAATTTTGTTTTGAATGTAAAATAGACAAGTGTTTGTCCATTCCATTTACCGTAATAATGTTTTGTAATGTTGCGCTGCAACTCGCAATGTACATTCAGTTGTGCTGATCTCATATAGTGTGATAGCTTACCGACTAGATTTTTGTTAGCCAGTAAACATCGTTAATACAAAAAGAGTAGAAAAAGAAAACGTTACGGACTTGTAGGTACCTAGTCCTGCATACTCCCCTAATTTTTGGTCGGTTTGTAACCTTTTGAAACAAAATCTGCCGCGGACACAGAACAACGTAGAGGCGTGGCACCGCAGCCGGCTGAAAGTTCTCGCAGGGCATTCACACATTGGTGTATATTCTCTTTTATGTGAAGAGCAAATCCGTGTGAAAACATGTTTGGCTAAAATAATTGCCGGTGAGACGCAACAACTAAGATAACGCTATGTGACGAAGGAAACAAAATTTAAAAAATTTACGCGGAACGTAACGAGCGTTCTGAAATAAGTTTTCTAACAGGAATTGCGTACAATATGAATTTGTATTAGATATTGTTTTGTCATGGATCGTTTTTTATAATGTTTGTTGCAGCAAATTCGGCTGCAACCGAGACTTTTTGTCAACCGGCAATTAACAAAATGGTGTTTTTGATGCCAAGTTACAAAACCTTTATTGAATACATATAAATCCATTATTAATGATTAGTTACATGTTTTTCTCTTATAATTACTTACTTAGTCTCCTTAGTTACCGAAAATTCAATTATTGTAAGCAATGATGGTTTTAAATGCAAGCCAACACGGGCTTAATTCGATTTTATATTATAAGTAAAGCGAGCCAACACGGGCAAAATTCAATTAAAATGCGAGCCAACACGGGCAAATTCAATTAATTAATTAAATATTAGTACTATTACTTTTGACTTTAAATTTCTTTGGTAATTGACTTCAAATTTGGCTGCACAATTAGCGCCTCGTGGAAACCCAATTGAAAATGAAAATGAGAAGCGAACATAACCTCTTCTGGTTACAATGACATTTCAGCATTTCGCTCACGACTACACCTATCAGTCGATAGGGGAAGCTACTTTATAGGGTACCTCTGCAGTTGTCTTCACACTCCCCTCCGGTAGTTTCACCTGTGGACTGGTATCTTCTAGGGATGTGATGTCAAGGACCGCCAGTTTGACCACGGGCCTTTCGTAGACCCCAGTCTGGGTTTGTATGGAGGCACTTCGCACTTGGCCATCATTCGACATTTTTACCTGAACCACTCGCCCTTTAGGCCAACAGTTCCGGGGACTATTAGGGTCCACAAGCAAGACGACGTCACCGACCTTTATGGGCTTTACGGGTGTAAACTATTTTGCGCGCCTGGTAAGCGTTGGTAAGTATTCAGCTACCCACCGCTTCCAGAAGCGGTCCGCAAACTGCTGTGAGAGGAGCCAATTTTTTCGATGCACTCTGTTGTCGTCGTTAAGCGCCACCCAGGGCTTAGATCCATCAGCCGAGCCTAACAGGAAGTGGTTGAGTGTGAGAGCCTCCGGGTTGTCGATATCTATTGGTATGTACGTCAAAGGCCGCGAGTTTACTATATACTCCGCTTCTATAAGCATGCTGCGCAGTAGTTCGTCGTTTGGATTGCGTATTGGCACCGTTGCATAAAGGACGTTCTTTATTGATCGTACTAGTCGCTCCCAACTACCACCCATATGCGGCGAGCTTGGTGGTATGAATTTCCATTTAGTGTTCGTTGTCGTGAAGGCTTCTATTAATTTCTCTTTCCGGATTGTTTTTGAAGCTTCTTGTAGCTCCCGCTCTGCCCCATGAAAATTGGTCCCATTGTCGCTGTGAAATTCGATAGGGGTCCCTCGTCTTGCCATAAAATTTCGAAGACACAAAATGCAGGAGTCTGTAGTTAATGTGTGAGCAACCTCTATGTGGACGGCCCTCGTGGTAAGGCATGTTAACAGGACACCCCAGTGCTTTTCGACTCGTCGACCCACACTAACTGCCATTGGGCCGAAATAGTCGACCCCGACGTATGAAAACGGACGACAGAAAGTCGCCAGTCGTGCGGGAGGAAGCTGCGCCATGATTGGTGATCGGGGTTGGGCTCGATTATTCTTACATTTTTGACATGTCCTCTTCACTGCTTTTAGAGCAGAGCGCATCTGGGGTATATAGAACTTTTGGCGTATAGTGTTCACAACTGTTTCGTCGTTTTGGTGCTTGTATCGACGCTGAAAATCATTGATGATGTGTGATGTAATTGGGTGCGTTCTGGGAAGAATAATAGGTGATTTAAAATCCATTCCGATTCCCTCAGCAAAGCGAAGCCTTCCATGGGCTCGAATAAGTCCATCTTCGTCACGAAATGGGCACAAATTAAAAAGGTGGCTGTTTTTTTCGACGTTTCGATTCGCTCCTAAGTCTGCAACTTCTTCTGGGTACACGCTATTTTGAGCCTCTTTTATTAAGGCGTTTTCCGCCGCCTGGAGTTCTTCGCGTGACAGGGGTCCATTAAGCCGAAGTCCTTTAGTCTTCGTAGTGCACACATTATGAACGAACCGAAGGGCGTACGCTGTGCTCCGAAGTAGCTTTGTCCAGCTGGAGATCTCTTTGAACCGGAAAATATTTTCTCGACCAGAAGTGTGGATGCCAACGAACTGCGTTTTCAGCTCCTCAACTGTAGAGCCTACGACTATCTCCTGTGGCCAGCCTTCCGGAGAGAGTTTCAGAAATTCCGGTCCATTGAACCAACGGCTAGAGGCGTTGAAATCTGGCGTTTTTTGTCCGTGATTTCGGTGAGCTCCATTACTTCGCTAACTCGGACGGCCACATATTGGCGGTACCTCCTGTGGTCAGACCGGAACCAGCTAAGCACAGTTTTGGCATCTGTCCAAAAGTATCGTTGACTGAACGTGATCCCGTGTGACTCAGCGATACATTTAGCAAATCGTGCGCCAAGGAGGGCTGCCTGCAACTCTAATCGTGGGATTGATAGAGACTTAAGAGGTGCCACTCGGGTTTTGGCTCCTATTAATCTAACGTCGACCAAGCCGCCATGCGAATTTCTTACATATGCTACTGCAGCAAAACCGTTTTCGCTTGCGTCTACAAATACGTGTAGCTGTATCTCGGATCCCCAGGCTGAAGTCACATAACATCTTGGGATTTTCACTTGGTCTACTTTGGCTAGGTGTTGTACCCATTTTAGCCATTTTTTGTGTTCCTCATCTCTTATTTCTTCATCCCATGCAATTCTGGAGCGCCAAATTTCCTGCAGAAGAATCTTAATGTACATGAGGAAGCACGCTATCAGCCCCAACGGATCAAATATTGTCATTAACACCCTAAGAACTTCGCGCTTAGTAGGACGGCGTGATCCGAAAATGATTTCTCTCCGCTTCGGATCAGTGGTGAGTTTAAATGTAAGACAGTCAGAGGAGGTGCACCACCACATCCCAAGTACCTTTTCAGTCCCTAGTTCGACGTTAATATTCATATTTATTTGCTCAGTTGCTTGGGATTCAAGCGCCCTTAAAACCGTAGTCGAATTGGAAACCCAGTTTCTGATGTGAAAACCGCCCTGCTTATGTATGTGTCGAATCTCTTGAGCTAGTTTAATGGCCTCTTCCTCCGTCGCTACGCTGTCCATCAGGTCATCCACATAATGATTCTCCTTTATTGACCGAGCGGCTCTCGGAAATTCAGCGGCGAAGTGCTCAGCGTTGGTATTTTTAACGAACTGGGCGGTACAAGGGGAACACGTTGCCCCGAAAGTCATAACCGTCATTATATAGCTATCAGGTTTTCCGTCCTCGTTGCAGCCCCACAAGAATCGCTGGTAATGATGGTCCTCTTTTCGTATACCGATTTGATGGAACATTTCCATAATATCCCCGCAAATAGCGATTTTGTGTTGTCTAAACTTATAGATTACCGACGTCAGAGGCGTAAGCTGGTCAGGGCCTTTTAGAAGTACCGAGTTAATTGATGTTCCGTGGATTGCAGCAGCAGCGTCCCAAACGATTCTGATTTTTCCTGGCTTATTTGGGTTTTCAACGGGGAAGATCGGTAAGTACCATGACTGACTCCGATTTTCGTTTGTCTCCTTAGGCGTGAGCTTTCGAGCGTAACCCTTCACGACGTATTCGTCGACTTTAGCATTTAGCTTCTCCGCTAGTCCTGGATCCCGTTCCATAAGTTTTTGGAGGCACACTAATCGCTTTCTGGCCATCGGGTAACTATCCGGTAGTTGGATGTTATCGAACCTCCATAGTAGTGTGGTCTC
This sequence comes from Cheilosia scutellata, assembly GCA_955612985.1. NCBI lineage: Eukaryota > Metazoa > Arthropoda > Insecta > Diptera > Syrphidae > Cheilosia > Cheilosia scutellata. Next base: position 57,558,528 of record OY015313.1, on the reverse strand, counting down.
GTATCTTCCATTTTTACGGATCGTGTGGGAATTTAGCAAGTCTAAGGCTCTAGCGTCGTCCTGGGATATTATGATCTGCTGTGTGTTTAGTGCGCCGAAATTGTCCTCACAAATAAAGTCTTTCAATAAGCGACGCAAGTCTGAGTCGTTACATTCACAGACATGGAAACTGTGAGTTTTATAATCGCTATCTGGATTGTTATCTCTTTCGACACAATTTCCATGAACCTCCCATCCTAAGCGAGTCTTAGTCGCGACGGGTTCATGCCGACCTCCCTCTTTGGCCCGTAGTGGAAGCCCCAGTTGAGCGTTGTTAACGCCTATAAGCAACCTTGGAACGGCTTTGTTATACGAATCGATAGAGAGTCCCTTTAAGTGCTCGTACTTCCTTTGCAACTCGTGCGGATTGAGCGTTTGAGCTGGTAGGCAAAGGTTCTCAACCGTGTGGACATCTACAAGTGGAAACCTCTCTGCGTGTCCATTTGTGCTGGATATTTGCAAGGCGATCAGCTCGGATTGGCTCTCGTATCGGGAGGTGTTTCCAGTCCACTTCAGACATAGAGGTCGTGGAGATCCCCGCACGTTTAACTGCTTCGCAAGTTCCCTATCCATTAACGTTACGGAAGAGCCATCGTCCAAAAATGCGAATGCTTTTATTTTAACTCCTTTCCCATAGAGAAATACAGGCACAACCCTAAACAAAACGGTATCAGTTTCGTAATCCTGCGTATTACTGCTGCTATCTAAGTGCACTCCAACGGTTCCGGCGTTCGGTTGGGTCGAGGCAGCTTCTTTTTGATCGTTGTGAAGTAGTTGGTGATGTTTTAGAACACAATTATTTTTTCCACAAACCGCTTCCGATCTACACTTGTAGTTCAGATGCCTTTTTAAACATCTACGGCATAGTTTATGCTTCCTTACTTCTTCCCATCTTTCAGCACGGCTCGATTGTTGGAACTGCTTACAGTTAGCTACCGAGTTACAGTTCTTACCACAAATACAGCACTCGTTCTCCAATTTATCGTTGGCGTGTCCGGTCTCCTTATAATGCGCATTCACGGCCCCTCTATCTTTCCACTTTCTATTTCGATTTCTCCTATCCTCTACCGACGTAGATGCAGTCGGAAGTAGAACTCCATTGGCAGCCTCGGCCATCTTGTACACCCATGTACTGAAATGTACAAACGTAGACATTGGTAGTGTTTGCTTGTGGATGGCCCAATTGAGCCGTAAGGCAGGTGGAAGCTTTTCCACGAGTTCTTGCATCAGCATTGGATTGTTGAGGTGGTCTACTAGACCAGAAGCCTCGACTGTAGCGCAAAGGTTCTGCACTGATATCGCGAAGGTGACAATAGTCTCAAGTTTGTCCGCTTTTGGGCGTCGTGTTAATTCCACGAAGCAAGGTGTTGATAACTAGCTCCGGTCTCCCGTACAACATCCTCAAAGTCTCGATCACCCGTCCGACACAATTTGGTTGTATAATAAGACTTCTTACTGCCTCCAGAGCATCGCCTTTAAGAGCTTTATGTAGCCGTATAAGATTTTCTTCGTCGATAAAGCCGCATAGTTCTGTACTTCTATTAAAAGTGGCAATAAAGAGTGGCCACTCCGCAGGATTTCCGTCGAAGGTCGGCAGGTCTCGTGACAACAAGTGTCGTGCAGCTAAATGGTTCTTATTTAGAAAATTATTCGGAGCTTCTTGGCGAGTAGTATACGGTGCAGACATGTGCTGTGAAATCGGTACGTTAGGCTGTTGATGAACTTGCAGCGGAACATTTATCGGATGTTGAGTGCCATGCTTCGATGGCACGAACGGTGGTCGTTGAGGATCAAGCTGTGGTACCCCGACACTACTCCGCACGTTAGCGTATTAGGATTGGATACCTGGCGGCACGAAACCTGAGCAAGACGGCTGTTGGTCGGTGCACAACGGTGGTCCCATCACAGCACAATCTCGTGATACGGAACTGTTTTGGTGTTGAGAAGTGGGCGGCCCGAAACCTGACGGGTTTCCCCCAACATCTGTCGTAGAGTGCAGACAATTCCACTCGGGTATCCCAGCAATCCAATTGCCGACGGCGGCCTTCGAAGCTGCAGCGGTTTCTACCTCTTGGACGTCTTCATCATCATCCTCTGAAGAATCTACGATTTTACTCATGATTTTGTATTTTTTGTCTAAGTATTCGGCTTCCCTTACTGCCCTTAATCGAAGCTCCTCTTTTTCCCGAGTTTCCCTCATCGCCTTTTCCTCCTCGATTTTCTGCAACTCAATTTGCAGTCGCTTAGATGAAGAAAGCTTAGATGACCTTGAGCTGCCTGAGCTTGTTGATCGTGGTGGTTTAGACGCCGAAACTTGACTATTATAGAGCCCAGTACTCATGGTGGCAATAGTAGACTCGATACCTTCTACAGACACTAAAGGCGCGATAGGAGCAGCAAAGGTCATAGTGCTTTGCGCAATCGACGAAGACGTGGCAGAGATAGATGGCAGATTGTGTAGCCCGATTAAATTCCGAGCTGAAGTTGTCACATAGGGGTACGGAGCGGGGGACGCAGTCGCTATGGTATCAGGAACAAGTTTTCTAGGAACAACGTCGAATTCACAATGAGCTAGCGCAGCACTGTTTGTTGCTAATGGTGGTTGCAATCTAGTAGGATTGTCAGAGGTGGTCGCGATTGTTAAATTTCTATACATAGCCGTAACTTCGGCTGCCTTCTGCGCTAACAATGCGACAGGTAAATCGCTCGTAGCAGATGCAGCAGTATATAATGGAGGTGGTAACTGAAGTTTATTAGAAACGCCCGTAGCTGGCACAGTAGCCGAGTTTTTGTACAGGGCAGTGGCTACGGCAGCGTCCTGGGAAGAAACTATGGCAGCACTTGTTGTGCACGTAGTTGTATTTGCTGCTAAACACTGTTGCGACGATTGGCTATGCATATTGGCTTTGGTGTCGGCGAATCTCACAGCAGTTGCAGTACCTGCTTCTGAAAAACTAGCTAAACACTTACTCTTACCTGCGCATGTCTTGCATAAATACGTCTCATGTTGAATATAGCTGTCCACACCGGCACAAAGGAAGTGGTTCCAGGCATCACATTGATCGCATTGGACCATATTTCCGGCAGAGTCAGGTTGATCACAGCTAGAGCAATTGTAATCCTCATTCCGTGGAGTGGGTGTCTTCTTCGTTGGCGATCTCGGCGTTTTACTGGACTCGCTGAAAGGTTGCGGCGTTTTTGCCCTTTTCGGTCCCATCTGCGTATGCACACTGGATTTCTTCAAGTCTTGGATAAGTTTTGTAAGATGTTGCAGCAAATTCGGCTGCAACCGAGACTTTTTGTCAACCGGCAATTAACAAAATGGTGTTTTTGATGCCAAGTTACAAAACCTTTATTGAATACATATAAATCCATTATTAATGATTAGTTACATGTTTTTCTCTTATAATTACTTACTTAGTCTCCTTAGTTACCGAAAATTCAATTATTGTAAGCAATGATGGTTTTAAATGCGAGCCAACACGGGCTTAATTCGATTTTATATTATAAGTAAAGCGAGCCAACACGGGCAAAATTCAATTAAAATGCGAGCCAACACGGGCAAATTCAATTTTATATTATAAGTAAAGCGAGCCAACACGGGCAAAATTCAATTAAAATGCGAGCCAACACGGGCAAATTCAATTAATTAATTAAATATTAGTACTATTACTTTTGACTTTAAATTTCTTTGGTAATTGACTTCAAATTTGGCTGCACAATTAGCGCCTCGTGGAAACCCAATTGAAAATGAAAATGAGAAGCGAACATAACCTCTTCTGGTTACAATGACATTTCAGCATTTCGCTCACGACTACACCTATCAGTCGATAGGGGAAGCTACTTTATAGGGTACCTCTGCAGTTGTCTTCACAATGTTTTTGTTAATAAGACTTGAACTGTTTTTGTTATGTTTTAACACAGGCTCTTCGAGACAGCGAAGGAAACCTAGTCACCGACGGGCAGGGAATAGTAGATGTGTTTAAGCAACATTTCCTGCAGCTGCTTAATGGGCATCATGTAGAGAGAGTGATAGGGCAAGAAGATAGCCCACGTCCAGTCAATGAAGAACTAGTTCCACCACCTAGTATAGAAGAAGTTGGCCTAGCTATAAAAAAGCTTAAGAACAACAAGGCCGCAGGTTCTGATGGTTTACCAGCGGAGCTCTTTAAATACGGTGGTGATGTTTTGGTAGGGAGCATGCACCGAATCATCAACCAAGTATGGGTGGAAGAAAACATGCCCGATGACTGGACTATCAGCTCCATATGCCCCATCTACAAAAAAGGCGATCCTATGTCTTGCAAGAACTATCGAGGCATATCCCTGTCGCATACAAGATCCTATCCGACGTACTGTGTGAACGCCTTAAACCGTTCTGCAAAACACTAATCAGCACGTACCAATGTTGCTTACGGCCCGGCAGATCGACTATAGACAATTTTCACACTGAGGCAAATCCTGGAAAAGACCAACGAATTTCAAATCGAAACTCACCACCTATTCATCGACTTCAAAGCCGCGTATGATAGCATACATCGTCAGGAGCTCCATATGGCGATGGCCGAATTCGGAATCCCGGCAAAACTGATTCAGCTGTGCCGCGTGATGCTGGAAAACACACGCTGCAAAGTGCAGTTTGGAAGCAGCTCCTCCGATCTATTTCAAACTTGTACCGGATTTCGGCAAGGAGACGCGCTGTCATGCGACTTCTTCAATCTCGTACTGGTGCAGATAGTGCGCAGGGCAGGTGTCAACACGGAAGGCACTATCTTCAACAGATCCGTACAGCTACAGGGCTATGCGGACGATATTGACATCATCGGTCGCTCCCAGCGTGCCGTGGTAGAAGCGTTCACGGCGATTGAAGAACAGGCGAAATCCGTTGGCCTTGAAGTAAATGAGGACAAGACTAAGTACATGCTATCAACAAACAAACAAGCATCTGTCCACCGCCTAGGACAAAACGTCACTATTGATAGCAACAACTTCGAGGTAGTTAAGGCGAGTTCACCTACCTCGGAGTAAACATGCACTCCACGAATGACACCTTACTGGAGATCCGGAGAAGAATTACCCTAGGAAACCGTTGCTACTTCGGTTTGGCAAAACAACTGGGTTCAAAACTCCTAACTCGAATAACGAAATGTGTGCTCTACAAAACCCTCATCCTGCCAGTTCTGCTTTATGGCGCCGAGTGCTGGACGATAAGCAAGAAGGGAGAGCTGATACTGGGCTCCTTCGAAAGAAAAATACTTCGGCGGATTTTTGGTCCTGTGTGCGAGGAGGGCGAATGGAGGAGAAGATACAACCGCGAACTCTATGAGCTGTACCAAGATGTGGATGTAGTCCAAAAAGCCAAAACACGTCGACTACATTGGCTCGGCCACATCGAGCGAATGGACAATAATGCTCCAGCTAAGAGGATCTTCGAATCCCAGCCCCCAGGTTCGAGAAGACAAGGAAGACCGAACCTCCGTTTCAAAGACCAAGCCATCGCGGATGCCAGAGCGCTTGGTCTGGACAACTGGAAGCAGCGTTCCCGGGATCGTAGAGGATGGAAGGCTGCAGTGTCTCAGGCAGAGACTCTTCACGGGTCGGGAGCCCGATAAGTAAGTAAGTAAGTAAGTATTATTATACTTTAAAAAATAGTAACAAATTAAATTTTAAGTTTAGGTAGGTAAATTCACTAGACAATCAAGTCCTTCGTCATCTTCAGTTATTCCAACACAAAGTTGGAGATACCAAGCACCATAATGTTGACATTGTCTCATGTCTTCCATCCGGTCTTCTTTATAGGCATGCCATTATCATGCCCCTGTTTTATAGCTTTTTTCGTAATTGACATTTTGTCTAAAAACAATGTAAAAACAAATTTAATTTTTCATATTCCTAATAAGGCCCGTTAATATTTTGGGTGGGCCTTTTTAAGAACATGAAAAACTTTTGTTTATAAAATTTTAAACGAAAATCTACGCAAAGGATTAAATTGATACTTAAACCATACTAAACCTTTGTTTTGTATGTAACATATTGGATGTAAAAACTAGACTTACCCGTCAGAAGGAAATTTCTATCGATTTTGGTGTGGATATAGGTGTCCACAAGCACATTTAAAATATAATTCCTGTTGCTTGTCGGTTATGCCACTTTTTGCGCACTGGGCCTTATTAAGTTCCGGGCCTTATTTGGACCACCTACCTTTGTTAATATTTGGTTACTAATTGTTTGTATGAATTAATACATAATAGTTCTGTTCCTTTACTTTTAGATTTTACGAATTTTTACTTAATGGCATTTTTTAACTCGAAAAAAATTTTTAAGCGGCTTCGAGAATGCAAGATATTACCACTCCACTGAGAATCTTACTAAGTAATTTTTACTCAACCAATTTCTGATAGTAAGAATTGAAAAAGCTGTCAGCCACCTGACAATTGACAATTATTGACAGATGATTTAAAATTTGTCGTCCTATTTGGCATTATGCTTGCAATTACTATTCGCATTTGTGGTTTGGCTTCATCAAAAAGATGTTCGATTAATTTATCAGACATTTTGAAAACTTTTTTTACAACTGCAATTTATGAATTGACAAACAAAAAGGTCACATCACATACTGCACTTTACGGAAAAACAAAATGCATCTGTCATTTTTCGTAGATTACTACAAAAGCGTTTCCTAACTTTTTCGTAAGATTATCTTTCTGAGAAAGAATTCATCCCCACAACTGACAGTCTTTTTCATTCCTATACTGCAAAAGAAAAGAAAAATAGGTTTTGTTGAAAATACATCGAATATCAAGTTTTATTTGTATTATAGGCCCCTTTTTAAACTTTTGGCGACTTTATCATTTTGGCCATTGGTAACGTTGTCGCATTGTTTCAGATTCGTTCTATCGTGTTCGTGTATGCATTTTTGTTGCACGTGTGCTCTCTCTGTTCTTTTGTAAAGGGTCCGCCATCTAACGTTTTTTTTTCAACTAGTGCTTATTTCGCGAATGGTAACACTTAGCTCATGACTGATTTGACAGATAATTAGTCTTATCCTTCCGCTGAACGAATATGGTTGTGTATACGCTTGAACAACGCTGGGAAATCTTGCGACATTATTTTGAAAATCATGGTAATGTTGCAGAATGTGTGCGAAAATTGCGTACGGATTTTGGAAGAAGAGAAGCACCGTCAGCTCCGTATGTTCGTTATCTTGTGAAAAAAGTGAAAGAAACTGGCATCCTCTTCGATAAACCAAAGCGTGAAAAGCCAAAAACAGTGCGTATACCCAAAACGAGTAACTGTTTGGTGCGGATTTTGGTCCAGAGGCATAATTGGGCCGACATGCCAGAGACAATTGACGCTTTAAAGGACAATATTCGTGAAGCCATTGGTGAAATACAGCTGCACACAATCGATAATGTGCTTCAAAATTGGACCGATCGTGTAGGCTACTGCATGGCCAGCCGAGGCAGCCATTTGAATGAAATTATTTTCCATTATTAACCGGAAGGATTGTACTTTCAAATAAAAAAAAGAAATTTGAGAAAATATTCCGTAGTTTTTTTTTATAGCATTTTCAAAAAAAAAAGTTATTTGGCGGACCCTTTATTATTACAAGTTGGGTTGGGCCGATGATTTTGCAATGTAATATCTTGCTCGCATTTTTAGGTGGTAGGTCAGTAAAGGTATGTATATAGGTACAACATAGTTAGTTTTCGAAGATCCAAGTAGGCATAGGTCGAAACTGACGAGTGACGAGGACCGACCGACGTTAGGGAACAATACCTTAACTATGCATGCATATTATTATGAACTAACGTATGGAACCTTCGGTGCGCGAGTGACACTTGCACTTTGCCGTTTTTTTTTTATTTTTAAGTTAAAAAAAAAAATAAATAAATAGGCGGCGCAACAGGCGGTAGACACCCAAGGCCTAGCTTCTCGCAACCATTCGTTTTGTGTGAGTTTATATTTTTGGGACGAATGGTAGGGACCTACAATTTTATGCCGAGTCCGAACGGCTGAATTGAGAAGCTTTTTCAGGACAGTCATACTCTCGGATGTTTGTCAGACGTTCGCGAGAGGTGGCGCAGTAGAAAAAACCTTAAGATGTAATTTGTGTTTTTCCGGGGATCGAACCTGGGATCCCTCGCACAGTAGTCCATCACACTAACCACTACGCTACTGCGCCCACCTAGTTGGATCTTATTTTTAAGTTGGATTCTTCAAAATTCTTCTTAATTTTATCTCAGTCTTTAAAAATGGTAGAATTTGTTGAAGCCGATACAAAAAACTCTACAGGCAAACTTTTATTGGAAACACCAGATTCGAGCCTTGAAATTATTATAAATTTTTCTTCAATTGTAAAATATCTACGTTTTGAACTCATTTTCAAAAAAAAAAAACTAACACTTTTAATTTTCCTTGATACCTATAAGAAATGAAAATGACTATATTTTTTGTACTGTTATTTATAAGCGATAGGTTTTTAAATATTTCATATAAAACTGTTCGTAATAAGTTCGTAATCAGTTGTTGCAGAATTGGTTCTATCTTAAAACAGAGATTTATCGAATTTTACGCTATTAATTGAAATTCAGTGTTTTATTTCCTCGTTCAACATTCTAGCAAAACTCAAGCAAAAGAAAACGTCAAACAAGTAAAAGTGTTATCATCGGCCTGGCCGATGCTTTGATACCCTCCACTGCATAAAAGTCATGCAAAATGTTTGCCATGCCATATTGGTTTGGTATAGGAGGTACCAGTTACCAGAACTACATACTTGACCGACATAGACAATTTTCAATACAAACCTGACGACGGTAAAAAGAAGTCCTCTCACAAAATTTCATTCACCTAGGTTGATTTGTTTGGACGCTATCGTGTTTTAAACAGACAGGCAGACGGACAGACAGACAGACAGACGGACATGGCTAAATCGATTCAGAATGTGATCGTCATTCAGAATATATATACAATATACTTTATAGGGTCTCCGGTGAATCCTTCTTGGCGTTACAAATGTAATGACAAAGTGAATATACCTTCCTGTGGAGGGTATAAAAATTAGCCTATATGATAATTTATTATCATGATCCTGGAGTAGGCTAATTTTTTGACAGCTGAAAATTCGTTTTCCACCACGATGGTGTCAGAAAATCAGGCGCGTGCGGTGGCCCTACGGGAAACCGGGAATTTTCCCGGGGCGTTTCGTTTTTAGGGACGTTTTTTTTTCAGGAAAAGTTAAAAATATAATTGACAACAATTTTAATGTTGATTCATTTTTTCTTATTTTAAAATTAGTTCTTCTCATTTTTGTACTGGGTACGTATGTTACCCATTGAAGTTCAAGAGATTTTCAAAATAAATGACTGCAGTTCAAATATAACCGACAAATTCGCAGTGGATTTATCCCAACTGCGATTTTCCCCCTTTTTTTTCTGTGGTGAATTGATAAAAACTTTCTATGTGTGTGTATTTACCGGCATTCCTGAACTCTTTATTCTAAGCAGCCGGCGGATATGTGAATACGGATTCATGTGAAAAAATCTATGAATCTTTTTATAAGTATAAAAATGGATCCTGATTTGTGGTCGGCTACTTATAACTTGAAATCCATCGACTCGATTGATCTCAAATTTATAGATAGTCGTAAGTATTGCCCCAGGAGTGCACCAGTGAAGATTGGAAGCCCATACATAAAAAAAATTCAATATCTTATATCTCGAAATCCGACAAATCTATTGATTTAAAATTTACAGACAAACTTAGGTATTAGCCCAGAAGTTTTCCTGATAAGATTGTTTAAAATTGGACAAAGAGGCGTGGCACCTCCCATACAAAAAACATCTTCTATGGGGCGAAAATCGATGAGGTTATAACTCGATAACCACCTGGGCCGATTCTCATGATTCTTTTTTGTATTGTCGTATTGCTGTATTTCAGGTTTCTCATTTTTCGCATTTTATGAAAGAAAATTATTTTCTAAGACCTAAGTAATACAATTCCTGTGCACGAGCACAAAGCCGGGCGGGTACAGCTACAGCTATATAATATAAAAACGTTGGTGCGTATGTAAGTCCGATAATGGCCGCTGAACTACTGAAGATATCCGCCTTCATTCCTATTAAACAAAAATAATTGAACAAAAAAATATCAATATAGCTAAATCTTGAAATATTTTTTAGCAGAATAACGTTTGCCGGGTCAGCTAGTTTATGTATATTTTGCAATAAATTTAGAGTTTATAAAATATTTTGGTATAGCTAATTGTTTTTAAAATTGAAATTTTTTTTTTAAGAAGGGAGAGGGGGCGTATTCAATCTAAAATCCCGGTAGCAAATTTGTTCCCACCACGCGCCTGTAGATTAGATTAGGTATTTAACCCAATTGGGGCGATCATGTACGATGCTGAAGCTAATTTTGTTATGAAGTCACCCGAGGCGTTGATGAAAAATACATGTGAATATGACACAATATCAACTGCATACAAATTGCAGTAACGAAATTAGTTAAGTAAAGAATTTTCATTATCAAATATAAATATAAAAGAGGCAACTAACTGACTGTGAAGAAATCTCTGTGTTCAAATACTGAGGACTGCGCGAGCGAAGCCGCGGGCAAAAGCTAGTATAACATAAAAGGGCTCTGCAGAATTAAAAAAAAAAACAAGAACATAACCTAAAATTATTTAAAACATTCAGAATCGCTGATTTCAACAGATCATCGATGTACATAATTCGAAAACTAAAATTACAATCAATGTCATTAATGTTTGGCAAAAACTTTAATGAGGAAACCGATTTCTCCAAGCGAGAGGCTTTCAATTATGTTTACACCCTGAGTTTTCTCGCACGTCTGTGCAAAATTCACCATACACGACACAGACATGTCGTTGCAGATCAAGAAAAATTCAAAAAATTTTGAATTCACGCAGACCGTCGCTGCAAACAATCGACATGGATATACACGACACATACGGTCTGCGCAGACATGTGCACAACAACAAAATATATTGGTCTGCACCGACGTGTCTGTGTCGTGTATGGGCCCTATAAGGGAAGCGCCGTCGACATCGACCAGACGGTTACTGTGAATGGTGAGCGCTACAGAGCAATGATCAACGAGTTCTTTTTGCCGCAACTTGCTGAATTGGGATTGGAAAACATGTGGTTCCAACAGGACGGTGCAACGGCACACACTGCACGTGCCACAACCGATATGCTGAAGGATGCATTTCCCGGGCGCCTAATCTCCCGTTTTGGCGATTTGCACTGGCCAGCAAGATCGCCTGATTTGACCGCTCCAGACTTCTTTTTGTGGGGCTTTTTGAAGTCGCGGGTTTATGTCAACAAGCCTCAGACTTTTGCAGCTCTTAAAGACAATATCCGTCAAGAATGTGAGGACCTATCGCCGGAAGTTTTGGCCAAAGTGATGGAAAATGCCATAAAAAAGGCTCAAATGACATTCAACTGTGGCGGCGGCCATTTACATGACATCATATTCTCGACTTGATGTAAAAAAAATTAAAAGACCAAATAAAAATAATCCACAAGAAGAATCAAAGTTTTTCATTCTACAGCCATCATTACAGCCAAAAAACATCGGAAGGTTATTTTTGCGCCACCTTGTATGAAGAATGGACACATTTCTTCGAAGTGAGTTTTTTTTTATTTAAATTTTTGTCCTGAGGCTAATATCTTAACAAATCTTATTAAAATTTTACAAATCTTAGAAATTGCAATAAAATTGAATGAATATCTTCTCATCTGGAGACCAACTCAATATCTTACAAAATAAGATAATTAAGATCATATAACAATGCTGTGTTATGTTATCAATTTATCATAGACATTATTTAAGAGAAACCCAACATTATGCTTAAAGAATGAGAAATGAGATTAATACGAATTCACTCAACTAAGCACTCACTCATCAATTCAACCAGCCCATCAACTTTTTGAGGGGAATTGAATTTGTTTCCAGTTGCAGAAATTACCAATTCCAGCATATTATTCTCCATTTAGATTCTGTAAATGACTCATACACATACTACTATTTGTACGTTGTGTAGCATTAAATTGAAGTAAATAAACCCAATGATCTTATTTTATTAACATTTTATCATTATTAATAACAATCAATCATACTAGCCGCAGGCTGCAGCTAACGAAAAAAAAAACAACAATTCGTTCATGCACATTTCCACGATCCACAAGCCCTCAGCATTCCTGCTGTCAGATTCATAATTGGGAACTCTTCCATTGCAATGGTGTTTTCCCTGACTTTTCTCTTGCCTCAGTTTGATTTTGATGTTGAGTGTTTTTTGTTGTGTTTGTGTGGGGAAGAAAAAAGTCACATATCTGGAAAATGGAAGTCGTCGCACTGGAAATTACATCATGGCCCACAAAATAAACAATTGCCTTGGAATTTCCATTCGCATTTGATTCGGTTTGTGTCTGATTTGGACGTTGAATCATCCTGTTCGACGAACGGCGAGTTCAGTTTGTTTCGGGCGGTTATTTCGTTTGGAAGTGAAACCGGTTTTTCTCCCATTTAATCCGAGTGATACCAGTCGGGCAAGGTGAACCTTCTTTTCATTGTGTAATCATGGTACATAGCACCGCCAACAGGAGTTACTATTTGCCTTTGAGTTCTGGAATTTTGGAATAAAATCTATACAAAAAAGAAAATTCTCTTGTGCCAAGTGAAAATCCCAAATGGGGTGTGCAAGCAAATATGCAAATGTGAAAACAAATTTAAAATCACTGTGAATTTTTTGCATCAACTGTGCTTAGTGCTTTGTTGTCATAGTTTTGTTTGAAATTAATTTTCTAAATTTATTTTAATTGGCATTTTGAATTTTACATTCGAATTCTCAAAAAGTGTTCGCGTGTGCATTTCCCTATCCTGTGGTAATTTTTGGAATTGTAATAGTATTTATACAATTTGTGTAAAGTACATGTTTCCTTTCACGCAAACTACACCTTGAAGTGGACGTGGAAAACGGAGAAACAAAAGAAATAGAAAAAATATTACGGTGGAAGAACCGTTGGAAAATATACACATTTTGCAACCTAATAAGTGAAATCTGAATAAAAACGTGGAAACGACACAAAGGACATCCATCCACACATAGTTTGGGTTGTGCTGCGCCGTCTTTTTGAAGGTAAATTTTATGCAATAATTATTTTAATCGAAATCTTAATTACACCTACGTTGAAGTTTTTGACTTACAAGCATAACACTTTCCCAGAGGGATCCCACTCAACTTTTGTTTTATAATGATGTTCGTTTTCGTTGGATGGAAATGTGTTACTTATTACAAGAAGTCGTACCTACCTACATGGGTTTATCTTTTGCTCTTATCCTGTAGTTGTATCTACTGCTCAACCAACGTTCGTCGGTCTTGTGTGTAACGTAAAGTCCCCTTCTCTTATTACTACGCTGACCATCCGTCCTTTATTTAAAAGGACAGTCCTTTCTTTTCAATCTCAGTCCTGTATTTTTTTATTTTCAATAAAGGACGGATTTTGTCCTTTATTTTTGAAACTGTCCTTTAAAAACTGACAAAAAATTGTATGCATAGCATAGAGAATTAATTTTTGGGAAATTGAACTCTATACGAGGTATCGAAACATATACCTACTGTAATGTTATGAAATTCATGTCAACAATGCATTTGCCAATAGAATTCTATATTTTTGGACGTAGAAGTCCTTGAGAGGGTCTTATTTCGTGAAACACCGGATTGGCCAAGTATTGAGAAAATCTATCATTTATTTTTTAAAAAAAAACAGGCTTATTTTTAAATGGCGTACAACTTTTCGATATCATATATTTGTCCCGACTTTTGGTGATCAACGCCCAACCCAAACAGTAAGAACTAGGAAGCAAATATTTTGAAATAAATTTCCTTGTATGGCCAAAGTAAGCACTAGAAGCGATTTGGAGAAATTCGAACTCCAAAAGGGGAAAAGTTTGTATCGGAAAATTCATATTTTTCATGCGATTGACTTCAAACTCGGTTTGTGTACCTACACTATGTATGTATACAAGAAATACGAATATAAAATAGTTTTCCTGATTTTGGAAATTTTGCCTAGGGCCCGAGTTATTAGTGACTGGAAAAGAAGAATTCAGTCTGCATAAGGAACATTTTTGTTCATCATATCAAGCGAATATTATATTATTATTATACAGATTTCGAGGGATATTCGAATCAGACCACCATTGTCGAGTCTCATTTCGTCTCTTTACCACTATAAACCTTACCTTCTCTGGACTTTTCCAGAGTTCTTCCCTGGGTTCGATTCCTATAGTGTTAATGTTAACGCTAGCAACTGTTTATGTGAAATCTGTTTAATCCATTGGGTCTCTACCCAATGTTGTCCCAAGATCCTTATTCTTTTGTCAGCCAAATCTGTGCCGCTGTCTCAGATTCCTTCAGGCATAGCTTATAAGTATCATTCTCTCTAATTCTCATCTTCCTTAAATTATACACGAAATTACCATACCTTGTAGTTAACCACCACCCATTTCAATGTTCCTCGACTCATGCTTAGAACCCTTCCTGGAGTGGAGCAGGTCGGCCATTTTATTGCCATTTTAGCTTGTCTATTGTTTGTTCCACTGTTGACCACCTTATCACTGTTTTGCCGTGATCTACTTGTGAATCAGGTGTTCTACCATTCCTCTACCAAAGAGAATGGTTCTGGTCCCAGCAACTATCCTGTTTTGCAAGGGAGTCCGCCTTTTCGTTGCCGTCGATCCTTATGTGTCCTCATACCCAAGACAGTGTTACCTGATTTTTAGATGAACACTTATTGAGCTTGAATACACATTCCAGTGCCAATGATGATGTCACCGCCTGATTGTCTAGTGCTATAAGGATATTTCTTCCATCCACCTGACTCTCAAGCAAGTAGTCCAACGCATGCAGCAAAGCAATCATCTCAGCCTAGTATACTGAAAGGTGTTTCCCGAGGCTAATGTGACGGGCTAGTTCCAGATCTTCTGAAAAGATACCGGTCCCTGCTCCGCCATCCACCATGGATCCATCTGTGAAACTCAAGGTTTCACCATTCCTCTTTTCTGGAAGTAATCCATTCTCAATACGAGTTTTGTGCTAAAAATGTCAGCCAATAATGTTGCTTCGATGTGAAAATAGATTTAAATAAAGTTGCTAATATATACGGCTATATAAGTGAATGTCATGTCAATCAAATATTTTTTTTATAGAACTATTTACTACTATATTAGCAATGTTCATGTTTTTTGCTATGTTATTATTATTATTATTATTATTTTTTTTTTTTTTTTTTCAATAAATACCAACTGTTTGTAAGTAGAAAAATGTTTGTCCTTTATTTTCCTTTGACAAATATGGTCACCGTACTTATTACGGGTACGAATAGGAATAGCAATAGCAACTGCTAAGGAGGTTGGATTGAAGCATTTCGACACATACACATGTCTGCTTCACCCTATTTTGCAAAGGGTTATTTATTCGTGTCTGCTGTCTGCAGCAGGTTTTTGTTATTGTGCCTAACAAAGGTACCTATCGTACCAACCTGTACGCTCTGCTATGCCAATGATGTGTTATATTTGCGTCTAGAAACAATTATTGTGTCTAGGAAGTTAGGGGCAATTGAAGTGAATTGTTCGGGAATCCTACCTACGAGAGTTTTAATTGATTTAATAGGTACCGTTTGATAATTAATTGAACTGTTCCAAAATAGTTTTGTTTAGAAATCGACATTTAACCTGCAAAAGAAAGATCTAGGGAAATACTAGATTTTCCACCAAATCAGGACAAAAGCTCCTATAGGAGATATTTATGTTGGACCTGATCTAACCGCATCTCATCCTTTGCCAAACTGCAGCATACTTGCCCAATGGAACGTATTCTATAGAACGTCTTTTAAACAAAACCAGGGACATGCGTTTAACGTGAACAAACAACCTAAGCATGGACGGTTCCATTCGGAGAAAAAGCTGCTCCACATTGAGTACCTCATGTAGGTATGTTCTCTGGTGTTACTGTTATCGAATCAACAATGGAATCCTCATTCTCAACAAGACAGAATCTTTTTCGTCTCTGGGTATATTGAGCAAGTTCGGATTTTTAGATTAGTAAGGGTGCGTTTATGTTGGAGGAGCTCCGATAATAAACTTAAATGATTATTTTGGTTGATTGGGTTCAAGTGGTTCTCAATTAGGCGCACTTTGATCAAAGTTGCTGCCGCAGGGTAGGACAAGTGGTTTGCACTATTCGCTCTAGAACCAATAGCATTTTTTTATTACACCATCGTTAAGTTTATTAAGCCCGTTTAAAAGGTAATGACCAAATATATGAATATTGGGGTGGCCATGACAATTGCAAAATAAGTGCACAATATCTGTTTCCCCCTGTTCCTCATTTCTGCAGCTAAAGAAATCATTATAGGTAGCTAAGGCCAATTAGTCATGGCCATTTTTTATGGCAATGGTATCTCTTTTGCGTTGAAAGTTTTCTGGTCCATTTTTGGCCATGTTAGCTTAGGAGTGTTACATTAACATAGCCGAATCCATCCAGACGTATGACATCGTAAATATATCAGCACCGGTAAGGCATTTAGTAAACGCATTGACTTGCTAATTTGTCAGTGTCGCCTTGCCTTGTCCGTTCGTAGGATATTGAGATGAACTGGTCTGGAACCCCAAAAAAAGAACAGGTAGATAATACCTATTGACTGTTGTCCGCTGTAAAAATCATCGACTTGGATCGATAATAGCGCTTAAAACTTACACTAAAATTAATTCCGTTAGGCAGCCGATCTGCAAGGATGTCCTTGCATCATGAGTTTATACCAATCGATACTAGCATGGGTATATTATTTATTTTGCTTTCTCTATCAGTCGTAAAGCTGAGTCGCTACCGCGAATGTATTCTTACAATTTTGTATTTATTTATTTTTTTTTTTTGGAAAAGGACAAGTTCAATCTTTGCCGTACCAATTTGTCCAGTTAAATAATTTTGTCTAATGCGATTTGTAGGTAACCGGCAAAAGTTAGTTACATAAAAAAAAGCGTCAGCATAAGCAATATACACATCCGGTTCGATATTTTCAACCAGATGACTAGATGACTCCAGTTTCTCATCGCTGATAAGGTCAGGAGAGATATGTGGTCGTGCGGTGACAGTTGCTGCAATTGCAAGCCTCTGACAAGGCAGATTCAGCGACTTCTTCCATGATTCAGCCCACGATCACCCTGGCTTTAGTAGGCCACTCTACACATTATGTAGTACTATGTATATGGAAGATGTTTTTTTTTTTTTTTTTTTTGAAGGGCTTATGTAAGCTTTGTGCTCTTTATATCTTTTGGAGTCTTCTGTATTTGAATGAACACGTTTGTCCTATTTTCTTTAAGAAGCTAGTTTTTATTCTTTCAAAACCAGAAATATACCAAAAAGGCCTCTTTTTGATTTTATCCTGTCCTGTATCTAATTTTACTCCGCGAGATTTTTTTTTTTGTAGTATCTAGTCTTTGTTTAAAAAAAAAGTAATTAAAATCAGAGCACGGGCCACTTACTACATACATAATTATATACCAGCGTTGTTATACCTAAGATCTTAATTATCTTATTTTGAGGTGGTCTCCAGATGAGAATCTATTCACTCAATTTTAATACATTTTTTAAGATTTGTAGAATTTTAATAAGATTTGTTAAGTTTAGGTATTAGCTTTAAAATAAAAATGTAATTTTAGTTTTTAAATTTCACCGATAAAATCTGTTGAAATCGGCGATTCTGAACTTTTTAAATAATTGTAGAGTCCCTTTAATGTTGTAGTGTGAAGTTCAATAGGTATTTGTGGAGTACATTACACAATTCGGTTTCAATATGATTTAAGCAGTTGCAATAAAGCTGCAAAAGACTAAGGCTTGCACGTTTTACCCAGTATGTACAGTAGAACTTACAAAGTAAACAGTTAGTGAGCTTTGCACAGCCTCGAGTTATAGAGTAGTTCAGAAATAATTGAAAGCAATTTCGAAGTCTCAGATTGGCTTCTAAAAGTGGTTTCTCTCAAATATCGTGACAAACAAAATATATATGTGCGAAAGTACTTTTTTTAAGATTTTTTAAATTCACCCTTTAATGGGATTACAGCTCTACTGAACTAAAAATATTAATACTTCGACTTATCGGTCTTATTGACTTAATGGCGGTAATAACTATTCCCATCAGATTTTTTCAAATATCGAAATCGGGGAAAAATGTTGATAAAAATCTTTGTGTATTCAAAATAGGATTACCTATCCATATCTCAAAAACGGTTTTAAGTTTTCAAAACTGGTAGATTCAAAAACAGATCATATCTAAAATACCTTCAAAAACGCTGCTCAGGCACACCTAGTTTTTGACTTGAAAATAGGGTATCTACATATTCAAAATTTCTTTAGGTAGGTATAGGCGTATAGCTATAGGTATAAGGTATAACGTATAAGGTATAACTGTCATTTAAGATGAATTAAGATATGAAATCGAAAATTGTAAGTTCTATATACTCTAGCTACTTCTGTAACGGGAGCGAATCCGCGGATAAATGCTAGTATGAAATATAGGGTGTTGCTATTCGGACGTTGTTCGGGACACGACACGACTACGTAACGAAATGTCAAAGTTTATATTTTGTCAAGTTATTTAGCTCTCTTCGGGTATTTAGCTCTCTTCGGCTTCGCTTGCGGCAAGGGCTTTAAACTCCAGTATATTATTAGATAAACTCAGTTGACGAGAGGCAAATATTTTCTTTTATTTTAATATTTTTATGTGCGTACTAGGGTTGCCTGATTTTCCTCGCAGCTCGACGGGACAAAATGACAAAATAAAAACTCATAATGACACATATCATTAAAATATGTTTTTTATTTAAATGACAGAAGGCTCCTTTATAGAGTACCTACTAGCGCTATAGTACCAGTATTAAACAAAAAGTTGATAAATATGGTATCAAGTCATTTCTTCTAGTGCGGAACCTACGAAAGAAACTTTTTCGGGAGAATCACCCATACATAAATAAAATGTCGATACCTTACTAAATCTATTTTGTGAGTAGTGTCATTTAGTTGAAAAATCCAAAATAGTTTTACAGATCCGACTCGATTTGAATTCGTTTTGCGTCCTTACGATTTTTTTTCCTGTAAATATGAAGGATCAGATGAAGAGTTGCGGGTTTATAGAAGTGTGGTCTACGTTCCGAAAATTGCCGACAGGTTCAAACACATTATCAACAGGAGCTCCAAGGATGTTAGCATAGCTTTCAAATCGCACAAAACACTGGCATCATCGTTCTCTAAACAAAAACCCAAAATTGACCAACAAAAACGTACTGACGTAATATACAAGATCAACTGCATGGGTAACGCGAGTGTTGGGACTTGAGGGTAGGCAAAAGGTGGTATATTGTGAAACCAAAAAGTGGTAGAAAGTGGTAGATTTTTAAAACGTACCATAAATGCTGCTATCATGCTATCATTACCCAAAATAGGATGGATAATTTTTTGCAAACATTCAGAACAAATTTTCTTGAGCTCTATAAACGTCACCTCACAAAGCATCACCGATTTTTTTTCCAAATTTCAGTACCAGTACCAATTTTCCAGTGCACAAAAATCTAAAATTATTCAACCATTCGGTTTCTATTGTGTGGATGATGGAAAATAAGTCCTATAGTGCGTAGCTATTTGTTATTATATGCGTTATTGTTCCATTTTTTTCCCATCTGAAAAAGTGGTCGATTTGGATTTGCGGGTGGTAAATTTTGGATTGAGCAAAAAGTGGTAGAAATACCACTTAAGTGGTAGAAGTCCCATCACTGGTAACTCCACTGAAAGTTGTGACCTTTGTTACATCGGTACAACTAAACAGTATTTATCCCAAAGAATCATCCAACCATATCGGTCGGACATCAAATCAAAAAACGGTGGAAAAATGACACTCGCAAACCATACCATCCAAGCGAACCACAACCCGGACTTTGACAACGCAACTGTGCTGCAGACGGAGAGACA
Source organism: Cheilosia scutellata (assembly GCA_955612985.1). Lineage (NCBI taxonomy): Eukaryota > Metazoa > Arthropoda > Insecta > Diptera > Syrphidae > Cheilosia > Cheilosia scutellata. Next base: position 57,538,442 of record OY015313.1, on the reverse strand, counting down.
TACCTCAAAACGGTATACGCTCGAGACGATACACATAATTAACAACAGGAATAACATGAATAGAAAACAGGACATCCGAAATATATCTGCTAGCTCGCTTGTTGGTCCCAAAAATAAGTAATAGACTAAACTTCAATTGTGCGCGCAGTAGCGCAGTGGTTAGTGTGCTGGACTGCTGTGCGAGGGACCCCAGGTTCGATCCCCGGAAAAACACAAATTACATCTTAAGGTTTTTTCTACTGCGCCACCTCTCGCGAACGTCTGACAAACATCCGAGAGTATGACTGTCCTGAAAAAGCTTCTCAATTCAGCCGTTCGGACTCGGCATAAAATTGTAGGTCCCCACCATTCGTCCCAAAAATAGAAACTCACACAAACGAATGGTTGCGAGAAGCTAGGCCTAGGGTGTGTACCGCCTGTTGCGCCACCTATTTAATTTTTTTTAATTTTTGTAAGTTTAATGTTCTTTTTCCATATTTATATTGTCAATAACCAATGTTTCCCAATAAAAAACACCTGAAGAAGGCAGCAACCCCTGCCGAAACATCGGGAAATCAAATGATCAAATGATAATCGAGTTTCATTCATCTACATGATGACCAAAAAAGCCGACGGAAAAATCTTCCAACCATTATCAAATAATTTGGTTAGGTGGATAAGTTACCAATACATATTACATTATCGCATTCCATCTTTTCTTTTCAAAAGATTAGGTACCTGTTTGGTCATTCGTTGTCCTTAGAAACACTTACTGAAACCCCCTTTGTACATTAGGAGCACACAATTAAACAGTCAATAAAATGTACCTACTACTAAATTAGTGATAATTTTTTTAAATATTTTCTTACCTACCTGTTGTCTATCTTAAAGTCCCTTTACAAATTTATTTAACTTTCTCCAAAAAACAACCTCCGTCTATAGGTTTCATTTTACTTACTACACATTTCAACAATTTGCATAAATTTGACTCTCATCTGAAGAAGACAGTTGGTGTGTATTTTACTTTTCTGTAACACAGAATATTTTAAAATATATCAATAATTTACATGTTAATGTAATCGTTTTTGTCAAAATGTAGAATCATTTAAACTAATCAAGAGCACAGCCCATCTTGAATTGACGTCGAGATTGTCAAGGGAAATATTTATTCTCCAAAAGATCACTAGATTTCCACGTTTCTTGTAACTGAAAATTGTGTGTGCCATTCTGGTTGACGTTTACGATGAATACAAAATTAGAGAAATAATTTATTTGTACTGGAGTATAAAGCAATTTGACGTTGCGCAGCTTAATTAAATTAAATCATATCAAATTAACTAGGTTAAGGTCCATGTATCTATTAGTATAGCAGTTGGAACTGGACACTAGACGATGTAGTAACTAGTAAAGAAATATATACCAATAAATTCTACAACTTTCACGCAGTTTTAGGTAGATTTAACAGATTGTGGGTGTCCCTTTCACCTCTCCTTTGTGCTTGTTATGGACGACATTTTAAAGAAACTGAGCTCCAGGGGAATAAGTGCCACAGCATATGCTGATGATCTAGTTATTATCATTCATGGACAATTTTTAAACACCTTAAGTGAAATCATGGATAATGCCTTAAGAAAAGTCAACTTATGGGCAAAGGGTTGTGGACTTAACGTCATCCCCTCCAAAACGGAACTGGTACTCTTCACCAGGAAATATAAGATATACCACACTTTACCCTCCCAAAACTGGAAGGAGTGGAACTGCCTCTGTCTGACAAGGCAAAGAATCTTGGGGTTATTCTGGACAGGAAACTGAACTGGAATGCAAATGGAGCGGAAAGAATTAAAAAGGCGTGTAACGCTCTTTTTATTTGTAAAAAAATAGTAGGCAGGACTTGGAGACTACAACCTGCTATGGTGCACTGGCTATATACAGTGGTGGTCATGCCCATACTCACATATGGCGCACTAGTGTGGTGGAAAGCGACAAAGAAGAAAACAGTAGTCGGCAAACTGGCGTCGGTGCAGAGAGCGTCTAGCATAGCAATAACGGGTGCACTTCGCAGCACTCCTACGGCAGTGCTGGACACCTTTCTATACCTCACGCCACTTGACTTGCATATTAAGCAACCTGCGGGAAGCAGTGCGCTACGGCTCACAACCTTGGGCTATTTTAAAGAGAGCAGTTTTGGGCGCAGTAGCGCAGTGGTTAGTGTGCTGGACTACTGTGCGAGGGATCCCAGGTTCGATCCCCGGAAAAACACAAATTACATCTTAAGGTTTTTTTCTACTGCGCCACCTCTCGCGAACGTCTGACAAACATCCGAGAGTATGACTGTCCTGAAAAAGCTTCTCAATTCAGCCGTTCGGACTCGGCATAAAATTGTAGGTCCCTTCCATTCGTCCCTAAAATAGAAACTCACACAAAACGAATGGTTGCGAGAAGCTAGGCCTTGGGTGTCTACCGCCTGTTGCGCCGCCTATTTATTTTTTTTAGTTTTGGGCACTGTACAATACTAGCGGAGCTACTCCCTGGCGTACAGGTGCAAATCGATGAAATTCACCCTCTGGTCGACTTCGACACTCCGTACGAGGTATCATACCCGGAAAGATACGAATGGCAAAGGGATAAAGTAATTAAACATTGCGAAATAGCAGTCTATACAGACGGTTCAAAAACAGCGGAAGGTAGGTACTGGAGCTGGAATCTACTCCTTAGACCCAGACCTAAAAATGTCTATACGACTGCCGGATACAAGCAGTGTCTTCCAATCAGAAGTTCTGGCTGTTCTGAAAGCGGCAGAGCTAATACGGATTAGATCTATATCTGGAAGGGATATAGCCGTCTACATCGATAGCCAGGCTGCGCTCAAGGCACTGGAATCTACAAACATCAATTCTGAATTAGTCAGGACCTGTCGCTCAATGCTGAAGGCATTATGCAGTCAGAACCGAGTGAGACTGTGCTGGGTACCAGGACACTGCGGTATAGCTGGAAATGAGCAAGCTGATGAGCTTGCGAGAAGAGGCGGGTAAAATGTTAGATGGAGGAGATGTGGATTTAAAACCACCTCCTTGCATCATAAAAAGCGATATTAGGAACAAAATAACTAAGAAAGCCGACCGGAGGTGGGAGGGCCTCATCGGTCACGCAGTATCTAAGGCACTTTGGCCGCAATACGACCGTAAAAGATCTAGGGAAATCCTCAAACTAGGCAGGGAACAGCTCAGGACACTGATCGGCATATTCAGGGCACTGTCTTCTTAGAAAACATGCCAAAAGGCTCGGGCTGGCAGACTCGGACAATTGTAGATTCTGCGATGACTTGCAAGCCGAAGAGGACATAACACATATTATACTATGTGAATGTGAGGCAATATGTCGCAGTAGAAGGAAATTTCTGGGCAGATACTTCTTCCAACATCTAGAGGAGATAGACAATACCAACTATAAGGGGCTACTTGCTTTTTGCAGGGATATTGGGGCTTTCTCAAGGGCAAGTGTTTAGGTGTCTATCGCAATTTCGTCAATCTGGCTGATCGTGCTTTGAGAGATGTGTAGTGTATGTCGAAAGTCAATTAACCTTTGTCCTTTCCCGGATGTGAAGTCATGTAGGCATACCCAAATTTCATTTTTAATAATTTAATAATTCTACTCGAATTCAGAAGTCTACTCTCCAGCAGTGTTGTATTTTGACGAAGATTAATCATAGGTGGGTATATCTACGAACGCCAAAATCGTAACAAATTCAAATATTTTCCTTGTCAACTTTTTTCCCCCAATCAATCAAACATGTAACGCCCTCTGGCAAGACATTTAATTTCGAAAAACTCCCTGTGGACGGCGATACGATTTCGTATATGCAAATGGGCAAATAAAAACAAGATACCTATGCTTAGAAAATTGTTCGTAAAATATTTTTAAACAAACTGACACAATCTTGCTGACAAGTCCTACTCACCTCGTTCGTCATAGTTAAACTGATATCTCTGTTCAGTGAAATGAAAATAGAACTGAAACGAAAAGCTTAAATGGGTGAAAATGAAAACTGTCAGATTAAATTACTTTGGTAGGTATCCGCACTGTTGTTGTTGGGAATTAGCCGTAACATTGGCCCAATGTGTTTTGTATTCTCCAGCTGTCAAAAATGTCCAAAAACATTTCAAGGGTTTTCTTTCAGTTCTTCCATCGGCATAACTAAAACATTTGATTTTAATTAAAATTGATATTGATGCAGATACGTGTTTCTGAAAAGTTTCTCGTAAATCTGTTGAAAATTGTATAGGTATATGTACCTGTATGTGTGCTAGTCAGTTACTGGGATGAATTCTAAATGAATTTGAAAACGAATAGCTTCTTAAGGAAAATAGCTGAGTTTGACAACGTTACCTAAGGCGAAAATGTAGACTTTACATAGAATCGTAATCAGGACTGCTTGAAATCTAAATAGAAAAATAACATTTTGAAGGATGTTCTTGTTTTTTTTTATTGAAACCATAAACCTGTGATTATCTGTTCTTGACTACTCGTAACAGGTCACTGAACAAAGTTTGGGTTTGTCAATTTTACTTTCTAAAATCCAGTGATGCAGAGAAAGAAAAGTTACGAAACTTTCAAAAGGTATGGGGATAAACGGGGATAAAAATGTGAAAAAATACGAATGGAATTCTATTCTGTATAGAACATACTCAGGTGTATCTTTCATGAGTAAAAATATATCATTTAGATATGAGTATAGGCAGGGATAATTCATGTTAACCACCCTTATCAATTGATGCGCCCCGTGAACATTCATTTTCTAATTGAAACTTTTACTTGAATGTATGTGCTGTTCATCACGTTTTAACTTATAGCTATATCCTTCTTTATTAGGGTCACGTGTTTCGGAATATCGGTCTAAGTCAAAAATAATGTTTAATTCGACCAATTTGTTGGATATATTTTAGCATTATTTGCATTGTAAAAAATATGTACATACTACCTACAATTTTATGCAGAATCTGATTTCAGAAGCTTTCTCAGGACGATTAAAATTGTATAGGAAGTTTCTTAGAAGTTCTCAAAAGCTAACGCAGTGAAACAACTTTAAGGTGTAATTTAGTTTGAACAAGAGACCGCTCTCGTTCAACATACTAACCACTGTGCCCACGTGTGCTTACTAATCTCATTGGTTAGTATAGTAAGTTTTTTTTTTTCGTCCTACAGCCCGCCGCACAGTGGGGAAAATGCGGAAATAAATGTAAAAATGAAATTCGTAATATTGATTTTTTTAAATTTTTTTTAAAGATATATATCTGTTCTATGTTTTACCATGGGCGCAGTAGCGCAGTGGTTAGTGTGCTGGACTACTGTGCGAGGGATCCCAGGTTCGATCCCCGGAAAAACACAAATTACATCTTAAGGTTTTTTCTACTGCGCCACCTCTCGCGAACGTCTGACAAACATCCGAGAGTATGACTGTCCTGAAAAAGCTTCTCAATTCAGCCGTTCGGACTCGGCATAAAATTGTAGGTCCCTTCCATTCGTTCCAAAAATAGAAACTCACACAAAACGAATGGTTGCGAGAAGCTAGGCCTTGGGTGTCTACCGCCTGTTGCGCCGCCTATTAATTATTAATTATGTTTTACCAAAATTTGAGAAATTTATGTCAAAGAAATTTCGAGATACATCGCACCAAAGTTGCCCTTTCTTTTAGTTTTAGATTTCATGTATTTTCTTGCAACAACTCTTTGACAAGTAGCATTTTTTTAACCGTTTGCTAAAACTTAATTACTTTAATAAATAATATCTATCTTCAGCTTCCAAAAAAAAAAAATTAAAATAAAAAATATATAAGGGTTAGTATCAAGTGCCCTAAAATTAAAACTTTACTGTTCTTTCCCTTAAGCTACGGTTTCCAGAACATCTCTTTTTAAGAGGACATGTCCTCTTTTTTGTCCGCGATCTATTTTACACTTTCTTTTTTCGCTTGGATCTTTTTTTGTCCTCTTTATTTATTGTATCCTCTTTTTGTTCTCTTTTTTAACACCTTCAATTTCAATATAAACAATGTAAAAAGTGTAAAAAGAGCAGGCTTGAACAACGTTTTTTATAAACTTAAGTCCCGTACCTATCGGAAAAGACTTAAGTGGAATTGATTGTCCTGTCCATATCATATCAAACACAGCCAAAAACGGATTTGAATCATTTTCAATTGATATTGAATTATATATCAATTATTGTAATAAAAATATGTATTCTTTTTTTCTTCCCTAACGTGCGTCGAGACGCCCTGGGTCAATCCAATAGGCAAAGATTAAGCGCGTTAGTGTTTCCCGCATTTCCAGTAAGACTTGCTTCATGGGTGGCACTCGTATATTTGCCTGGCACTCAAAAATAAATAAGGGTTTTTCAATTAGCACGGGTCTTTGCCTTCCAGATTCGTCGGGAGCATTGCCGTGGTCCATGAGAATGTACAGGAGAACCCGAGGCAGTCAATTCATCCACGTGCGTAAGAAATCCGCCTTTCGCAGATTCCAACTTGGCGAATTTTTCATCGGGACTTGGGCTTAGCCAAATAATCATCTTTAGCGACGAGGCGCATTTTTAGATGAATGTGGGTATGTGAACAAGCAAATTGCCATAAATATGAGACGACGATATTTCAACGTCGAACCGTCCTTATTGAAAAACCCTTTAGTGAATCTTTAGTAAGATCAGCTTCACATATATCTGTGCTTTTAGAAGGGCGTCGCACAGTGTGTTATTTCACAGATCTAGCGGAATTTTATGCAAAATTCAAAGTCGGCCAAATGATAATATTTTGGTATGATATGAAAGGTAAAACATCAGACAATAACATGCTAAAAACAAAAAAAAAATTAAAACGTTATTTACCGTTGTCTGACATCTCAAACAGAAGCTTAACTTGAGCAAAATTATTTTTTGATAGTTTGTTGCATTTTTCGTGTCCAATTGACCGTTCTGTGTTTATTGCAATAAGCAGTTAGTGCACGAAATATAATTTTTTTATTATTCTTTGGTATATTCTAAGTTTTCAAGGTAAGTAAGAATTTTCTGTGAACTTAAAAAAGTGAAGAAATCTTCGTTTTGTTTGGAGGCCTTACGCCAGGATTTTTTTTTTGTGTTTAGTGATTTTGTGAAGCGTTTTAAAAATGTATCCACATGTATCCCTCGTGTAATAGTGCTTAAAATGTTCTCCTATGTTTTATTTGTCAGAATCCATTCACAGATTTTGCTCTTGAGTGCTCACCCCATACAAATTTTTTTGTTTTGCATAGGCCTACACTCACAGAAAAAAATTTTAATATTTACAATTTTCTGCGTAAAATTTACAATTTTAATTGTAACTATAGTCATTACAATTTAATAGTAAATTTCGCTTATTTTTTTACTATTTTCAGTTGTAATTTGTTTTTTTTTTTTTTTTTTTTTTCGTAGGTATATGTACTTAGAATTATTAAATAAATAATTAGCAAAACTCTGAAAAACCTTACAGAAATACATATATAACGTAATTGAACAGATAAATATAAAAAAAAAACAATATTTTCAATCGCGAAACAAATAAAGTTCCGCTAGATGTCTGAAATAACACACTGTGCGTCGCAAAAATATTTCAACCTCTCTAGGAAGTCGCAGTAAGAAAAAGATTGGGAACCCATGACCTACACTATAGAATAAGAACTGAAGGGTTAAAAAAATTTTGTATTGCGATGCAATTGGAATTTAAGGACTTGCTCCGGCATTGCACTACCTACTAGGTGGTTCTCATTTTACCCTACTATTAATACAGTTTTACAAGTGCTTCCAACTCTAACAATATTTTTTATCTAACGAAAACCGTACGGCAGGGGGGGGGGGGGGTGGTCTTTGTTGATTGTAAATTATGTCCTCTTTTTTCGTTTAAGGAATATGGACACCCTACCTTAAGCTACAGTTTTAGCTACACTAAGCTACGTCTAGTGGTTACATTTATTAGAAAGCTACAGTATTCAGCTAACTATTTTTGAAAGAATTGGAGCCCCTTTGAGACCACTTTGAACGTAGTGTATAAATTAGTCTCACTGGTTGAAAAAAAACACGGTTTTGACTTTGGTAATGTTACAAAAGTAAGAATTTCTTTTCGAACAATAATTGGAAAGAACTCAACCAGGACTTTATTGTAAGAAGAAATATAGGGCTGAGATATTCAATTTTTAGTTCAACTTCATTTTTCCTACCTCAAATTTTTTTTTTTTTTTCAAATTTTGTCCAAATGTGTGGGCGCAGTAGCGCAGTGGTTAGTGTGCTGGACTACTGTGCGAGGGATCCCAGGTTCGATCCCCGGAAAAACACAAATTACATCTTAAGGTTTTTTCTACTACGCCACCTCTCGCGAACGTCTGACAAACATCCGAGAGTATGACTGTCCTGAAAAAGCTTCTCAATTCAGCCGTTCGGACTCGGCATAAAATTGTAGGTCTCTTCCATTTGTTCCAAAAAAAAAAAATAGAAACTCACACAAAACCAATGGTTGCGAGAAGCTAGGCCTTGGGTGTCTACCGCCTGTTGCGCCGCCTATTTATTTTTTTTATTTTTGTGTGTTTGCCCGATCCAAATAGGTGTGCAAAATTTCATTGCTCTAAGTTTATTAGTTCAGATCTTATAGATTTTTTTCCGCTCCCCCATACAAAGCGCCCCACTGTGCGCCGTATTCTGGAGCACTTTGGTAATATACCGGAATGTAAAACAACCGGCAAAATAAATGCCCGATTAGAGTGAGCCAAGAAGATCGCCATCTTCCAGGCCATCCAATGCCACATCGAAGTCCTACAGGGCTGTCCTTAAAGACAAAATAGTGCTGACGGTCATCGACAAAAGCGACATGGACGGATCTATCGCCCCAGATAGGTGGAAGTTGATTCCACCAAAACTCTCTTCGGTCTTTCTGTAGATAATGAATGAGAACCCAGGTCCTCCTCCCAGATGTTGGGATGGCGGCTGGCATCAAGACCATGTCAAGCTGATCGCCTGCGAAGAGCAAAGGTCTTACGACCTATACAAACTTGCAATAAGCAAATTAGGGGAGGTATGGGTATGCGTATGGGCAACAAAATCCTCGAGATCATAAAAACATGCAATCCTGAGCTGCCGATGCACAACTGGAAAGTCGCAAAGCTGAGTCTAGGGGTCTTTAGAGCGCGACTATTGTCATCAATAAAGAATCTCTTGTTCTTTTGGCGAAGACTGGAGGTGTGATTTACTATGGCTTCGATTACCATTACCATCAAGGTATATAAAAAGGATGAAGAGTCTGATTTGGGAAACACGCTTTCTGTAACGAAGTGCGCTTGCTGCATAGTTGTAAAGTACATACCAGTCTTGATATCCGTTCAGGATGCTGATTGCTTGCTTTACTTCTAAAACGCACGTACCAAAAAATTGAAATGGCTAATTCTCCTCGCAGTTTAAATATATGGTACCAATCTTGTCGGTCGAATAATAATTTAAAAAGTATGTTTTCCCTTCAAGATCATGGAGATTGTACTCAATAGGTATTGCGATTCTTCCGCTTCGCGCTTAAATTTATAAAACATCGTGCGGCTGGTTTCTTCGAGTATCATTTTGAACTTTATTCTTAATGATGTAGACTCCTCATCAGATGCAAACGAAAAATTCAAGCCGCAATTGGACGCTTAACTCCCACACTTGAACAAGGTGTCCTCTTGGCGATAGATCATGTAGAAGTAGGTATACTAGTTTCGGCAGTCTCTCCCCTTCCCATGCCATAACCTTCACTATATAGTTAAAATGTAACATTAGGGTATTCAGAAATAGAGGCAGATATCCTGACTCCTGACTCTAGATGAAGCCTATAGTTAGGAGTACCACTCTTCAATTGGTATTTTTCAACAACTTCAAAATAACAGCAGCCCCAAGTTTGTGGTGCTCCATAGAAAAGTATGGAGGTAACAGCAGTTGGAAATATTTTTTTATATTGAGATATAGGTATGAGCCACTTGTTTTAAATACAGCGACCGCAGATCAGTGGCGTAACTAGGCTTTTATGCGCCAGGTGCGAGCTTCTTTATTTGCGCCATCGAAAAATATACCGATTTTGCGAAGTTCGGATACCAATTTTTTTTTGTTTTGGCCAGATATCCTTTCCTGACTCATCGTTGAGGGCAAGTATGACTTTATCAGTTTGAGTTTACTGAATGATCTTTCACAATAAGCTACAGTCACTTGCATCGTTAAAAATTTGTTTATAGCTATACTAATACGTTTGGAAACATTTCCTTTAAGTCCAGTTTTACTATCCTCTTAAGAAGACTTAGGCTTGATTGACATTCGCATTTTTCAAATAATGAAGCCGCTTCAATTTGATTCTTTTGGTCCAAAATTCTGTGGCATTTATGTCACATCAACTTCTACTATACTTAACAATCTCTGATTTGAGTTTAAGGCCCAACCGTCGATCGTCGATTATAAATTTTAGTATTGTGATTGTCGATTGCTTGATATTTGTCGATTTGACAGTCGATTCCAAATGTCTGGTCGATACTTTCTCTTGGAAGTTAAAAAATGTTGTGCGTACGAAGAGCTGAAATCAATCGACGCAATCGATAATTGTCGTGACGATCGCTGACGACAAACACAAAATGGGCCTAAGTTCGAAGGATTTTTTTATGAGATAGATATAATAAACTTGTGACAATTCGCACCAAGGGTGTTTTCCTTCGAGGCTACCATTTTTAGTTCGATTTTCGAAATTTCGTTGTTTAAACTCTTTTCAAACTTGATTTTCCCATATTTTGATGGATTATTTTTTATTCTAGGTACTCTTGCAATAGTAAAATGAGCAACTTCTGTTTATATAAATGCATCAAAAGTGGTTTGTTCGCATATTATTAATTCGTTCGTTGATATGATCAGTTTGAACAATTTAACATTCCCTAAAACTAAACTGTGATGTGAACGAAGTGTAACTGAAAGAGAAAAAGCCTAAAGACAGTCCCACACTTGATATATTCAAGTATGCGTGCGTTAATGGCTCTCCTTTGATTTTGTACAGCACCAATACATGGAAAATCTTGGGCCCGCAGGCAACTTGTAGGCAAAGTCCGTTATATGGGAGCAGTCGACGGTCTATCCTATGTGGTTTGTGTTGATGACTATGAATGAATATGTAGATACAGTTTATTTTGTCTAATGTGGTTTTCCATTGGGACAAAAAATCAATATTTTTTTTATCTAGATCACTTTCATAATCCATTGGACAACAAAATTATTTTTGTTTTGATCCGAATCACTTTTTGCAGATCTCGATATTTTTCGAGATTTACACATTTTCTCACTAATACCAATCTACTTTGCACAGCTGTTTCACGTCATTCAGAATTTGTTTCCGAAAGAAATTTACGAAAAGCCTTCTGAAAAGCAATTATTCAGAGCAAAAACGTAAATAATGGACATGGAGTTAATTTTGGAGCAATTGCTATCATCTTCGTCATCTTATTCTTCTTCCTCGTCGTCTGTGGATTTCGATTCTTCGTCGATATGATTATCCATATGAAGTTCGTATGTTTCCATCGACAAACGAAATCAATGTGCACAGCTGGTGTACTGTCAAATAACGCACTAATGCACTCAGAGAAAAATCGCAAGCTAAATTCTAGTATGATCAAGCTTGATTTTAAATTTTTTTTATTCCTAAGTGCTAAATCTTAATAGATATAGCACCCGTTGTTCTTGAAATAAGCCGAAACAATCTTAAAAGATTACATTGAAACACAAATAAAGGATAAAACAATCTTATTTGAAGCTTGTTCATGATTGAAACAAGCGTAACAATACTTAAAGTGCATCCCCATAGATGCATTTTGATTTCTATTCGTTCCCAAAATTCACACTCACTAACTGAGTAAATTCTTATTAGGCATGATTAAAAATTTAATATTATTACCTATCTACTGATCTACGGGTGTGAATGAATGATGTGATGATATAATTTTAAGATGGTAGGTATCTATGTAAGATCTAAGGTTTAGATCTTGAATACCCAAAATAAGTTTGTTTCAGGCATAATGTAAGAACGCCATTCTTAAAATAATCGCCAAACAGGATTGAAGTACGATTTTTAGGCTTACTAAAAATCTCAAAAGAAGATTTTTTGGACTTGTTTTAAGAATTTGCCAACTTAATTTAAGTTGACAATGGTCCAATAGCCTTTTTATTCTTAAAATAATCCCGATACAGAATTGAATTAAGATTAAGACTAAAAATCTAAAAAGAAGATTTGTTGGTCTTGAAGAAACGAGCTCAAAATAAGATTTTTGTACTTGGAATACAATTTTCCGAGTTTACCATATTTTCGTCAACGAATAGGCTTGATATTCTTGATTTTAGCTCGTTTTTTTTTTTCTGAGTGTACATTTACAAAATCAGATCAATATGCTTTCATATTTAATTTGCCACAAAATATAAGATCTGAAATAAAAATCTGATGTGCCCAATGAAAATCACATAAGAAATGGTATATTGAAAATTATGAAATATAAATAGGCAGAAATATAAATATTCTGATTCATAGATAGATTCATGAGAGGTAGGAAAATACTTTTTTCTATATCGGTTTCTCGACTGACGCTAAGTGGATTGCATTTTAAATCAAAGTTCATATTCATGAGACCTGCAACCTTTAGGTAATATTTTTATTAGTAAACTTATCTTTTTTTGGGTTTGTAATGTTGCAAGACTTACGAATGTCATAGTTTAAAGATCTTTCAACCCGAATTACCTAAAAGTTGGTCCTGGTCATTTTTGCGCCCTCCTGGGCCTACGCCCTGTGCCTGGGCACCGTTGGCACCGCCCTATTTACGGCACTGCCGCAGATTGAAGAAATCTTGGGAAGATTTGCCCGTAAGGTGTTTGATCATACTTAGATAAAACGTGATCAAGTGCAAAACTCCCAGATATTTGTACTCTCTTACAACTTCTAGTTGATGACGTTGGTAGGACAACCTTTCATTTCTAGAAAATCTCCCACCGTCACTCCTGAATAATATGTCGGTATTGAATCCGCTGTCTCTTGAACAATGTATTGAAAATACAAAATTTGATTTTTTAAAAACAGATTATAATGCAATGAATAATTTTCTTAATGGTGTTGAATGGGAAAATATCATTGATTCCCGTAATTTAAATAATGCGTTTTTGCAATTTAAAAAAATACTTGAACGCGCGATTTCTATGTTTGTACCAACTAAACATGTAAAAAGATCTAATAAACCTGCATGGTTTAATAGGAGTTTATCTAGGTTGAAGAACTATACGTATAAGATGTGTAAACAAAGTAAAAACGATCCATCTCTGCGTCTTGATTTTTTGCGTTTGAAAAACGAATACGATTTTTTAAAGAAGTTCGTCTACAAGAACTATGTTACAACCATTGAAACTAATATAAAACGTGATTCTAAAGCTTTCTGGTCGTTTCTAAATACTAAAAGGAAATCGTTAGGAATACCTTCTTGAATGTCATTGAACGGAATTTCAAGTAGTGATGTAAACGAAATTTGTAACATGTTTGCAAAATTTTTCCAGTCGAATTTTGTTAGTGAGCAAAATAATTGCAGTTTCTCAGGTCACTCTGAGCATATAACTGACCTAGGTTTTATTTCTTTAACAAACGATGAAATCCTCTCTGAATTGTCATTACTAGATTCGAGTGTCAGCGTAGCACCCGATAACTTTCCACCATTGTTATTCAAAAATTGCAAATATAGCCTAGTTGATCCACTAAGGATTATATTTAATTTATCCTTATCTACTGGCGAGTTTCTAGACTGTTGGAAATATTCGCTCATAACCCCAATTTTCAAATCGGGTTCAAAGAGATGTATCGAGAATTACAGACCTATATCAAAGCTGCAACTGTTTCCTAAAGTATTCGAGGCAGCTGTTAAAAAAAGGTTGTACTCAGTTGTTCGCAACTATATTTCTGAACTTCAGCACGGGTTTGTAAGTGGTAGATCAACCGCTACAAACTTGGTTACTTTTACCAATTACTGCCTTGAAAATATTGGAAAACGTCTTCAAGTAGATTGCGTATATACTTACTGATTTTTCAAAAGCCTTTGATCGAGTTCAGCACAATGTTCTTTTAAATAAACTTAAACTTTTTGGAATTCATTCTAGTATTTTAAAATGGATTGGCAATTATTTGACCAATCGCAAACAATTTGTTAAAATTGGAACCGCGTTTTCGAATGAAATTCGAAATTATTCAGGTGTTCCACAAGGAAGTCATATTGGTCCTCTTCTTTTTCTTCTTTTTATCAATGACTTACCATCTTTCGTATCAAGCTCAAAATGTCTTTTATACGCAGATGATCTAAAAATCTACAAGACAATAAACTGTATATCGGATGTCTTAGCGTTACAAAATGATTTAAACCGTTTAAATGACTGGTGTGTTCTTAATGGCCTTTATTTCAATATTATAAAATGTTCGGTTCTTACTTTTAGTAGAAAAAAGTTCCCTATATTTTTTAATTATAGAATACAAAATACGACATTGAGTAGAGTTTCAAACCAAAAAGACTTGGGGGGTAATTTTTGACACTGAACTAAACTTTTCATTGCATATTGACTACATGACAGAGCAAATCAAATGCTTGGTTTCATTTTTCGAAACTCTAAAGATTTTAATGATCCATATACACTTAAAACTCTCTATAACACCTTGATTCGTTCGATATTAGAATACTGCTGTGTTGTTTGGAATCCTTCTTACCGCAATGCTGAATCTCGCATAGAGAAAATTCAATGAAGGTTTACTAGGTATGCTCTACGAAAGTTCGACTGGAATAATAATCTTCCAACCTACGATGATAGATGTTCCTTAATAAATTTGAAACCTCTTTCTAAAAGAAGGATATATTATTCCGCAATGTTTGCTAATGACGTCTTAATTGTTTCGTTTTTACTGTCATCATTTAATAGGGAAAATTTTTTCTTTATGCCACCTAGACACAGAATAAATTATGGTCAGAATGATCCTATCACTTTAGCTTGTGTAAATTACAATAAATACAAAAACCTAATTGATTTTAATATGAGTAGGGAACATTGTAATGTGGGCGCAGTAGCGCAGTGGTTAGTGTGCTGGACTACTGTGCGAGGGATCCCAGGTTCGATCCCCGGAAAAACACAAATTACATCTTAAGGTTTTTTTTCTACTGCGCCACCTCTCGCGAACGTCTGACAAACATCCGAGAGTATGACTGTCCTGAAAAAGCTTCTCAATTAAGCCGTTCGGACTCGGCAGAAAATTGTAGGTCCCTTCCATTCGTTCCAAAAATAGAAACTCACACAAAATGAATGGTTGCGAGAAGCTTGGCCTTGGGTGTCTACCGCCTGTTGCGCCGCCTATTTTTTTTTTTTTTAGGGAACATTGTAAATCTGTAGTTTTAAGTAAATTATAATTTGTAAAAACGATCTCATTCTTGTATTCTTGTAGAAACTATTGCAAAGTAATCTAAAATAAGTTGAACTTGTAAGATGAAATAAATAAATAAATAAATAAATAAATAACTATCTTCGATTTATCTAATGTGACAGACAAGTTTCACGTCTTGCAGTATTGCAGTTTATCATCAACTGCATACATTCTATTGTGCGGGAATATCATCTGCGTACATGAGAGCCGAAATCTTCCTTTGGCTGAACTCAATTCCTCCGCCTACTGCAACTGTGATGTCGTTGATAAACAATATCAATAGAAGTGCACTTAGGATGCATCCTTGTTTTACTCCCATTGTAGTCGTAAATTCCTCGGATACCAAATCCTGTCCAAATCTCCATCCCAAACATAATGCCACGTTAAGGCTAGTCGCACATTAGTGACTTTTTGGCAGGCGATTAATTTTTGGGTACATTTTGGATATTTCTCGGTTGTAAACATTTCGACTCATATTTGAAAACTAATAAAACAAAATAGTTCGACCACACCGAATCCCTTTTGGCCGCGCTGGTGTACACAGTTCGATTATGGTTTTCTGTATGTATATGAATGGCGAGCTAAGTCTTTTTGTTGCTAGAACTCATGTTGTTGCTTTGCAGAATCTTCTTTTGATTGTCAGATATACTGTCAAAGTGGTAACCCAACCCGCGACCTAATTTGAAATTAGTATTCTTGAGCCATAAGGATAAGTCAAGCCCTTAGTTGTAGTCGCAATATGCGTATTAAGTATTACGTATTCAACATTCATACGAAGACACCATGCTGCTTACTGAAAGCTAAAACACTGCGACATGTGTGAAATGACATAAGAGACAACTAACTGTGTCTTGTCTTTTAAGTACACCTGAGCCGCAGAGCGCTGCTGGCTATGGTGGGGTCATCGTCATCCTTATTGTCAGTATAAACTCGTATGGTTGGATATATTTTGCAGGCCATGGACTTAGCGCACACCTGCTTGCAACAGTCTGATGTGGCAAAGAAGGCAGTACGTGCCAACAAGTCCCGTTCATATCATGAAACGTGTATTCTGGCCAAAACTATACATACCTACACTGCATTAAAATGCGCGAAACAAAACAATTGAGAAGGATGAGCCTTAAAGCCAAATGGCATGTCAGCTTTAGGTTTGCTTTCGAAAACACGATTTAACTTTTAAAAAAGGATCGCCCCAACTATACACACTAAAACTGCATGTGTATGAAACTGCTAAATTTTTCATTTTAGCCTAAAACCAACTAAATGTAAAACATGTGGCGCTGTTAGCATACACACAGGCAAACTATCGTCAATTTGGTGAAAGCAAAAATCCTTAATAAAATTCACATTACGGGAAAAAGGGAGAAACAAAACAATAACAACCAACTACGATTCACATGTATACTGAGTATAACAAGAGCCTCAATATCCATACATAGATACGGCCGAGGAGGAAGGTATAAGAATATGTAACAAACGACAAACATCATCAGCTTTATATTTACCCGAAATTGTGCTCGTATGCTGTTGGCTTGCAAGAGAGACACTGAAACTGAATAACCAAGATATCAGATATGGTAACGCAAAAATGTATAGCCACAAGAGGTTTTCACTGGGTTTATTGTGAAAAATCGAGGTCAAAGGGAAAAGGAGAACCAAGCGAAGAACGAACCCCAAGGAGTAAGTACTCATAGTCAACCTTCTGTTTCTGTTACTTGTTACTTTGGTAGGTAAGCATCCGCAACAGTTCTGCTGGCAAATCTACGGTATGCATCTTTTTACTTTGAAACGGAAAAAATGTAGCTATAGTCAGGTTCCGCGATGTTTCACTGAGTTCACTCCCATTGAGTTGTCGTCGGTCGCCGTCGTGCAAGCCTGAGGAAAGGAAAATGTAAACACACTTTAACTTCTACAATTTGAAGAGACCTCTCCTGCTGCTCCTATGCCTTTTGTTATCCGCAATCTTTTTACCTGCGCGACTGAGATACAGAAGCCACAATTTTGGTTTTCTGCGTGTTCTTTTTATTTGTTTTTGTTGTTGTTGTTGCCTTCCTCTGTTCGGTATATTTTCTTGTAGTTCTAGTAGGTAGACTTCCTTTTTTTTTCAACTAAATGGAGAAGTGCAAAACTTTTCGATAGGTAGCTGCTGGGGCAATGATGATTTTAGGTAGGTATAGGTGTGTAGATTTTAAGAATTGGGTTTATTTCCAGGAAGGGATGCGGTTATTGGTGTACATATGTATGGGAATTGGCTCAATTGAAAATTTAATATACACCTACTTAGGTGGTTTTGGAAAATTCTGGAAACAAAAAAAATTAAAAAAAGTAATAATTACACACCCGCTGCGTTTTGGGGTTCATTACCGTTCTCTGTTTTTCTGTTCATTGGCGCACATACTCGTATTTTTGGATAACTACTATGACTATAGTTAAATAGCTTACTTAGTTTCATAGGCGGTGGATTGTGGATAGTATTGTCTTCAATCGTCGTATATAAGCCTCTATTATTGCACGTTGTCAGCGGATAAAATTGACAACTATCGTCCACATACCACAGTAGCAGAATTGAGCTGAAGCCGCTGAAGAAGACACATGATATCGCTTCTCTAGCTGAAATCATGCCATGCCCGAAATTGCGGTGCATGTTTTCCAGTAGCGGATCCCAAATCCGGACATCGCCACATATGTAGCTTTGAAGTCTATCAAAAAAAAGGTAGCACTTACCTGAGTCTTGACTTGAAACTCATTTGTCTTTTCCACAATTTGCCTCAGTATGTACCTACATTTGTTTTTTGGCGCACTGGTTTGAGATTTCCACATTTTTTGTTGATCGATCATAATGGTGTTGATATAGTCCAATTATCGGGCATGCTTTCTTCCACCAATTTATATACTTGGCTGATGATTTGGAGCACGTGTCCTATCAGACCTAACCTCGGAGTTCTTGTTGTTCTTATGTGTATTTTTATATACATATTGCTAAACCAACCTCATCCCCAGCGAGTTGTGGAATTTGCTCTTAATTGACTGGACGTCTTCTGTTTTCCAATCGCTTTCTATGTACATTATGATTATGACCATTTACAAGCTACTTGAAATGCTTCTTTATAAGACATTTTCAATTCCCTGGTATTAAATAAGTAGGTTTTCTTAAGCGGCTTTGTTTCGGTCTCAATGTTACGGATGCCATTTTGATCGCTAGGGTCTTCGATGAGCTGAAAGACTAATCTTCCCTCTCCTACCCCTTTGATGAGCTGAAAGGTCCCAAGCTTGTTACTGCGCCTCTGCCAACATGTCAAATATTTCACATTTTTCACTTGCAAACACGTTCAATCTAATCGTTTAATTCTTCTTGTCAAATATTTATTTTGCAATAGGATGTGGGACATCGTTTGTAGTAAGCAACATTTGACGTTTTGTGTGGGCGCAGTGGTTAGTGTGCTGGACTACTATGCGAGGGATCCCAGGTTCGATCCCCGGAAAAACACAAATTACATCTTAAGGTTTTTTCTACTGCGCCACCTCTCGCGAACGTCTAACAAACATCCGAGAGTATTACTGTCATGAAAAAGTTTCTCAATTCAGCCGTTCGGACTCGGCATAAAATTGTAGGTCCCTTCCATTCGTTCCAAAAATAGAAACTCACACAAAACGAATGGTTGCGAGAAGCTAGGCCTTGGGTGTCTACCGCCTGTTGCGCCGCCTATTTTATTTTATTTTTTTTATTTGACGTTTTGTCAGAAAGTGTAATCGGGATGATTTAATACTGTCAAGTCATTTATCTAACAGCCACTTTGACAGCTAATATCAAGAAATCTAAAGTTTTGCCAAATGATGTCAAACAGTTTAGAGGGGGGTCGAAAACAGCCTGAGTTTGTTCCTGTAAAAAGGGGAAGTGCCTTTACTAGAGAACTTGGCTAGGGCACTACCGTTCCCTTAGATTTCAGTTTGCTTTTGTTAAGTCGTTTTTGTTTTTTTTTTATTGAAAAAATAAAGTTAATTTATTTAAAAAAAAATATACTAACCTTGTAGTAGCTTATTAGCTGCCAAAAGCAATTACAAATACTGCCGTTCAAAAGTGCCCCAGCCTAGTTGAAAACTGCTCCACATGGGGGGTACCTTTGAACAGAAGGACCTACTCCATTTTAAATAAAAATAAATTTTACGCCCTTACTAAATTTACGTAGATATTTGTCCAAATCAAAGTTTATTTGCATTTCTTAAAGTGAGAATACTTTACAGTCCAATAATTTAAACACATCGGATTTTATGAGACCTTAACCAAAAAGTTTTGAAATGTGCCCCACTCTCCCCTACAAATGTTTATACCTCCTGTAATGTGTTATTTGGCCTAAAATCAGCATCTCCTGAAATACATGTCCAATTATTTTCTATTCTCTATCATAATGTAAATATGCACATCGTTGTGGTAAGTGGTTAGGTAGTTACAGCCCTTTAAAAATGGCATACATACTTTTAACAGGGGTCATTTTTAAAAATGGTGAAAAATCTCTCTAATTGTTTGTATCAATATCTTGCATTTCATATTAATACAACCAACGGTTCGGGAGTTAGAAAATGTTTAAATAACTCACCTTTGAAAAGGAAGGGGTTCGCTATACGTAAATCTCTTATAGTGCGAATCTACAAATTTAAATGTAAATGTACCCTAAAAGTTTCATGATTCTTCGATTATGAGTTTGAATTCTTTTATGCGTATATATGGATGATATTTTAAACAGGGTATGAGGACTACCATACAACACTATGGAGCCCCTGACTGTATGTCAACGATCCCAACTTCCGACTAGACAAACAAATGTCCACAATAGCATATCAGGCAAATGCATATAGTTTCCGATACACGAGTAAATTCAATCCGCCGGAAATATAGGTATAAAAAAACCCAAATGTAAAAATAATATCAAT
This sequence comes from Cheilosia scutellata, assembly GCA_955612985.1. Classification (NCBI taxonomy): domain Eukaryota; kingdom Metazoa; phylum Arthropoda; class Insecta; order Diptera; family Syrphidae; genus Cheilosia; species Cheilosia scutellata. The sequence goes on along the minus strand of OY015313.1, from coordinate 57,518,056 downwards.
TTAACAAATAAAAAATAATTTATTGAAGTTTCCATATAAAAGCAAGACACGTGCTAAAGTCGCGGTACACACTAAAATACAAATGTTTGTTTATTAATTTATTGATTGTATAAAAAGCACGAATAAAGTGTTGGAGAAATAATAGACAAAACCGTTGTGGTGTAATTACAGCGAACAGTCTAATGATATTCAGATTGTGTCGGCTGGCGCCTGCGACAACTTTTAATGAAGCCACCAAATATTCTCGATGTCGTGACTCGATTGAGTATACATTCAAGTCTGAACATCATGTATAGCTATCGCCTTGTTAAACGTGAGGGAGATATTACCCCCGATACAATTATTATTGAAGTGATTTATTTTATTTGAACGTTGCTTTGAAATACATAAACTGTGGAACGCAATTGACTACTTTTATTTCAAAAACATCAACTACTATCTTTTTTTTAAAGTCGACCTATGGAAAAAACAAGTTGGAAACTCTGCAAATAATTTTTCGAACATTAGAGCGAATTGTGAATTGCAAACGAGCGGCCTTTTCCTTTTTCTTGATCGCAAGAATTAGCCAATTTTAGCCGTCTGTTTCTAATTGCAATTAATAATTTATTATAATACTAGCAAATGCCCGCGGCTCCGCCCGCCGGTTTCTTTTCTTTTAAATAAAACTAAGCTCTATTTTAACCTTACAAAATATATTATCTCAATGCTTTTTTGTAAACTATACACGTTATTATTTTAGTGGGCGCATCATATAGCTGTCCATGTGAAAAACATGGCTGTGGGAGTCCAACTCCAGCAATGGTTCCGAAGATGGCCCCTATACCCCCGTTTTCCCTTCCTCCATTCTCTCCCAAGTAACCTATACTGATCCGGAGGATGTAGCCAGTACAATGTTGAAAGAATTTTGAAAATCGGCCAAATAGTTCCAGAGGTAGTCTCTACGACCCCTTTACCCCTCCCCAGTCATTTACTTAGTTCTTACGCAATCTGTACCGAAGTCCTAAGTCAATGGACATAATAGCTATTTCACATAAATGAAAACTCGTCACAGGTATGATTTGATTATTTATACTACGCGATCATATCGTTACACTTTCCATTGCTGCAGATCTCAAATATAGGTATTTACCATTGTACAAACTTATTTACGCATCACAAATTACTTATATGTATGTACGTACATATGTAAATATTTTGTTTTATGCATATCCATTCCCTACATCAAATTCAACTACGTCATACATACGCATATACAGTGTGCATTCTGAATGCTTGTCCTGCGAGGTGCGAGTAATCATTCTATTTTTGGAACGCAATATAAAACTACTCCTGAGCATAACTGCAATCGATAAAGCAAATTTTTCGCACTTTTTTATCTCAATTTATTTTATCTCACCCTCTGGATGTACCAGAAAGATAAATGTTAGCTCAAAATACTCGGTGAAGTATTGCCTAACAATTAAAAGCATATCTTGAATTGACATATATAGGTTTATGAGTATAATGGCAAGTTAAGCGTAGTAAGGTCGAAATAGAAAAGTTTGTTTGAAAAGTTTTTCAACCCTTATAGGACGAATTTTGAAAAACGATGAATGAGGCATGTAATAATGTTTGCTTATCTATCAACATACAAACTTTCAAGTTCATACGGCTATCGGCTCGTGAGTCCCCCCTTACTCCCCGCGACTCCTTTACTCCTGAGCAATTCTCACCGACCCTACGGACTAAGTTGGCCACACATCTATAAATCAGAAAAATAATCATGAAAATCGGACGAATAGTTCTCGAGTTATGGAGAAACGAACAGACGGACGTTGCATTTTATAAGTAGTATATGGATATACTCTTGTACATATTTTGAGGTTATCTTCAAACGAAATTTTTCGTTCGCTAATTTTTGTATCGAGACTATTTTTTGTGGATTATGACAGTTCGCGTCAAATCAAATCAAAATAAGTATGTTTGGCATCTTAAATTTATCGTCCTTAACTACTATATCAGCCCGCTCGTTATTCGAAAGTTCGTCTTATAAAAAGCTGGGAACAAAACAAATGTAAATGATATTGGGCGAACATCCCAGGCCTAAGACAGGCCAAAAAAGCTATTCAGCCTTTCAAAGCAGATGCCAACAAAATACTAAATATACGTAAGCACGATATCAAAAACTTAGACACCGCACCGGGTCACCACGGTTTGCGATATCACCTAAATGAAATCCATTTAGTCGACTCACTGGAGTGCAGACTAGTATGTCTTGAAGAAGACGAAACAGCCGAACACATCATATGTGAATGCCCCTTTGCGGTATAAGAAGGAAATCGTTCTTCAGGGAAATAATAAGTACCGAAGAACTAATTAAATCCTCCGCTGAATGCATTATCAGCTATATTAGGAAAGTAGAAGCGCTACTAACCTAAAAGTACATATATCTGACAGCAAGCACAATAGATCTCTTAGGTCGACGTGCATTCTATTGCTCCGGCAAGTGTAACGATTGACTTGAGCAGCCAACCGTTTTAAATTCAGAAATAAATTTGGATTTCAAAGCGTTTCAGAGGAATTAAATCCTTTTGACGTGCATCGTCAGCCCGAGTGCGCTGTCAGAAGTGTCCGCGTATTTTTGTGGCTGGCAAAAATCAAAGAAACCCCAAGAAATTTGGTGTCACGTCGAACACGAAAGTGTAACTTTGAGATGTGTCACTTAGAAAATGTACTAATAACAATTGTAACTTACGAAAATCCCGCTACGGAGTCTTGCGTTAACTAAATACCTTAGCTCAGCTCTGAGTTCAACAAGGCCGCCCCTGTGATCACCTTGAGTCAATTAATGGCTGTCATGTGCTGTGCAACCATAGGTATGTAGTGGTTAATATTTTCAAATAGAACGGAGCTGCTGCGTTTATACACAGAATTTTTAGTACCATAGGTGTGGTAGTAAAAACTTGATAGAATTCACAATTTCATTTTAGTGAACAATTTTTATTAAAAATTCCCTAGATCTAGTAACAAAACGGCAACATTGGTCTTAATCCAGTTAACCCAGAGCAACAATCGCAGTTCACAGTCATATGATTACATAAAAAAAAAAAAATACTGCTCCCTCTGCAATGGCAATACCAATCCCTTGAACAAAGAAACAAATATGTACTCGAGTCGAGATGCTTTAAATATAAGTTCTCGTTGCATTGCTCGGTTGACCAGGTAAAATATGAAAGTACAGGGTCATTGATTTCGTGGTTTCAAGTTGGTAGCGCTGGCATTTGACACTTGTCAAACTCAGCTGTCATTTGAAGTGTCATATTAGTTGAATTTTTGCCATTTACGATAATGGATCGCTTAATAATCGAAAAACGCGTTAATATTATTAAAACATCACGCGATGATTATGGTCGTCATAATCGACCGACTACGCAAGCAATCGGTAAAATTGTCAAGAAATTAGAAGAGAGTGGAAACGTTACTGATGTCGTAAGGCCTGTGCATCACCGTAATGCATGCGCTCAGTCGAAAGGTGTTATTGGTCCGAATTTCTTCGAAGATGCTAATGGCCAGACGGTTACAGTCAATTCGGAGCGATATGGTCGAATGATAACCATTTTTTTTTTTTTGCGGGTGATTGAAGATCATGACTTGGACTATATGTGGTCCCAACAAGACGGGGCAAAAAGCCACACAACACGACTAATTATGGCTTTATTGCGTGAGAAGTTTCCTGATAGCGTAATTTCACGTTTTGGCGACGTCAATTGGCCATCAAGATCATGCGATTTGACATCGTTAGAATTTTTTCTGTCGGGCTACGCAAAAGACCGAGTTTACGCGGATAATCCCCGAACTCTATACGAATTAAAAACCAATATTATACTCAAATTATGGCCGAGATACCGCCCGAAATGTGCGAAAACGTGGGTAAAAAATTACCTCAAAAGAATCGCATGCTGCGAATCTTCCCGATGTGGACATTTGAATGATATTATTTTTCACACTTAATGGCAAAGTCCAAACTTTATAATGAAATACAATTTTCATCAAAAATGTATCGCTGTGTTTGTTCTATTTAGCTTTACTTTCGAAAAATTATGAAAAATACAACAACAATTGCCTTGGCTCGAAGCAAAGAATTACAACGACACAGTTCTTACTTACCCAAAATTCCAAAATACGTTTTGTTACACTAATCTAATCTGTCCAGCTTACTTTGTGAACCGATTTCAGATGAATCGAACTAGTACCGTATATTGGGTATCTTTTTATAGTCGGTGGCAGAGTATTGTTAGTGTTGCCTATGCCGCAAATTATTCGGTAAGTTCATACCCACTATTAGCTGTACCCGTCCAGCTTTGCCCCTGTCCAGGAATTGTACTGCTTAACTATGTCCTTTTCTAGCTGCACAATGCCCATCAATGTTCTAAAACTTTAGCTCCCTCAAGTATCAAAAAATAACGTTTTTCAGTGTTTTTTTTGTTGGGAAGTGCCATACCCCTTTTTCCAAACCAGCTCATATATTATTAAATTCTATCTATTGGCAATAAACGCCCATTTACCAAATTTCAAAGCTAAAGCTGCCATAAATGTCAATAGATTGGGTGTTTAGCTCCATCTATTGGAAAACTTTTGATCAACGTGTACTTTTCACTTCATAACAGTATATTGCGTAATTTTCGGCTTAATCGACAGACTACTTTTCGAAGTGTGGAGAAAAAGCGTTTGCAATGTTTCTCTTTTTGTATGAGAGGTGCCACGCCATAAGCCACGCTTTCGAAAAGCGTCATAAGGCCATATTCGAACGTATGGCCTTATGTCACTTTGCAAAAGCGTCATAAGACCATATTTTTTTGCGACATAGCGCCATATTTCCATCATGCCCTGAGGGCCTTATTTTGCTCAGTTCAAGTTAAATGTTTAACCATTTGAATCTTAAGTCCACAATAAATAAACAGTAGGAATAAATATGGGGGGCATGCTGCCCCCCTGCAACCCCCCTGCTGGGTTCACTGCTAGGCTACGGGATAGGTGCGCGGTTGGGTTTATGCAAAGTTTCTTTAAATCGCCGCGAAACCTTGATAAAAATAAACTTTGCATACACACAACCTGAAAATGACTTGAAAGTGACATAGGGCCATGTGTTCGAATATGGCCTTATGTCGCTTTCCGAAAGCGTCATAGGGCCATATTTCGAAATATGACCTTATGACGCATGGTCTAATGTCACGGCACCTTTATCGGCATAGACTAGTGACTTCACATACCTCCAATGAAAGTAATCTAAAGGTGTGAGATCACAGGATCGTGGAGGCCAGTTCACAGGTCCATTACCTGAAATTATGCGCACAGCAAAATGAGGAACAATCTGAGTATAATATGGTCACACGGTTTCAACTCTTGATCTTGCTGTATCTTATAAGCGTTTAAGCCAAGATCTTTACGTAAAATCTTCCACAGAGGGGATGGGCAGGGCATTGCTCCAAATGCCGTGCACGATGGCGTATCGACACATTCGGATTATCCTCAACACTGCGCTCCACAACGGCAATAACGTCTTCTGTTCGCATTGTTTGTCGTCTTTGGGGATGCGTATTATCCACTAGAGTGTACGTTGTACGAAAACGATTCATCGTATTCCGAATAACTTGCCTCGATGGACGAGTATGTCGACCGTAAAATGGACGTAGCGTAACGATAAGTTTGGCGAACCGAACCATGGTTTTCAAAATAAGTTTGCACGATTTGCACGCGTTGTTGTGGTGTTAATCTATTCATCGCAAAATTGCAAAACATACTAACCACAAATTGACAATCTTTAGAAAAAGACTTGCCAGAAATGCTTCATTGGAACAAATCAATGGAATGGCGGTTTCATATTTTTGACAAGTCGGTTATAGCAATCATTCAAAAATTCCTGTCAGTGGAAGTACCTGTCAGTGACTTTTCAACAAACAAGTCTAGGTTTTGAGGTTAGAGTTGATCATTGAAAGCAAAACTGACAGCTGAGAATAGAATGAAAATCGAACACATCAGTGAAACGATTGGGTTCCAAATTAGAGAAACGAGAATCAGGTGTTCATTGAAATCGATTTAGATCAGTGAAATAATAAAATTGGATTTAAAGAAAAGTTTTAATCAGAATTAAACAATTTCTTTCGTAAAAAAATCCACAATTGATTAGCTTTATCTTGATACCAACTAAAGCCAATATTGTTTGATTATTCGTCTTAAAATCGGAAAACAAAATTTTCAATGATGCATTTCAATGATAGCTATAACTAGGGCCTAAAAGCCAAACCTATAAAAAAAACACCCTTTATAAAGAAGTTAACTGACTCCTACTTGGTTAGAAGGTATTCCGTATTCCCAATAAGCCAACAAATAAATATCTCTTACTTCATAAAATTGTTCGTAAAGTAACTCCAAATGATTTGAAATACCTATAGTCTGTGTAAGCGCTACACGAATTTTTAATTAAACTGTTATCCATTTTCAAAAATAGCGTCGGCATCGTTCATACAAATTTGTGACGAAAAAGTTGTTCTTATCTTCAATTATGTATGTTTCTATCCACCCCACTCCACTCCCTCAATGAGGTGCTTCAACATTTGCCCGATTATTGAAAGAACTTGCCCTACTTTTTTGTTGCCCCATTAGTCTTGTGTATACAGTTTCAACACAAAAGGTTAATTCGATTTTTCCATAGTATTTTTTTTTTGTTTCCCAATAACTATGTATTCAATTTCATATGACACAAAAATGGTTTTCCAACATCAATTCCTTCCTACACAGATTCTACTGTATGTGCGAGATGCATTTACCTGAACCAACCGCATCAGATGGAAATGAATTCTTTTTTGTCATGTTTACTTTCGACAAAATGCTCGTTTACATACACAACGCAATGTTACTGTCGTCAAAGTCATTGGACTAGCACTGAGGCAAGTTCGATGCTTTAGGACAAACATTTAAATAAAACCAGTTTTATATATTTCCATATCGAGATACTTGCGCATACATTAATAAATTTCGAACCGAATGCGTATTTACACGGATGAGATGAAGTGCATCAATTCCCTTGCTTCTGGTAGGTATATTTAGTGCGTTAAAGATGACCTTCACACCATCGTAAATTTGCGTTTTTAATTACCGTCATTATGAATACCTTTTGTAATCAAATTATAGCGGCACGCTACCTCAGACAAAGGCCTGTGGGCTTTATTCACAAACCGCTCAGCCTTTGTTTCATTGAAAATACCAGAAAGGTGAATTGAAAGCGACTTCTTCAGGGCGATTAACTACCAGATTGATGCGCTTTTAGTTTGGGAATTTCAAGATAGGCAAAGGTTTCATTTAGATAACACTCTGAATCTTATCAAAGTGAGAAAAAAAACTGACATTTTCCATTTTCTCTAAAGGGTAATTGCGCTGTCATTCTGCGGCTTAGAATTTAGTTTGATTTGTTTGTGCATTTATGGTGATGAAACATTGAACGTACTCGAATCCTGCCAAGGGCTGAAGGGGACGTTTGCATTATTGACCTGAAACCCATTTCAAAAGGATCCCACTCCTGCCTACGGGTACAGAATACTGCAACAGTCAGCCCACGTGTCTATCAATTCAAATCGTTCTCTAATATACCATCATTACGACTTTACAGGGCTCTGTTGTAGCCTAGAGTAAAGAGGACTATACATTGGGTTATTAAATGGAATATTGATTACTCACGTTGCCATGACTGAACCGGTAAGTTCTGATTAAAGGCAACGCTTAGGGGTTCGTTTGACTTCCTCAACCAAGCCCTCGTACTCTGCTGCTCTTGATCGAGGACTACTTATTGGTTATTCGCAGCTAACCTTCATATCTACTGGTCATTTACTATCCACCGCACCTCTAATCCTTAGATTAGTCTGAGCTTATCTACCGGCCGACCTGTCAGACTCCGAATTGTAATCAGGACTACTTCACGGAGCCTATAGTATGATGTGATGTTATCTTACCAGACGATAAGGGGATGGGTCCCTTGACGGAATAACAATTAATTTTTTAGGTTGTAATTTAGATTGGTCCTATATTTTTTATTTCCTTACCCAGTGGCGCCACTTCAGGATGTACTTGGGCTTCAACCGATATGACTCTTCAGTTGGCTCGGTCTTTGGGTAACTCCGTCTGTATTACCTTACAATCCTTCTTAGACAACAGATAGTACCTACGAGGCCTCGTTCTCATCGCTAAGTGGCGGAAGTATTGTAGTCGCTTAGACTTGACGACGAATCGAAGTGCAAGTTAAGTTCCTGGCAACCAAAGAGTTTCTTAAGAAATTTATTGCTTTCTCAACAAATCGGCATCAAATCGTCAAATGCTGACAGTTTGTTGGGATTAAAACGGCTTAATGTCCAATTTTCCCGCAATGATTTTTCGTTAATCGGTTGTTTGATATATCATCCAAGAAACCTTGGATGCCACTTTAGGAAGCTGTTCGTATGGCCGAAATACACTGAACAAAATTTGGTAGTGATATTGATAAAAAAGCAGGTAGATTCATAATTCTTACATGAAATGTAGTCATTCTTTAAGTTAACAAAACTTGTTTTTCATTTAAAAAAAATATTCTTCAAATTGGAAAACATAACATTTTAACTTACCTACTCGTTTTCTTAAATTAAAAAAAAATTTCGATTCGACGCATAGTTCTTTTTGAATTTCTAAAAACCAAACAAATTTGGTCTAAGTTGGATTTGAAACGCTCTAAGAAATTGATTTCTCTCAACAGATTGCATATCGGCACCACAATAGGTATCATTACTGGATACTGCCTGATAGGAAAACATGCCGCAAGGATAGGCCTTTTCGCAAACGATTTTTGCCGTATGGATGTGGAAGAGGAGGAAACTATTCCTCGCCTTCTTTGATCCTGCCAAGCTCTCTCCCGTAGAAGGAAGCTTCACTTAGGAGCCTTCCATTACAACGACTTGGGCGATCTGACTAACACAAAGAGCTCAAAATGGTTCAACTAGTAGGGAGATCTTATCTGATCCTTTTTCGTGGTATCACAATGGACCTATGCTGATCTAAGTGTGTTGGCGTTTCCCAGCTGGCAGTCACTTTCAACCAACCAACCAACCAATCAATGTGACGCCGTATTCGCCCGATTTCCAATATGATACTGGTGTCTGTTAGTTCTGTAAATGTCGAGGTAAGCATTGGAACAACATCACTCAGTTCTTCTTCCGTTCCATATAGCAATATTTTCGGTTGAAGAGCTGAGAAAACTGACGCAATGTCTTACATGGCCTTAGATCGATGAATAAGTTCAGTGTAAAAAGTATCTAACGTGGATCTTCGTATTTCCTCGTCCAACGTCAAACCAGCATCTTGAGCCTTTTCGTCTGGCATGTTTTTTTTTCAATTTTGTTCTTCCCCGACTTTAAATTGAAATTTCTAGCTCAATACATTGTTCTCTATCGTATATATTATGGCCTTTTTCAAAATAGTTATTTTGCTGTTACTGATGGCACCCCCTATTAGTCTGCCACCCGATATCCGATTCCGCCAAAATGAAAAGTCCAAAATCCTTGGTGGTTAATTCTCTATTTGAAGTTAGAAAATTTAAAGTATTTAATCAAATGACAGCTGGCTTCAAAATGGCCAAAGCCACCCGGAACAAAACGAAGATCGCCGAATCCGAATGCCAGCCAAAACCAATAAAAGCGTTACACTTTCACTTATATTTTTACACAACAACTAGCATTAGTATAAAACCCTTGGAAGCTGAAAATCTATGTCAATAGTTGGTTTCTAGAAAAGTGTCGTAATTTATTGTAAAGCAAAAGCAATATTAAAACACAATTGTCAAAATTTTTCTAAAGAAAAATCGGTTATTAGATCAGTTGCCTTTTTCTCTTCACTTCGAGGAAAAAAAAAAAATAATGTCAAGGTCTGATTTATGTATACGGAAGCAAGCAATTAAACTGCCTTCAGTTGGAATAAAACAGAGGATCGCCTATTCCCTGAAATGTTTTCCAGTAATTACTACAAAATAAATAAAAAACCAAGTGTCAGATACGTTTTAGAAACAACTCGAATATAATTCAGCGTTTTGATTTATCTGCAGGTAGACACAAATAGACGACACCTCCTCCACTTCGATCTGTATTTCACAGTGTGTGCGGCTAATCCGAAAATTGATTCCAAAGAAAATGTTTCCCCCAGGCTCATAGTCATAGCTGTATGCTGTGTGGTTTCTGTATAAATGTTTAAATAATTAATGACTACACACACACACGACCTGGAAGGTCAGACAAGATCAGGTCGAGCATCAAATTAGAAACTAATCGTTTTGAAATTCCTCCGCAAACACAGCATGATGATGGTGGTGGTGGTGGTTATGGAGGAGTTAACAAACCGATGATCAATTCAATACCACAGAGTGCGGGGTTCACACCTTTTTGGCTGTTTTTTTTTTTCTATTTTTTTTTTAGAAAGGGTGAAAGTGTGTATTGTATTTTCCACATGTAGTAATTGTTTATAATTTGACGGTACATTACAATTCAACACACAATGGCCATAAAGTCGGTCTAATCATTCTGAAATTTCGACTGGTTGAAGTAATCGCGGCGTTCGGCGTCGTCACTTCTACAGCGCTTTTGATGATGATGGATGAAAAAAGAAGGGATTGAGACTGCGCGTGAACTCATGTTCAGAACAAAGGAAATGCATTTATACTATAGCCGAATAATTTTGAATCTATAGTTGCATATTTTAAAACGAACATGATTCCGTCTGGCATTCCGTGTGTGGGTGAGAACATAAAACTTTCCATCCATCGTTCTCCGCGCATATGCACAGCACATCGATAAGATAAATACGCCTACGTGGTGCTGCTTTTCAACTTCTTATTTTCCATTGACGGTTTTAGGTAATCATTAGCTATTCAGTCGCCGTTTTTCGCTGTCTTGAGGTGGCACTTCATAATCCGGCAACAAGGTACCTATACGAACGTATTGAATTTCAAAAGTTGTTCGAAGCATAAATAAAGAACGCCACCCGGGATTTTTTAGATGTGGCCAATGCGGGCTGTGGTTGATTGTCGGTGGTTGGGTATCTATTTTCTTTTCTGTTTCACACAATACAATATTCATTTTTTACAAATAAGGTGTTAAGAACAAAGTATGCGATGGGATATGATTTTTAATGATTTCCATGCACGATGTTGGCATGTGGTCAAAAGCAATTGAATGTATGGCGACATACTTGGAATACGATTATATGGGACAATCAACTCAATGTTTTGTATGTAAATTAAATATGTGAACAGTTGGGGAAAAATTAAACGTTTCAAGGAGGACATTTTTGTTCCTACTTACTTACTCACTTACTTAGACAGCGCTACAGTCCGGGGTGGACCTGGGCCTCAACCAACACGCCTCTCCAGTTAGCACGAGAGGCTAGTTTGGCTAACCGCCTCCAGTTGCGCACTCCAAGTTGGTTGAGGTCCCCTTCCACTTGTGCGCGCCACCTAAGGCGAGGTCTTCCTCTACTGCGTTGTCCCTCCGGGTTGGAATCGAAGACTCTTCGGGCCGGAGCGTTGGTGTCTATTCGCTCTACATGTCCTAGCCATCTTAGTCGACTGATACGTACTCGTAGAGTTCGCTGTTAAATCTCCTCCTCCAAAGCCCGTCAACGCAAACGGGACCGAAAATCACTCGAAGAATTTTGCGTTTGAAACGACCAAGGAGATCTTCATCCGCCTTTGATAACGTCCATGATTCTGTGCCATAAAGCAGGACTGGGATGATGAGGGTCTTATTTATAGTCTCCTTGGTGTTTTTCGACAAGGCCTTACTAATCAATTGCCTTCTTAGGCCAAAGTAACAGCGGTTGGCAAGTGTAATTCTTCGCTTGATTTCTGATGTGATGTCATTTTCAGAGTTAATAGCGGATCCGAGGTAGACAAAGTCCCGAACTACCTCAAAGCTGTCTATGGTGACGCTCTGTCCGATTCGTCGTTGTTATGTGTCCCTTCTTGTTGACAGCATATATTTTGTTTCGCCCTCATTCACCACTAAACCCATTTTTGCCGCTTCCGTGCTAATACTTGCGAAGGCACCAGTGACAGCTCGCTGTGTTCTGCCAATGATGTCGATGTCGTCAGCGTATGCAAGTAGTTGCACAGACTTTTGGAAAATTGTGTCCCTGGTGTTGACTTGCGAGTTTCGCACAATTTTCTCAAGAATGATGTTGAAAAAGTCACATGACAGCGCATCACCTTGTCTAAATCCTTTTTTGACATCAAAGGTCTCAGTGAGATTGTTTCCCACCTTCGCGGAGCAGCGAGCGTTATCCATCGTCATTCTGCACAATTTGATGAGTTTGGCAGGGTTGCCAAAACTAGACATGGCTCTGTATAGCTCGTCTCTATAAATGCGGCTTTAAAATCGATAAATAGATGGTGAGTATCGATTTGGACTTCTTGGGTTTTCTCCAGGATCTGCCGTAGTGTGAATATTTGGTCGGTTGTGGACTTACCGGGCCTAAAACCGGGTCCAATCAGTTCGTTGACAAATGGTTTCAGGCGTTCACATAGTACGGCAGACAGGATCTTGTAAGCGATGTTAAGGAGACTGATGCCTCTATAGTTGGCGCAGTTTAGAGGGTCCCCTTTCTTATGGATCGGGCAAACAATGCTGAGGCTCCATTCATCATTCATATTTGTTAAAATTTAAAAAAAAATTTTTTTGCGTTATAAGAATATGACTAAATATGTAATAATATATAGATTTCGGTCAAGAACTTCTCCAAATGTGGGTTTGCAAAAAACATCATCAACACAATTGTAGCCAAAACCATTTATCGCCAGGTTGCAAAGGTGCAAACATGTTCGCCATCTGCTCGCTATGGGCCTAAAGGCCATAGTCTTTGGTTTTTCTGAAAACAGAATTTACAGAACACACTGTTCCACCAAAGGATATACGTATGTAGCATAATTGACATTCTTTCGTGGTCATTTCCTAATTGGTTTTACTATACATAGACTAAAAGTCTCTTTCTAAGATATAGAAATAAATCAAATTTTTTTTTTTTTTTTTAAAATACTGCTCTCGGGAAAGGCGAACCTATAACGCTTCAACAGCGCCCCGAGATGCTTGCAGATGTATGTTAGTTCTGCACTTAAATTGCTGCAAATTGTATACTTCTGGAAATATATCCCCAGGAAGCGAGTTCCAAAAATTGCTTGTCCTGTAACAGAAGGAGTTTTTGAAAGTTGATGTCCTCGCAGTTGTCAAGTGAACTGTATGGTCATGAGCATTAACAGCCTGTCTTGTGGGGCGACTTGTCTTCTAAGCACCAACCAACGGTTGCAGATTCGGTGTGAGTGTAGGGTCTCCAATAAGTCGAACTGCTCGTCTCTGTATGCTGTCAAGTAGGTTAAGTGAATGTTTTGGGGCCGAGCTCCATATATGGGAACAATATTCCAGGCCTTTGTAGAGAAGGAGAAGTTGCTTGGGGCTAAAGTACCTCTTTGCTCTAAATAGGTAGCTCAACTTAGCGGACGCCGATCTTGCGATATAGGAAATGTGGTCCTGCCATGTGATTCCTGAATTGACTGTGACTCTTAGAAGGTGCATTGAGTCCTTGGGATGGATTGGATGGTCATCCATTTGGATTTGAGGAACTGTTGATGCATTTTTCCTACAAAATGTTGTGAGCTGTGTCTTGTTTGCATTAAATACAGCCAAGTTGTCTTTTCCCCACTTCAAGATTTTGTCCAGATCATCATTTAGAGAACTAATTTGTTCACATCTCTGACTGTGTCATGTAGCCGCATTCACAGGCCCACTGTTCGAGATGGAGGATATAAGAGTACTGTCATCAGCAAAGCTGTAGATATTATTATTTGTCGATCCAAGCAAATCGTTGAGAAGAAATAGAGTTGGAGATAGAATAGATCCTTGGGGCACGCCTGCATTTATAGCAAACGAATTAGATGATACACCAGCTGCAACAACTTGGATCGATCTTCCCAGTAGAAAATGTTGCATCCATCCGTAGAATTGTTGTGGTAATCCATAAGACGCTAACTTGCCTAATAGGGCTCTATGCCGGACTCGGTCAAATGCCTTTGATTTGTCCAAGGCTACGGCTCTTGATTCGCCGTGTTTTTCAGTTGCTTGCGTCCATAAGTGCGTTACGTAGCTTAACAGGTCTCCGGTGGAACGACGGCTCCGAAATCCGTATTGCCTGTCGCTTATTAATCGGTGGCCTTCTAGATATTTCATTATTTCGACATTTATTGCTATTTCCATTACTTTTGAGAGCATTGAAAGTAACGCTATTGGAAGATAGCTTTGTGGCAGACATTTCCTCCCTTTCTTTGGAATAGGTTGAATCCGAGCGGTCTTCCAGCAAGAAGGAAACGTCTTCTGGCAGTACGACATGCTAAACAGCTTACAAAGTACAGGTGCAAGTTCTGGTGCACAGCTCTTGAGTATACTATAGCCGGGATTCCGTCGGGTCCCGTTGCCTTTATTGCAATCTAGTTCTTTAAGGATGCGTTGAATTATTCGAGGCCGAAATTACACTTCTGCCATCGATGATTGCACCCTCGGAATATTTGGTTGCTCTAGTTGTGCAGAATCTAGGGTGGAATTCTCTGAAAACATGCTAGTGAAAAGATCTGCCTTTTCTTTAGGTGTTGTTGCTAGCGTGCCATCTTCTTAGTCCAATTTCATCATTCAGAAGGCAGTACTGGAGTCGTCGCCGAATTTGTTACAGCAATCGTTTTGGTGTCATATTTGCGCACTTTGTCAAAATACCATCAAAATTAATTTTGAAAAAATACGTCCCCTACTATACAACTTCTATTTAAATCAATCCGACAATCTACATAATAATCTACAAACACAGAGAAAGATACCACTTATAGGCTTTAGGTAAAAAAGAAAAACTCTTAGCACGTTCACAGATTACATCAATCTCATACCTTATTCAACATTAAGGACATGACTTCTATTTTCTTTTGTCTAATTTATTTCATTATTGATACTCTTCACGGCGGCGTTGGATTTCCGAATTAATTGATTAATTACATGTTACGTGAACAGGTTCCCTGAAACAAGTTTGATGCTATCATCAGTCCGACTTGAGTTCACAACAGTTTATACTGTTAACACACGTTTTATGATTATCTTTACCAACAAAAATATATATATTGACATACTTACAGGTGTAACATTGTAATAAAATATAATTTACATCAAGCTCTAACTGTCAGCCTAAATAGAGGAAGCGGAAACTTGAACAATTTAAACAAATATTGGTACCTACCCGGCCCGTTTGTTGATACACATTACAGTGGGTGCGGTCCAATGCCCAACAAACAATGAGGTGTGGAACATATTATAAGAAATCGTGTTTCGAAATGTGGATAGAATTCGTGATGTACTGGTTAGTTAGTTATGCTCAATATTCACATCATGTATAGGTATACCTAGACGTACGTATATGTACCCTTAACAATATGCTAAACAAGGAATGATGAGAAAAGGGAGAAAAAAATAAAAACAAGGTTAAATGTTTCTCAGAAAAAAAAATCTACAAAATTCATAGATTCCACTATTCACATATCCTTGCGTGCGCGATTGTATGCACAAGGATTCTGGTCTGGCATCATCATAACTTTTCTGTTTGCTGCTGTTTAATGCAAGGGATGAAACTGTATGTACATTGTACACAGTATGCTGTCATGAGTAACAAGAAGTTTAAATATTTGAAGGGAGTACCAACCAGATGATGACCGAATGTACGAGTTGTCATTTTTGATATCAGGTGCGAGGGTTTCCATCTAACAAACAATGTTATGATGCAGAGCATTCATTATGTATGTAAAGTAATTCAGAACATTTTTTTCTAATGGAACATGACTGGTTCTGTGACGGTCGTCTTTCGTTTTACGTCATAATGGGGTTGCATGTATACATATGCTGTGGCGTAACAATATCTATAATGGAAAAATCCACAGGAGTACGAGTATCGAAGCCTTAGGAGGGTGTCTATTGAACATATCTATTTCAGTGAACTTAAAGTCGGTATATCCTGAATAAGTCTAGCCGGAGTTACTTTTCGAAAGCCTGCAAGTGTTTTTAATAAATTGATATATTTGGTGGCATCTTTACATTTGGAGTGTGCTTGAAATTATAAAGTGAATCGTGTCATTCCGTGACATGCTAACGTCACTATGAAGACCAAATGACTGCTGCTCGCCGTGTTAATGCTGTTGGGGCTATATGACCTACTTTTTGTGACAGTATTTCACAGCATGATCCACACCCACACGTAAAACTGTACGATTTTCTACAGTGTCATGCGTGTGTCGCGATTGACATGTTTTTCTCTGTTGTTGTTGTTCCTGCGATTAGCCCCTCTTTCGATTTTACAACGGCACAGAGCAGATCTGTATTGTTTAAATAAAGTTTGGTTGAATTTGAATACCAAATTTTTTGAAGAGTCATAAAATCATACCGTTCTCATTATCCTTACTAGCAAGTCCAGATGTGGGTAGAAACGCAGCGAGCAATAGGCCTAAGTGTAGCTGCGACCAACTTTCGTTCTGAACGTCACTAAAAGTACAATGACTTGAATCGTGTTATTGTATCACGCTGTGTAATCATCTGTCATGCTTTTGTCACTTGCATCTGTCATTAAACTCTGTCACAGCATGACAAAGCGATCATGTCATGGATTTTTCAGTCCTCCTTCAACTGACACCTCATTTGTTACATACTCCAGAAATAATATCTATGATCAGATCATTGTCCCCCTCCCATGGTCAGGCGACCGCTCGGTTCCTGCTCGTTGACGATGGCAACAAGGAGCTCGCCCTTTGGGTCGAAGACCGGATGCGCAGCAGGCGAAGTACCAACCTTCACATTTTTTGCTGCGCTCGGTTCGACGACGTCATCCAGATCTGCTCATTTTGGCTCCTGGCTCCCGCAGTAACAGCCTCCTCCAGACTATTGTCTGGTCTATGTCCACTTGTGGACGCCTGACTAGTTGCCCTACCTATATTGCCCGCTTCGGCTACCGATTTTCTGGCAGCCTCCGCGGTCAATTTTTCCTTGGCCCGCTCTAGTTGAGTTCTATCCCAGGTGCTTAACGATGTAACGTCAAATCCGCTGAACTGGTCAACTTTCTGCTTCGCCGTCTCGACTTTACGTCGTGCGTTACGTGCCATTATCCTGTTCAGCTAATGTTCAATTCCTTCCCTGACTGCATGACTTTGGACGACCCGGAAGCCACAGTGTATCTGCCATCTGTGCCCCCGGTTTCCTTGGTCGGTTTTGTGCCCTTAGCGGTATTAGCGAGAGTACCAGCCACGAGCTACTAGAGTGAGTGTACCAGCCAGCTCACTTTTGCCCTGTTCTATATTGGTGGGAGTACCTGCCTGCCCACCGCTGCCCTTGTCTACAAAAGCGAGAGTACCAGCCACCTCTCTTAAGGCTATGCTAGTGTCAGTGAGTGTGCAATCCCCATCCTCACTGTCACTAGCTAGCAGCACCTCTTCGAGATCTTTTGCCAAGCCGGAGATGGAAGACTGAGGTTCGGATTCGTTAGAATTGTCGCCCATTTCCATCGCCGGCTGGGTAGAGTTGGTTTCCTTCTTGTTTTTTTGGGATTTTAAATCCTATTTTTTCATTTTTATTTACGTGGAGTTTTTCCATTAAGTTCCCACGAGTAAGGCCGGAAACACAAGGTCAGCCCAGGCAACGCCGCGCCGCCATACCTGGTTATAAGGCTGAATACAACAGACCCTCGCCAAGGCGTCTGAGGGAGCTCGTTAACAGCCAGTATTACCCCCGACTTTGCAGCCATCGGCAGGGTTTACTATCCGCTCACTCCACCTCTGGCATCAGGTACGATTTTAGGGTTTACTCCCACCTCAAACTAATAAATGGATCATCACATACGATTAAAGCGTAAGCGCATAAATCCTTGGCTGACACTAACCAGACAAGCTGGTTAGCCATTTTCTGGCGGGCGCCCGCGGGAAGGAACAACAAGTTGAGGATTTTGCCAAGCCCTATAGAAGTTTAAACATTTCCATCTCCTAAAACTTATGAATATACACTTCCAGTAGTAGCTAATACACGCCGCCTTATACATAAGTTAACTGGAGCTAAACATTGCAGCTGGGATCTGTTAAAAGCGTACTAAATCATCTGGACAAACCGCCAATTACAACTTTTGATGAAGAAAATCGATAATTTAATTAATTCCATTTTACTTTTACTTTATATTAAAAACAAATGAAAAACAATTCATCTATAGATGAAAATTGTCAAGGGAATCTAACTCACAAATCACAATTCACTGAATCTTAACAGCGAAACGTTAAATTCCAACATTCTGGCCATTTCAAGTAGAGCTGTAGCTTTCTTATAATTTTTCATTGCAGGTAATCGCAGCTGGTACAGATATCTTAACAATGCAAGAAAATACCTACCGCAACCGCACCGTCGAAAGTTGCATTTTGCAGCTACGTAATTAATACTAATACCTATCATATTGAATCTGTCATCGCAACAGGTGTACGCATTCGCAACTTGTGTTACTCAATCCTCTAACGCCGCCGGCAGAAAATAAATAATTGCGACAAATTATAAAATTACAAAGAAATGAATTGGCAAGGGGACATTTTCAGGGAAGTTATATATACAAGTATTTGGGTCGATCGATTTATCTTTATAGAATTTTAAAACAGAACTTTATAATACCAGGAGACGCTAATTGTGCAGAATGACACATATGTTTTTGGCAATTGCACGGAATCAAAAGTCAGTTGAAATATGATCGCCACACTCAATGCGGGAAAATGTTAAATTTAGCCGCAACTTTGTTGGATTTTTTTTTAACATTTTGATGCAAGAAGCAGTCTTTTTGCTGTAGGTAGTAGTGCGATAATTTTTCAAAATTAATGGAAATAGGTACTTATAGCTGAATTAAATTAACACATGGGCAACTTCCGAAAAATCTCTGGACCAACGGCCAAATGGTAAACTGATTTAAGTTTCCACTCTTGACGTTTAGCTGTCAATAACTTATTTCTATTAAAGGACTTACTAACTACGACTTTAATGAAAAATCTAGTAACTAAATGTGGGTCCGAAAAATACAAATTAAACCTTAAAGTTTCTTGCGCCTCACCTGTCACGAACGTTTGACAAAAATCAAAGAATATAACTGTCGTCTGGAGAAAACTTCCCAATACATTCCATTCGGCTTTAACTGAAGGCTCCTTCAATTCATTCTAAGAATACGAAGGCACATAATTGAATAAAAAGCTTGTTTTTGCGTCCTACAAGATCTATTACAAATTAAAGTTTCGAACTTTATGCTTGAAAATATCTCTTATAATATTTTATTTTCAATATTAGGTATGTTTTTTGCTATTCTACATATATAGACTTAGCGAAATATTGCCATACAAATTTAATCCTATAAAGATATCGTTACCCCGGATAATTATCGCGGCCAACCAAACTATCATTGATTTAAATATTACCGAAAAATGCTATCGATTTTGTCATAAATGTCATCTGTCATCACAAATTTCATTTAAAAAAAATAAATCAAACCATTTTGCAAAAATATGCATATAAATTACCGAATTTATATTTTTCCCTGCATTTTCCATGTTTATAAATTATTTTGATTCCTGTATATAGTGTTTGTAGATTTGTTTTTCTTTGTGACTTTTTGGAAAAAAAAAACACATCTTTACTTAACTATAGGCCTGTTTTTTGTAACATTTTCCAAATTTTAATGAAAGAGCTAAGTTTCTCTTCTTCGCACTCCATCGATACAAACTGGACTGAAAATACGAGGGGAGTTCAAAATATTCTCGGTATCGACATGAACAAAAACGCGAATCAAATTAAAAATATTTTTATTTTTCAATATTATCTCCTCTTACATTAATGCATTTATTACATCTTGAGATTAACTTTTCTATACCCTCAAAAAAATATCCCTTCGAAACCACAATCTCGCAATGCAGCCTTAGAAACATGAGCCGTATGCACCGGAGCTTTGTCGTGAGGAAGCAAGACTCCAGCAGCCAGTTTACCCCCGTCGTTTTTTCTTTATTTCTTCCCGTAAATGATGCAAAGTTGATTGAGAGTACACAAACCGAGTTTGAAGTCAATCGGATGAAAAATAAAAATGGTCCCATACAAACTTCGACCCCCTTTTTACCCCTTTAAGAGTTGAATTTCCAAAATCGGAGAAATTAGTTTTCTTTATTTCTCATAGAGAGTACATAAACCTAGTTTGAAGTTAATCGGATGAAAAATAAAAATGTTCCCATACAAACTTTGACCCCCCCCCCTTTTACCCCTTTAGGGCGCAATCTGAAGTGCCCCAATATCTTAAAATCATTTTCATATAATGAGTCCTCCATGGTAAAAATTTCATACTTTCATCACAAAGTGCACAATTTTTTTACTATGCCGCCTCACTAATATTCGAATTTTGAAAAAGTGAATATAGAATTTTAAAAAGTTGTCGATTTTATAAAACAATTTTTTACTGTATATTAGGTTAGGTTATATAATATTAACAAAGCGAAATTTTTGTGCTACCCAGTCGTGTACATTGTTTAGTTAAGTCTTATATTCTCTTAGACGACCATTTTGGCGAAATCTAAGTACGCTTTCTTTTTTAATATTTTTATTAATAAATCTTTATAAAAAAAATTGTCTTCGAAATCCCGGAAGTTGTTTTTAAAGCAATAGATTTTTTTAAAACCTTGTTGTTAGCTTTGAAGCAACAGACCTCATATCCGGATAAGTTGAAACTGGTTCAATTCATTGACACTTCAACATAACTATTCTAAATGCATCAGGTGAAGAGACCGACCATTTTTTGTTCTCGTATTTCGTGTAGTGGAACAGTCTAAAATGCTGAGAAAATATTTTAAGTTTTGGTGGATTAGGCTTCAATTATAGCTATCAGTAAAATGCAACCGAAAAAATATTTTTTTTGCTTTTTTGGAGCACTTAAACTTGTTGCTTTTGAATTATAAAGTCAGTTCATCTAAAAAAAAAATAAGCAATTTAATCTACAACTTTTCTTGAAAACGAATTTATTAATTTTTCCGTATGAAAAACTTTTTCTGTTCAAATTCTCATTCATGTTCACGAAGTATTCCACTGAATTCCTATGATATGCTATGGTTAAACGTGTCAGTTTTGTTCTGTTTCGTATTTTTACGGATGCATTTTACTGATAGCTATAATTGAAGCCTTAAATATCGTAACACATAAGTTCCTATGTCGATATTTAGTCCAAGATAAGATAAAATCAAACAGACTTTACAAGTGGCTATAGGTAGGTACGAGCTCATTTAGTTACCAAGTTTATTTCCCAGTGAGGTGAGTAATGTCGTAAGTAAGAGAAAGCCTTAAAATCATCTGTAATTTTAAGGTAAATGCTCACTTTACTGCGTGTGTGGAAACGAGCCGTGTGTGAAAACGAGCCATGTGTCTAAGAGCACTAATGGCCTTGCCTTACCTTTCATGTAAATACCGATAAAGTTGGAAACTTTAGCTAGAAACCCAGCCCGCTAAGGTTTGTATATCGTCGCAGTAACCTATATGCCGATTTTTCGGAGTAGATTCTTGCTCCGACTTTGTTATCGATCTGTGTATTATTTAATTTTAGATTGTGATATTGGGTAATTTACTTTTTTTACACTCTATAGTGTCTATACGAATCTTTAGAGAAAAGTATTCCTTATACGATATCTGCGAGTCACCAGCTATGGACAGCGTGAGCCTAATTGCCTGATGGCTTATCATCTGGCTGATGTTTTAGGATCCCTTTGATAGCGATATTTTCCCACCGAAAGCAGTCCTGTTGAGGCGGATTGTTAAGTGAACAGCTAAATGGCGAAGTTTTGCCAATTGGCGGACACGCGACCACCGAATTCACCTTAAACCAAAACTTCCGATCGATTACAAATATTGGTGCAATTATTCCGTGTTTCTGCTTCTGATTGTTTACTTCCAGAAACGTCACAGGCGACGCACTGATCGCCATTGGGCACCATTCTGTCAAACTCTGCTGGGTTCCTTGACATAGCAATATAGAAGGCAACGAATAGACAAATATTTTGGCAAGAATTTGGTCGAAAATGAACCTCAGTGAAGCATACTACCACGCACCTATTCGAAAATTGCATTTCGATAATCGATAGAGAAAGATGGCAACTCATCCTGACTATCTAGAGAGCACTGTGCCACCTCTCGTACATTGTGGCTTGAACTAAAAAACAGTGTTTTCTGGCACTAAATATATCCTCTATCCACATCACGACTGAAGGAATCTCTTTGGAGTCGTGCTACACAAAAGGGGTCTGGAGTCAAACGTATTATGCAGAAACTGCGAAGTCAATCTAAAATCTGCTTAGCCACTGTCCAACTCTGCAAGGGCCTATACTAGAACTAGGATACAGCACCGTAGAGTTAGCAGGCTTTTGGATATGGAATCTCCTACACTTTATGTCATTCAGGAGCATATTTTTAATCACAATAGACCTTTTAGGTCTCCGTATGTTCGTGATGAGTTTTCTTCCGTCACACATCTCTACTCAATCTAACCCAATCTTGCTCTGGGATTTTCAACCTCTGGAAAATTTTGCTCTCACTACGGAAGCACGATAAATATATAGTTCTTTGATCTAGCGTATAGTTCTCTTTCGATGATCATGTGCTGTAGACTAACTATGTAAAAAAAATAAATAGGTGGCACAACAGGCGGTAGACTCCCTAGGCCTAGCTTCTCACAACCATTCGTTTGTGTGAGTTTCTATTTTGGGGACGAATGGAAGGGACCTGCAATTTTATGCCGAGTCCGAACGGCTTAATTGAGAAGCATTTTCAGGACAGTCATACTCTCGGATGTTTGTCAGACGCTCGCGACAGGTGGCACAGTAGAAAAAACCTTAAGATTAAATTTGTGTGTTTTCCGGCGATCTAACCTGAGATCCCTCGCACAGTAGTCCAGCACACTAACCACTGCGCTACTGCGCCCACAGACTAACTATGTACCTTCGATAAAAATGTAGTTATGAGTATTTTGAATTTTGCTGTGTACTTTCTATCAGACCAATCATCTACGAAGAACTTCTACCTTTTAGTTTTATAATAGCCTTAGTGTTTTTCAAATGAGCACTATTTTCGCCTGTCCACTTTTTCTAATTGCTATATTTTTGCATAAAACAAAAACTAAATTAAGGCGTTTTATAATTCCCACAGCAAATTACCGAAACTCCTCTGAGCCAACTAATGTTTTCCACCTACGCATACATCAGGAACGGCGAAAATATATTACACATTCGCGTGTGTCTATCGCATTAGTTCGACCGCAGGGAAACCACCCACCTCAGGTGTTTGTCATAAAGATTAAAGAGTTTGCCGCTCAAACAAAGAAAATAAATAAAAATTAATTGCAACAATCGCTGCAGAAGTGCGCGACTTATGAGGCAGCCCTGCATGGCTATTAACAAAAAATAAATCCCATATCCTCATGAACGACAAAACGACAACAAAAAAAAAAGAAATTCTCTCCGAGCATTGTATACATGTAAAATCGTATAGACCCAATTACAAATGCACAGTACTCCACTCTACAAACGAAAAATAATTTTTCACTACAATAATCCTAATTAATCCTTAGTTCACATTTTCATTTGCGAAATTCCACTTACGCAGGAACTTGGATTTCAATTGGGATTATGCTGTCCCTCTTATATCGCTTAATACGCGTGTGCCGTTTTACGCAACAATGTTACCATGAACATTTCCATTAGTTTCGGTTGTCGCAAAAAGGAAATTCGTCCTGGCTATATATGAGGGTATGAAAATTCATTAAAGTAATTTCTTCGGAGAACGAACACCCCCTTGTTGCATGGCGAGAGAATGGCCTGCCAAAAGGTCGGAGGGTGTCTCCAACACTTTTCAAACTTTCGCTTGAGCAACACCACACAGCAACAACGAAAAGAAAATGTCAAACCGTTGGCGGAAAGTCATTAATCAAAAATATCATGACCCGCCCTTGTTGACATCCTGTATGATGGACTAGCAAAATTTTGTTGCTGCGTGTTGTTTAGAGTAGGAGGGTGAAAAGAAAATATATATAAATATATGAGTACCTTACCCATAATCTTCTTCATCATCGCCACCGCTCTGCTGTCTTCTTTTCAATCATTTATGTCATCAATTTCGGTTCACGAACAAGGGACGTAAATTGATTCTTTTTTTTTTTTTTTCTTGTTGGACTTTGAAAACAATTCGGCTTGAGAGCATACGGTAACCGTTGCTGGAATATTTTCCTTGGCATTGTATATACTTGAATTAATTTCTGGTTAATGATAACTCAAAATAAATTATATGCAATTATTTTTCGAGTAAAATATTGGATGGTAATTTAATTTACCGATTGGTAAGTTAATGATGTGATTTGAACCGAGATTGTTGGAATATTTTACAAAATAAAAAAACTTCCTTCACGGATTGGACAATCTGCAACTGAGTAGATACGGGGGTAGCTATGCAGAAGACGAACATTTTATAGCTGTTATCTCTTACGCTCCCCCCTATTGTAATGCTAAAAGCGTAAACCATCGATATTTCTCAAAACACCCAAAGGAATGTATTGTCTCCCCTCGCTATATGTCTAAAAACCAATATTTACCGACAATTGACGAGAAGTGTATCGTATAATTGTGGGTATCCTAAAACTGGGTATCCTATATTCTAAATCGAATACTCATCATTTGTTGGTACTAAGACTAACAATCAAAAGGCTCTATGTTATAAAGTGTTTTCGTCTTTATGGTCGGTGGCAGTGTGGTATTGATCAAATCTCTCGGTCACTGGCAAACACCCTAACCAGTTAAAACCAGAGCTCGAAAATAACTCTCAACCTTTATTTTTAATTGGTTTCTCACTGAGAGATATTACATTCGGCTTCGACATTAAGGTCTTGCTCTGAGATTTATTTATATACACTTACCTTTTCGCTCTTTGCTTGATTTTTATTTTTCAATTTTAAATTTATAACTCCTTAGTTAACTTTTTCCATAAAAATTAAATGGAAATGATTAACCAAAGACCTCATTCTTCGAAAGTAAGTTAAAAAAATCAAAATTTTATTGAATTCAGTGTTGTCGTTCTTATTCAACATATAATTTTTTTTTTTTTGTATTTATTTATTTAATTTAATTTTTTTTTTATTAATTTAATTATGTTTCCTAATAAAAATTAATGAGATAATCGAGGGAAGCACGATGGTATCAATCTCGAAATAACCACAAAGTTAAAGTTTTAACTACACTCAACGAAAAACTTGTGTAAAATTTACCTAAATCGAGTGCTAACTTGCATAAGCCCTAAGGCCGTTTTGAGCTTACTTAGTTTTAAGGCAAGTTGTTTTAAATTGCTTAGGCACTGTCACATTATCAGTGTAGAATTGCCTTAGATATAGCTTGAATTATCCATGTTTGCCTAAGGCAATATTTCCTAAGCCTAAGGTAATTTTTGACAATTTTTTTTAGCCAATAACTGTGTTGAAGTGCCTTAACTACTAGGGTAATAACAAAATGTTTTTGCCTTAGAAATTGCCTAATTTTTGCAAGTTTGTTTATTTGCTAGCCTAAAGTGCGTTAAATTATAGATGGCTTTTAGCCATAATCCTAATTGAAAGTCAAGTTATTTATTTTATTATAGTATATATTTTATTTATATACCGGACAGTTTCACTTTTTTTTTTGTAGGCTTGCATCATTATTATCGTTGTTCATATTTCTGCATATTCGAATGGCTTCCATCAACTGTTTTATTGAAATATCCCAGCAGTCGCCATTTCATCCTAAGAATCTACATATAATAAAAAAAACATTTTTTTTTAAACATACATTTCTTTGTCCTTGATTTTATTAAACAAAATTTACCTTCTTCATTACATTCCTCGACAACATTTGTGTTCAGCTTAATTTTTTCTAGGACTTGTTCATATTTGGGGATATTTTGGACATTTTTCCTAGAACTAAAAAGTTGTTGATAATGAACGGAGGATGTTGTTTTTTATCAGCAGTTATAGTCCGTAATGGAAACTATTGAAACTATTTATAAAACTCACCTTCATATCGTAATAGAAGCCAGCACGCAGTTTTCATTTTGTAATTTTGTAATGACGTATTACCGCTGTTTTGCTTAAAAATATAACCACACAAAAAAATGTTTGCCTTACGGGATACTTCTTTTAACTGTTTTGCAAATATGTATAATGATTAATTTTTGGACGCGAATTGAACTTCCGAAAGTTACCCCAGGCATAAGGAAAAATTACATTAGGCTTAAGGTAACGTTACACAGTTTAAGACAATTAAAGATGTCTTCTTAGATCTAAGGCAAAACGCCTTTAATATTTCTTGGTTAAAACAACTAAGCATTTTTAGGCAATTCAGCCTATTTTTCATTAGTTAGGTCGTACATAAATGTGTTTATTTTTAAGGAGAAATATGCTTGACTAATAATATCCATACAAAAATCTTTACCTAATGCGGTTAATGCAATATTACACAGGATTTTTCTCTGAGTGTACATATACAAAAATAAATAACCCTATGGAACTATAATACTATTTATGTAATTATTTGCCAAATACATGAAGAGACGTCTTTAAAAATGAGTTGTATATGTATTTCTGATTCTTCTCTGCGCAATTGGTAGGAAGTTCCAGAGGCGAAAAACCTAAACAAAAAATTGTCGGCCCGATGTAAGATAAGTGGTTAAGACAAAAGAACGTGTCGATGGGGGGAAATTAATTCTGTTGTTTAGATACTCAGGTTGTTTAGTTTGGATGACTTTGTGCAGGAAGGACAATGTCCGAAATTTCATTAGGCTATCGAGGTAGCATAATAGCAGAAATAGGATCGTAGTAACGCAGATTTTAGACATAACCTAATTACATAATTTTTTTTTTTAGATTATGTATTCCAGAGTTCTTTCCCAGGAGTGAAAGAACTGAATTTGTTTTCATAGAACTTGATTTTTGCTGTTCTAATTTTCATAGCGACCTGATTGACTTGACATCATCTGAATGGATAATAAGAAATATTTTAAGAATTTTAGAATTAGGTATTGCTAAAACCCTTGAGAGTTTTCTCATTACTTGTAGCCGGGACACTTTCACTTGCACTGAACTTCCTTAGACCAGTGTTAACCAATGACTCTTCAAATCACTAATGAAATTCCGCATACACTGCTAACTAATTTCAATAGTTATAGTGTAAAATGTAAAAATGAGATTTATATTTTTCTGTCAGTGATATCTCTCAGTGGTTGACCGAAACCATAAAAAAAAGAAAAAAAAAAAAAAAAAGAAAAATAAGGGTTTCTCTCTGAGCGTAACCAAAAAAAATACTGTGGTAAGAAACTAATTATTATGTGATCATATTTAAAATTCTCAACAATTGAGAGTAATATTAAGACCTTCGAAAAGGTTGAGAGAAACTTTCGAGCTCTACTTAAAACATGCATATTTGCACGAAAAGGCATCGCCTTTATTCGAATCCTCTTCAAACCTTTCGAAAAAATCGACTATCCTATCTGTCAATCAAATGAGGCAATATCTATATTCGGTGTATCTTTTAAAAAAAAAACCGCGTAAAGCTGCGAATTCATAGTATTGAATGTCAAACCCTTTCATCTCAATTCTGTAAACAATTTTAGTTTGCAGTCCATTTGTCGGCGCCTGGAGAGAAAATAAAAAAAAGATTGAAATTAGCTATTAAACAAGTGGTTCGAACTTCTGTTTTACCACATGTATACGGTATACCTACAAGTGTAGATATCTTAATACAACATAAACCCTCAAAACAAAATACGACTAGCGGCGATGGCTTGAATTAATTATTTTATTTGCTGTTTTCCATTTCGGTTAATGTAATGTTGTTAAGCACACTCTGCTAAAAGACTGTCCTTAGGGTATGTCTTTCATTTTAAAATTTCGACAAGCTAAAACCATTGCCGAGCAACAACGTTGGCTTTTACTTTTAAAAATACACACTGAATCCACTCAAAATTTAATGATGGAAAGTTTATATTCTAAGGTTTATCTCAATCTTTTGCTTGCAGGTATATATTCAGATTCATCTCTAAACGGGAATAGACCGAGTACTTCATATCGACAGGATAATAACAGATAGGAACGAGTACCTAAAGGTAAGTTATTTTTTGTTTATCATCAAGGATGCTCTCGCTAAGCTTTGAATAGTATCATTATTGGAATTATGCATGTATTAAGATAACAAAGAAATTGAAGCAGCAGGGCGAGAGATGTTGCTATGGGTTGCGTGAGATATTGCCCAGGTGGCTGCTGCTGTAAGGCACACTGTCTTGGTGATTGTACGAGTAAGTTTGGTGCGTCCTTTTTTTGTTTATCGCCAAAGAACAGAATTTTACTGCTTAAGGGTAGTAATAATTGTGGCTGAATAGATGTCGTTTTTTTTTTTAAATCTCATTTCGGTCACGGAGTTATCTTGCGATACGCACTTTTGCTGCCCCATACAATATACAAAAAGGCAGTCCATTAGATTTCTTTCTGAAAGGAGTCAGTATATCTCTGTTTTGCTGGAGTATCCTTTGTTACGTTTTCTCTTTGTATGGTATATAGGGTCTGGCAATATTATATTATCTGTTATAATATGTAAACCAAATCAAGAGAGGTAGAAATGAAAACATTTGCAGTAACATAAAGCTTTTGCTTTCAGGCGAATTCCATTAACCAAAAAGGTGTATACAATCTGAATCAACGAAAGGTTGTTTGTAAGCTGGATTGGGATTTTTATCAGACTTAAAAAAAAAATCCTTATAAAGTGGTTTGGTTTATTAAATACTCGTCGGCATTTTTTCTTTTGTTAACTTGAAAATCGAAGAGATACGACAAGTAAAGTGTGCGGTGGAAACAGTTTCGATTGTAAATTGTCTCAAAAGACACTTGAACTACAGACCAAACTTCGATCTTGTGTCATCCGTTCGTAAAGTGAAAATGTCCTATCCGCGTATATAAACTAGAAGTTTGTCATTTCGTGTATGCTACTGGCAGCATGTTTTAGTGGCTTTTCAACATCGTATTCATGAAAGTGGTTCAGGTTACCACACAAATTGACTGGAATAGTCCCAATAGCTCCAAGTTTAACTCATTAAACCAGCTTTGTTCGCTTTCAAAAACAGAAGGAGAAACTTCCTACCGATAGGGTTGATCAGCAATTATCCTTAATATTGTACCTAATAATTACGGTTTTCTACATATTTTAAAAATGTGACAACGGAAATTATAGCATCACACACAAACTTGGTAAAACAAAAATTAGGCGTAAAACTTTCAAACGTTCAAAAAGTTGAAAAGTTGACCAACTTGCGTCATCATCAACATCAACTTTAGTGTAGTGGATGGTATAGCATGGTGGAGGAACTTGCATATATGGATACAGGATACCTGCCGCAAATTTGACAGTCAATTTATATCTGACATCAACATTAATTATTTGGTTGAGTTTCTAATTTGTTTTCAGTATGTTTATGACAAAGGAGCATATCTCTTTATGAAATATTTAGTTCTTGGTTGCAACACATGACTCGGTCAAAAGACATCAAGTTGGCGGCGGTTATTACCATTTTTTTTAACTAATGTGTATAGAAGCTTTTTGTGTCTGAGAAGCGGTAATCCTTACTCAATGCAAATTCAATTTTAAATTCAATTAAACTGTCGACTCACCTTATAATTAAAAGGGATGAAGAGGGTTTTTCTATGACACTAGCCTTGCATCTTCTGCAACCCCGAACACGTTGCCTAGGCATACCAAGCGCTCTTACATACGCGATAGGTTCGTTTTTGAAAGGGAGGGCCCTGTGATTCAAAGTTCCTCATGACTTGAGCATCATTGTCCAATGTCCATATTCGCTCTATGTGGCCGAGTCAATGTATTCGACGTGTTTTGGTTTTTTGGACTACATCTTTGCACATCTCATATAGAGTCCTCTGTTGCCTCTGGTTATATCTGCCTTTTCATTAGCTTTTTTGGCACACAGGACCAAAAATCCATTGGAAAATGTTTTTTTCGATGGGGGCCGGTGTTAGCTCTCTCTTCTTGCTTATTGTCCAGCACTCGGTGACAAAAAGTAGAATTATAGCCTTTTGGGTAGCTATTTTGCTGCATCGGCAAAAAACAACTGTTATCAACTTGTAAAAACTTTATTAAGTATTAAAACTATTTAAAAAAAACTAAAAATGAAAGGAGAGACATTTGTTCCAGCACAAGTGATAACTTTACGAGACCGAATTCTAATAATTCAAACTACGCGCACGTGAGACGAGATAGCCAAAGTGACAATTGACAAGCGAATTTTAAGAGTCGCCACTGAACCGTGCGTGCGTTCATAATGACAGTGTTCAGGCAAAGCTAGCGCTTTATGCACTTTTTTCGATATTCGATTTTCATTTAATTGAAAGTGTATATCCGCTACAGAGCTACCAGGGTAAGGAATTTGTATATACTAGAGACCATGTATTTCGTCGTTCAAGTCAGGAATTTTTAACTTATCTGTTTCGCCAAACGAATAAAGTAGCAGCAATTATTCTTTGCCAAATCGCCACTGTCATTCGTTGTGTTTATGTCTAGGCTCCGGTTATATCCATCCTTTTTCTTAAAATGCTGCTAGCAATAGTGACATTCTGTTCTATATATGGCAGACTAATGTGAGTTTATATGTCAATAGCAAACATTTAGTCTTGTCACCGTTTACTTCAGAAGCAATAATGTTTTGTCTGTTCTTTAAAGCCACACGGGCCGATATCGTTCTCATACCCCAAGTATGTAGTTTAAATGGTCTTCTGAAAATTGCACCGTGAGTTTTCCAACGTCAGACGATGCTGCTAGAATTCTGACGAAGTCTAGTGCATGTTTGTAACAGTTAGGAAAACCAATCAATTTCGGATTGGGCCTCTATCTGGCGGCCTGACACTGTAGACAGTTGTGCAGTGTCACGCGTCGGACGTTGTTAATCTGTGACACGATCTGTGGCAGGAGCGTTGGTGTCCATTCGCTCTACATGCACTAGTCCCAGCCATATTAGTCGACTGATACGTACTTTCCTGACCATGTCTATGTCGTGTCGATGTAAAGCTCGTAGAGTTCGCTGTCTCCTCCTCCAAAGCCTGTCAACGCAAACGGGACCGAAAATCATTCGAAGAATGATGAGGGTCTCATATAGAGTCTCCTTGGTGTTTCTCGACAAGGCCTTACTAATCAATTGCTTTCTTAGGCCAAAGTAACAGCGGTTGGCAAGTGTAATTCTTCGCTTGATTTCTGATGTGATGTCATTTTCAGAGTTAATAGCGGATCCGAGGTAGACAAAGTCCCGAACTACCTCAAAGTTATAGCTGTCTATGGTGACGCTGTGTCCGTTTCGTCGTTGTTATGTGTCCCTTCTTGTTGACAGCATATATTTTGTTTTGGCCTCATTCACCACTAAACCCATTTTTGCCGCTTCTGTGCTAATACCAGCAAACGCACCAGTGACAGGTCGCTGTGTTCTGCCAATGATGTCGATGTCGTCAGCGTATGCAAGTATGTAGTTGCACAGACTTTTGGAAAATTGTGCCCCTGGTGTTGGCTTGCGAGTTTCGCACAATTTTCTCAAGAATGATGTTGAAAAAGTCACATGACAGCGCATCACCTTGTCTAAATCCTTTTTTGAGCAGCGAGCGTTATCCATCGTCATTCTGCACAATTTGATAAGTTTGGCAGGGTTGCCAAAACTAGACATGGCTCTGTATAGCTCGTCTCTATATAAATGCTGTCATATGCGGCTAAAACCGCACTGATAGTGTCCAATCAGTTCGTTGACAAATGGTTTCAGGCGTTCACACAGTACGGCAGACAGGATCTTGTAAGCGATGTTAAGGAGACTGATGCTTTTATAGTTGGCGCAGTTTAGAGGATCTCCTTTCTTATGGATCGGGCGAACAATGATGAGGCTCCATTCATCCAGGCATACTTTCCTCTGACAAAATCTTGGAGATGAGTTGGTGTATGCTCTCTACCAAGCCTTGAAAAACTCGGCAGTTAAGCCAGCAGCCTTGTTGGTCTTCAGCTTGGATATTGCTATCCTCACTTAGTTTTGGTCAGGTGGACGGAAGTCTTGGCTTTCATCGCCCAGGTTGAAATTGATTGATTGATCGGGTCCATGGTTGCTAATAAGATATATAGACAGATATGCACTTATCTGCCTAACACAGATTTGCCACTAAATTTCTATCATACATTGTCGAGAGCACTCACATTAAAACGGACTATTCATCAGCAAAAACGCGTTTTATTATTGCGCCCGATGAATTGTGGTCATATTATTGACCCACTTATCAACTGGAGGGACTAGTGGGTTGGCGCCTTGGACTATGCTAACTGGGAGGCACAAACTTCTTATACTAGAAGGCATTGTCTAACAAACATCAATTTATAGCGTTACACTTTTGCCAACAAAAATAAACAAAAACCCATCTCCCTCACAAATAATTGTGAGACAGCAAGATTACTCGTCATGGATATAATAGCCGTTTTTTATTATCAGCTATGATCCATATAAATCATCGATTTACATGCACTTACAACAACAACATGTGATCCTGCTTTTCATCGAGATCTCGAATCATGATCTGATAATTAATTCAACTATTTCTCGTCGTTGTTTCGTGGCGTTGTTTATTTCATTCACTAAATGTTGGTATCCCTGTAAATTATAGCCATACAGTACCTAATGTTGCCAGACCAAAATATGAAAAACAATTAACAACACAAAAAATCAATTAGAATTTTTTTCAAATTCGAATAAGTTACTATACTCCAACTTTCGAGATGTTTTGTTTCGCTATATAGCACCGAAATATAAATGGAAATATTAGCAGTACCTACAATACCGTTAATTATGATGCATATTTGAACATAACATTGAATGCTAAATGTAGGTAGGTATGCAGATTTGTATTCATATGGTAACAACCCCGACACAACAAGCGAAATGTCAAACTCAAATATGAGCAAGTGCAATGGAGAAATCATCACATTGTGACGTCACAATGCACCGTGTGACTGCAAGATGGCTGGTGGCAATACGAAATTTGTATTATAAAAAAAATTTTTCATAATTGGTATTGGATTTTATATGTGAAAAACAACTGTTGCCACAACTCAATCAATGATCCAGTTTGTTTTATTTTCATGATCTGATCCGGATCTGATCACGCTGATAATAAAAAACGGCTAATATTTTCTGTGTAGATATGTTTTCGGCCAAAATGTCGATCTCGATATAAGAATACATTTTGATATGTACTTGAATGATTGAGGGACTTAAAAGTCCTAATTCTGTCCCTGTGCTTCCAGTGTTTGTAAACTATAGCTTACTTGTAAGCAGCAATAAATTAAGTGAACCAAATCCAACGTAGCTTTTCAATACATTTGGTTGTATATCAAGTTCCATATCAAATCCAATTGAATGGTCGCTAATGTCTTGACTTTTCTTTCGCTAATTAACTCGAAAGAAGGCGCCCACTTACAACAACGACGCAAACACATTACTCTTCTCATTTGTAATGAACTCTCCGCAGATAATTTCCGCAACATGTGTTTGAAATTGATTCACTGCATTGAAACAAAGGTATAAATGCGCCAAAGCAAACACTTCAGTCTGCTCCTTGAACCTGATTCCCACCAAATGTTCTTTAAAAAAAAAAAAAGGAAATATTTTACCACCCTTTCAGCGCTCACTGTGTATCGCCTACAGCAAAACAGTCCTATCAAGGTATCTTCACATTATTTTTCTATTGTTGCCGTGTACTCGTATATTTAGTCGGACGCCTTTCATGTGTGTCCCTAATGTAGGTTTGGTTTTGTTTTTGTTGGCTTATATTCTGCAAAAGAAACATACCTACACACCATCCAGTGATGTGTTTTCCTGCGCGCCATGTCCCTCGTTCTATAATGCAGGGTTGTCAGTGGGAGATCATCCCTCTCGACATCGTTGGCAGAAACTTGTTTCGTTGCCATCATAAAATTACATGTAATTGTATGTGGGTAAATATTACAACAATACAGAAAAAAAAAACAACAACACAAACGGAAAGGATGCCGACAAACCGACGAAGAGGTCGTCTCTTTTGTTTTGCTTTCCTGCCTTTTTGTGTTTGCTTCCCGACTTGCCACAGGTACATCCTCTTCGAAGTTCATATATACCTTACCTGTAAAAAAGGCATTTGTTTTTATAGATATTTTTATAAGCCATTATCGGAATTTTTCTGTTTTTGCTGTTCGCATCGCAATGTGTTTACGATTCACATTCTCATTGAAGTTTATCTAAGACAACAGCTTGCGCTGTTCGCAGCCTTAAATTATTGTTAAAAAAAAAAAAAAAAAATATTGTGCCAAAAAGAGGGACCCTTAAATATATGTGACCTAGGTGCGGTATGTGTGGGAGAAAGCTTATCGTGAAACAAAAACTGGAGTTTACATGAACCGTCATCCATAGGGAATTTCTGTTTTCGATTAGGCTTCCTTTCGTGGAAATAGGAAAGCAACAGCTTCCTCTATCCTCCAAGGTAATAAATTATGCAAAACCAGGAAACGAAATACCAGGAAAAAGCTGTTCGTTACCCTATATTTACAAAGAACTGGGAGATCCAAAGATTTCGCATGTTTGCCTCTATCTGTTACAATATTGCTTCGTATAATAGATACGTGGGTATAGATATCAACATTATATTGGACAATTTATTTTTTTGGTGTACTGACATTAGAAGGAATTTTAAAAAGTTCAATGTGATAATAAAACCATCGTTCTTCTTCAAGGAAGGCAAAGGTTTGTGTGTGTGGATGTTCATTTTTCAGGCGATCTGATGTCAAGTGAGAAGGATATACGAACTCATTTGACTTGATTGAATGGCTACCTATACCTACCTAAAGCAATTTTTTGCTATTCCTTAGCCTGTGCCATTTGGCATCTTCGATCCACTTTAGCTGGCTGTCAAAATCGAAGAAGGGGGTGTCCTGTCAACCGTAATTTTTTTTATTTTTGAATTTAATTTGATATTCAACTTAGTTAATTATTTACAATAAGATTGTATGTAGTATAGTGGGACTCTTTCGATCAATTTAAGCGCTGAATACTACTAGGTTTCCAAGGTCTAAATATTCTGCGGAACCTTCATAGGTAGGTAGGTAGGTAGGTAGGTAGGAGTAGCGGTTTGAGATAAAACCCAAGTAATACTATGTGCCGTTTTGTTACCACATACTCATTTGACTGTAAGTATGTCAAAGGGTGGTTTAGATCCAGCCTGTGGAATTCAGAAAGGTTATGAGTTCTTTGATGTTATTCTTCGCGACTTCCTCGAGGGATGCGAAGAAGGGTTTGCCCAGAGCTCGCTGTCTAGTCCTAGCTAGTGCCGGACAAGCGAATAGGTAGTGAATGAGGGTTTCTTTTTCGGTTGCGTCGTTACAACTACGACAGTGTGTATTATGTGGGATGCCTAATCTGACTGCATGGTCCCCTATAGGCCAGTGGCCTGTGGTAATCGCTGTTATTCTGGCTATATCTTTACGTGTTCTACTCAGGAGGTTGGTTGTTTTTTTCCTGCTATAATTTGGCCACATCCTTCTGGATATGATGCAATTTGTTAGCCCCTATTTGGCTTTTGATAGGAATTCTGTGGAAAATTTTGCTTTGACTGCTCCTATTGGAATATGGACCGTTTCCGCAAGCGAGCAGTGGATTCTTGAACCTCGCCTGGCCAGCTCGTCAGCCTGCTCGTTTCCATAAACGTTACTGTGGCCTGGAACCCAGATCAGGGTAATCCTGAACTGATCAAGCGAGGCCAGTTCCTCTCGGCATTGTAAAACTAATTTTGAGGTAATATTGACGGAGGCGATAGCCTTAATCGCAGCTTGTCTATCAATGAAAATGTCTCTCTTTTGCCTCGGACTTATGTCAGCGTGTAGTTTGATTAGGCGGCAGGCTTCGCGGATAGCAAGTATTTCAGCCTGAAACACACTGGCTGTGTCCGGGAGCCTGAGGGATTTAGTGATGCTCAGAGACTCCGAAAACACACCTGCGCCCACTCCACAGTCCATTTTTGAACCGTCCGTGTAGACTGTTAGGTTCGAGTCCCTGTTCATCCGTCCGTCCTGCCAGTCTGATCTTGAAGGGAATTCTACTTTAAAGTGTTTGTTAAAAAGTATTCTAGGGGTAGTGTAGTCCGTTGAGGGTGGTAGTAGCTCTCTTGAGAGAGAATATAGAATATTGCTATGTCCGGGTCTCTCATACCAGCATCCTGACTCTCTGAGTCTGATCGCGCTGTGTATTTTAATGTTTGTGATATGAAGGTCTAAAGGCAGCAGATGCAGAAGGACTGTGAGGGCGTCTGATGGCGTTGTCCGCAGAGCGCCTGTGGTGCCTATGTATGCCGTTATTTGGACTCTGTTGAGCTTGGTTATGTTGTAGGCTTTTCTGAGAGCCGGCCACCAAACTATTGATGACCCATACGTGAGGATTGACCGTACTACGGCCGTGTACATCCAAAGGGTCAGTTTTGGTTGCAGAACCTTCATATATGTACCTCCCGGAATAATGTGGTCCACGCCTTCGAAGAAGTAATCACTGGTCATTATCCGATAATAAGGAGCGATGATGTCTTCAGGAACAGACAGTGCATGAACCTCGTGAGCCTCTTATGGATTTGTTCAATTCCACGATTTTTAGTTTTATAGCAATGGCGACTTTCAAAATAGTTTTAAATGATACGAAAGCGTTCATATTCACTATATAAATGCCAAAAATGACAACACGGTTTGAAAGTAATCCTGAAGACTTAACAGGTCTAAAAAATTAAAACATCTAACTAAAAATCAGGCTTCAGGATACTTTTTCTCTACGTTCTTATCAAACCACAGTATCTTTCCATGCTAACGCTAGAACATTTATATTTCACACTTTTATCTTCTTCGGGATCGAAATAAGTTTCAAGAGCCGTAGATGCTTTCTTTTCTTCGTTATTCGGCACTCTTAGAGGAATCGAGTTCGCCAGTAGCAATTGTTCTTATCCCTATTTCTGTCTTATTTATAGACCTTGCTGGGATTGTGATAGATCTTACAAGTCTGCAAGTGATAGCCACGCTAAATTCTTTTCAGGAAAATCGGGTTCGACGTAGCTTCGACTAAGAATAGTAAACCATTTTTTAAAAACAAATTTAAAAATTGCACTGACCACTAACCGTTCAAATGCATTTACTTTCGTAGCTAGAAGTATATATGGCGCATGGCGAGCTTCCTAAATAAAAGTTTCCGACAACGTAAGTCAAGTCGTTTCTTTCAATCTCTCCACATCTCATGTTATCTGTTAACTTGTTACTTTATACAGGGTGTCCCAGTTAAGAAGTATAATCCTTTAAGGGAAGATTCTGCCGAACAAAAAATTGTATGGCAGGGAGGTCTATTTTCATCGTATTTCCCGTTATAGCCCATCAAAATAGGTGACCTCTAATTTGAAAGTGTTACCACTTAAAACGCTATAACTTCTAAACTATTAAATAAATAAATAGGCGGCGCAACAGGCGGTAGACACCCAAGGCCTAGCTTCTCGCAACCATTCGTTTTGTGTGAGTTTCTATTTTTGGAACAAATGGATTCTAAACAATTATAGCTACAAAAATAGTTTTGTACATTTTAAAAAAACAATTTAGTAGCGCATATTGGTACATATTTTACCCTACTTAATGTTAACCAATTCCATTTTTTTTCTTGCCAAATTGAAGCTTATCATTTATAGACGTATCGCAAAGAAGAATAATTTCAAAAAATTATTAATTATTTACAAAATAGGTATTTTTAAATTAACTTGGTTATTTTAATTTCACCAAGATGCAGACAATAAAATTAATAAAATAAATAAATAAAATAAATAAATAAATAGTTGGCGCAACAGGTCATAGGAACCCTGGGCGTAGTTTCTCACAACCATTCGTTTGTGCGAGTTTTTATTTTTGGGACGAATGGAAGAGACCTATAATTTTATGCTTACTTGAGAAACTTTTTCCAGGACAGTTATACTCTTGGATGTTTGTCAGACGTGGGCACAGTGGAAAAAACCTTAAGTTGTAATTTTGTGTTTTCCAGGAATCGAACCTGGATCGCCCCTCGCACAGTAGTCCACTAACTATTGAGCCTGAGCCCATAAAATTAATATGTAATACAAAAGCAGGTAGTATCTAACTATTTGATTTCTGATATATCTATTATTTAAGTCGGATCCACCTGGCCTTTGTAAAGGACCTAGAAAAATTACTACCATTTAAGTATCAATACTAACAGGAAAACTTATGTAGACAGAAGTCCCTTTTATCTAACGCACTCCAATAATTCCTTCCGATTTAATTTAAAGCGATTGCAATCTCCATCTCCAATGCCCTTAGTTTTAGCTTTTAATAAGAGGCAAACGCAAGCGCTTAACCTACGTACAGGTAAGCGATGTGCTACCAGAAAGAGGTATGGTCATTAGTGTACATTTCATTAATTTGTTGCTCGTTTAGCATTTGCGGGTCAACCACAAGTATTGCATCAAATCTGTGACCCCAAAAACCAAATAATATATTTTGCTAGACATTAATTAAGTAAACCCGTATATCCACTCATTGATTTGAAGCTCAACATCTTAAAGTGAAACCTTCAATTACCTACTTGCTTGGTAAAATTAGTGACAAAATACCAGCCAGCCGTTAATGAGCCAAAAAAATAGGTCGTGAACCGAACCGAAAACAGGAAAGCAAAATAAATTCCAATTTTATTGATGCAACATAAATAACTTTTTTTTAAGGAGATTTTTACAGCGGAAAATATATTGGGCCATTAGGTGCAATCCCATCGGTTGTATACAATGTCGTCGGCTTGATAAATGATATCCCATGTATTTTTGTCAATGGCCACGATTAGATTCTAAACGAATTAGGCATAAAAACTCGAAAAGAAAACCGTTTCTTTTAAGAAGTTTGCAAACTGCTACTAAAAGTTTAAAGTGGTTAATTTTTTCTCAACAAAAGCCTTGCTGTGTGGTCTAAGACAGGTCATTAATATGGATCAATTGGATGTTGTTTGATGGGTTTTTGTTTGAAAGGTTATTTTTCAATATAAAACTCGTTTCGATTTCTTGTGAACCCTTATACAATAAAATGTAAAAACCTATATCTACAGTTTATTTAAAATTGACTACCTATTTTTGTTCTGGGGGCAGTGTGTTGGTCTACTAGGTGAGGGGTAAATTGGGGTAGGGTCGCCTAACTCCGAACACCACCAGTAGTCGAACAGACCGCGACTCAGGTGGTGCACGCAAAGGGACCATAATTAACTTAGCGGGGGAAACTCGAGACAGCTAGCCAAAGATCGACGCTTGTTGGTTGAGGCCCAGGTCCACCGCGAACTGTAGCGCCACCTTAAGTAAGTACGTAAGTAATAAAAAAAATCCACCTATGTCAAATTATTAAAATATAAAATGCGTGTTTGAAAACACTTAGGGCCAGTTTCAAAGGTTTCGGATAAAGTTTCGGATAGTTAGCCGACACGTAACGCTTTCCACCAGATAAAAGCTACTGATATTTTATTTTCTGTTTCATCGTCAAAGTCTCTGATAAACTAACTTGCGGAAAAATTTATCAGACACTAATTTTGTTCCGATATACATGTCATTTGTTTGTTTCGTCTTTCGTTGTTTAGGTCTAAAAAAAACATTTGATAAATTAACGAAAGAAAAAATTGAACCAGCAAAAATCCAAAAAAGAATTCTAACAGAGGAACTGGAGCAGGCATCCAGATACTCCGTTTGTGGCTGAGCTATTCTTTAAACTGGGCCCCAACCAGGCTGACTATCGGCACGGGTCGTACGACACGTTGCCCAACCCATCAGGGGAAAGGGATATAGGATAAGAAATAGTGAGAAGGGTGATTTGCGGATATGAGTAGGAAATAGAAAAGCTCTCCAGGCTTATCGAATACTCTAATTAAGAGTTTTTGGGTAGTTCGTTGTTTATCAGAACAGCCTGTCTGTCATGGGTGTCCCTACTGGCAATTAAAGCCGCCGACAGCATAGCCTGTTGAAACATTGCAACTTAAGCCTCCACACCACCAACGTCCAGAAAAGGACGTAACGGCAAGGTGACAGCCCCTTCGTGGTAGGAATGTTTAGGAAAAAAGTGAATAAAATGTTCCTTCCACAGGCTTTTTCTGCCATTTCGGTAAGCAGGAATCGAATTCTGAAATCTTCATGGTCGAGGGTTTCAAAATAATTTGGCCTTGGCCGAAATACTCTGCTTCTACTGGGCCGTGTAGTATGATCGTAATATTCTTCAAATTCTAATTCTAAAAACTCAAAAAAATCCATGTTAGTCTGGATTGCTGTCTACGTATATTTTTTCCAGCCACTTCAAATAAATATTTTGTTTTTCTTCCGGATAGAGACTTTAACAGCCACTTGAACCGGCTGATAAACTATCCGACACTTTATCTGTCAGCTATTACTATCCAAAACCTTTGAAACCGAAAGTTAAAGTTTATCTGACATATAAATTCCGGATAGGCTATCCGAGACTTTATCAGCAAGTCTTGAAACTGGCCCTTAGTATTTTGTTTTTATAAAGTGAACTAAAAATTTATATTAAATACGAAACTCAAATAGTACATTTTAAATAACTGTTTTTATTTGTTATTATAATGAAACTATATACTTAATGGTCATTCGAAACAAGGAAACTTAATGTTCGGCTGGTGGAGACTAGTGTTCGACTACTGGGATATTCGCCTTTTTTGCAGTTTTTATTTTTTTACAAATAATTGGTTATATTTAGTAAATTATTTTAAAAGGTAATAAAATATTTTTGAGATAGCAATTTAAGCTGTTTTTACATCGCATTTCTACGCCCAATGCATCGATTACAGTAATCGCTTCATTTCGCCAACCCATCTAAGTGTTCGACTACTGCAGACATGACCCTAGATCTTAAGATTTTTCCATTTCCAGGCGCCACCTCTTGCAAATGTCTGACAAACATTCGATAGTACAAGTGTCCTGAGAAAGCTTCTCAATTCAGCCCTTCAGACTCGCCATCTGATGTTTACCTAACGTGTTCTACATAATTCAATACCTCCACGGCTAACAAGACTGTTGGTAAATTTTTTAACTAGACTAGCTCCAGTTCATTTGTAATAATAGTCTACGCCTTATATAATTTGCTTGACTTTAAATATTTAATTTCATGTGCTGAAATTATATCTGGTAATACAAATCTTTGAAATTAATGTAATTTGTTACTAGTCTGCAATCGAGGGCAAACATTCTAAACAAAGGCGTGCAAAAGAAACTGGTTTATAAAGGTATGTTTGCATTATTGAGTACCTACTTCACTATTCATGTAAGGTGCGTTAAAGTGTTCATTTGTCAGGCTTTTGTCAGATTTTTTTTTTTTTAATGTGATATAGCTTGCTTAAATGAGTATCGCCTCAAGTGAAATATATTTTACGCTTATTCTTTGAAAAGATAAAAATCGTATGACTTGTGTAACGTGATATGACAGACACGGATCTGGTCTATGATTCATTTGCGAAATATGTATTTGTGGTTTTTGTACTAAAGATACTGTATAGCTGCATTAATTTCAAAGGCATTGTATTAGGTATACACAGTTTTACCTTAACACCATATCAGTGTATGTATTTAGATGTACGTGCATTTATATACAATTCGGTCAAGTGGAAATCCGAATAAGGAAATTCACAGAAATGATGAATAACAATAGATCAAAATATCGCCGTGGCTTTATTTATTTAAATAAAATTTTCTTGGGAGGGATGATACATATATACAAAAATGTGAGAATATCTTGTACCTACTTGCCCGATTT
Organism: Cheilosia scutellata; assembly: GCA_955612985.1. NCBI lineage: Eukaryota > Metazoa > Arthropoda > Insecta > Diptera > Syrphidae > Cheilosia > Cheilosia scutellata. Next base: position 57,476,013 of record OY015313.1, on the reverse strand, counting down.
TATTTGTATTACATATACCTACATATATCATTATGTACATAATAATTCATGGGAAAAGGGTGCGATGCGCCTTGAATTTTATTTGTAGCATAAAATATTGTATGGGTACGGTGGCCATATTTTTAAAAGCCAAACCCAGGCCAAAAAGAAATATGAAAATTATATAGCAGCAAACAGAAATTGGATTATTTTTCATAAATTATTACTTATTATTATATTAATGCTCCGCACCCGGTGAAACCCAACTTGAAAACTGTCTTTCAGTCACTGCTTGATTTTTTAAATGAATCGTGTCCTTCAAAAGTATTTCGCCTAAATCGAGCTATGATGATTCCATATTAAATTGTAAATATGTACAGAAATATGCACATGCTTCATAACTATAAATCTTTACTAGCTGACTCGATAGTTAAAAATAAATAAATAGGCGGCGCAACAGGCGGTAGACACCCAAGGCCTAGCTTCTCGCAACCATTCGTTTTGTGTTAGTTTCTATTTTTGGAACGAATGGAAGGGACCTACAATTTTATGCCGAGTCCGAACGGCTGAATTGAGAAGCTTTTTCAGGACAGTCATACTCTCGGATGTTTGTCAGACGTTCGCGAGAGGTGGCGCAGTAGAAAAAAACCTTAAGATGTAATTTGTGTTTTTCCGGGGATCGAACCTGGGATCCCTCGCACAGTAGTCCAGCACACTAACCACTGCGCTACTCGACTCGATAGTTGCCCTGTCTAAATTTTAACAAATTTATTTATGATCGTTTTGTGAACGCAAATCTACCGTGAAGTTGGGAGTTTATACAAAAAAATTAACAAAAATAAAACAATTTCCAGGAAATTTTTCCAATATTTCTTTAGTAGATAAAAACGTTATTTGGACTATTGCTGAAACATGTCGCAGACATGCTGCATACAATTATTGTGTCGTGTGCGAACTTTCATTGAAAATGCGCCATTGTGCATTTCATGATGAAGAGTGAGCGTTAGGCCTTAGTTATACGGAAATGTATGTTTTTTAAATTAATAAAATGTTTGAGTAATAATTTAAAAAGTTTATAATGGAAATACGGGACTTAAAATTTAATACGGGACATTAAAAAAAATCGGGACTACTGATTGAAATACGGGAATGTCCCGGGAAATACGGGACGGATGGTCCCCGTATGTATGGGTAAGGGTCGTTTCACACTTGGTAGGTACGTCCATTCGGTTCGGTCCGCATTCGGCCAATTTTCGGTTGAGAGAAACCGAGGAGCTCAGAATGCTTGCTCCCTCGACACAAATCGGTTCTAGGGCACACAAACTCGACGTCGCGTTCACTTTCGGTTTACACTTTGACTTGTCAATCTCGTTCGAATCCGCTCTAATATTATAAATGCGAAAGTAACTCTGTCTGCCTCTTTGTTACCTTTTCAGAACTAAACCTATAAACCACAATTTGGGAGCATTGAGCGGCTGAGAAATTTTCAGCAAGCAGATTACCTCTGTCTAAGGAGCTGACAGCGTTATTGTATATGAGTGCTGGGATCGATTTCTTAATATTTTTACAAAGGAATATTCATGAAATTCTACTTACCCTAGGGAAATTGTAGTATTATTTTGCCTTATTCTTTGGTAGGATGAGAATTTGACACGCCAAATTTCCGATTTTCCTCAGATGAGTTAGCTTTATGAGACCGAAACCTCAACTCCTTTAATGTAATAGCTTCTTTAGTAGTATAATGGTTTGATAGCCTTTATCTATTTCTAATTATATACCTAAGGTAATCTGATCACTTTTGACACCATCCATGTCGTTATCGAGGCAACATACCTATAACAAAACATTCACTTAAAACTTTGTAAGAGGCTGTTATTCCACCCCAGTTGGCTCTCTCGCCACACGGTTCCTTTCGCAATTTTCCCTTAACTTTGTGTTGGGAGTAGGAGAAATAATCGAAAAGTCTTATTTGTACGAATTGTAAAAAACTGGCCCAACAACTGATCCTTGGGGGACACCTGAATTATTTAATGAATTATACTTAGGTCTATGACCATATACCAGTTCCTATTTGAAACACCGAAGTGTGCATGAATTTCAAAAGCTCTTACTACACCTCTATTTTATCCCGATTCTTCAGTTCGTCTTAGGTGTAATAAGGAGGTGAAGTCCGTTTATTTGTCCAAATTAGGTCATCAATAAAGGAGCATCTATTGAGAATCCTCTGTCTGTTGTCCCTAAAGACCTCTGGGGGCTTATTCCCAAATGCGCGGCGGATCGCTTTTCATGGCGGATTGGTATTTTTGTATTTCCAAAAAGCGATTCGATCCATTCAAAAGCGATAGCTATTTAGGTGACGGGAATAAGCCCCCTGCAATGGTATAGTAGCATCTCCTCAAGTCCAGCTTACGGCTTCGTAGCTAGCTCTGCTTAAAAGAGTGGATATTGGCAAGATTTTAAACATTGCTTTCCACCATACGACTGGACCATATTGAAAGGATAGGCCGCACTATCGCTATTAATATACGTGCGTCCTATAGATCCCCATATATAAGCTTTTTTGACGCGATCATGTTTTTCTTCGAATTAAGTTTGAAATCTAAGATTATTCCCAGATATCCCGGTCCCGGGGTCTTCGATATTTTCAGGTCAACCCCATACCCATCCTCAAAGGGCTGAAGTCGGGGATAGCCCTTCTTCTTATAAACAGGAATATATCTGTTTTCAATGGATTTCCGCAGAGGTCCAAGGCCCGCGACTCAGTTATTGACACCTAGGAGTGCGTAGCTGAGTTGTACGCTGAGGATTGTCTTTAATTTTTCTGAGACAAAAATTACGACTTCGTCTGCGTAAAGCTCTCACAATGAAGCCTTCTTGTTATAGTAGGTATTCTTATGAGATCGTCAACTGAGCAGACGACACCTCGTGGTGTTCCCATGATAGTTGGCGCAAAAGGTCCGTATGGGCAACCTTTTACAATTTTATACCGAGTCCAAACATCTGAATTGAAAAGCTTTTTCAGGACATTTTGTCAGACGTTCGCAAGAAATTGCGCATGGGAAACAACCTTAAGATATAATTTGTGTTTTCCGAGGATCAAACCTGGGGCCCCTCGCACAGTAGTCCAGCACACTAACCTCTGAGCCACTGTTCTGTTTTTCTAGACTCTTTTTTATTGTTCAAAATTCATTGATGTCGTTTAGTCTTAGCAGTATTTCAACCCAAAGGAGTCGTGACGGTATTGGGGCTCGAGTTAAACGTTCGCTGTAGTATAATTGAACTTTTTGCCACTTAGACATTCATAACAACTAACCTAACGTTCGTTAGGTACACAGGTTCACTTATTGGAATATATTTGCTCTATTATTGGATAAGTAGGTACCTACCTACACAAAATTTTTGTATAAAAACTTTATATATTTAACAAACAAATAATATAAATATGACAAATTGCTATAAACAAATTAAATAATTACCAAAAGTGCACACGCAGCCAAGATTGTTTTGCGCTGTTGCATTCCACTGATTGCGGTCAAAGGCACTACCTATTTTTCTTTCCATAAGACTAAACGTCTACCTATACACTGGCTTAGTAAAGCGTATCTGTAAGAAAAGAAAAAAACTAAATAAATAAACCCGGATTCCTTTTAGGGATTATGTACTGACTTTTGGTTGTCTTATTCCATTTTCTTTAAGATGAAACTCGTTTTACTGGCAATAAGGTATGCGATCGGCTAACCGGCCTTTCTGCTTTCAATATCCCAACGAAACCTGCATTGTACCAAGCTACCAAGTTGTGCTATCTGTGGTGGAAATGGAATAAATGTACTTCACTGTGAGGTGAACTTCTTATGTTTCTTTTAAAACGCTCGCAGATAAAGCATACAATATGAGGCACGTTCTTAACTGAATGTTTGTTGGTTGTAGCTACCTGCAACAAATAAAACTGTATGGTAATAAAAAAAAATGTTGTCGGAATAAAAATTGCAATGCACTGATGCAAGATGCAATTAGGGCTGAGAAGCAGGGATTGAGTAAAAAGTATAAGCGAAGTCAGAGTCAGATGAGAATTGCTCAGGCAGCAACAAGTTGGTAGGAATGGGAAGAACTGAACATGAACAACAGAAACAAACAATGCATTTTCATTTTCCTTTTCCTTTTGATTTGATTTTCATTTGACTTTAGTGTTGTGTGAACTGTGAAAAAGAAACTGGTTTTGTTTTGCGTTTGTTCTTTATTTCCTTTTCTATCCCTAAGCGAATTTTGAGTGCTGCTGTTGGTATTTATTGAAAAAATGGAAGAATGAAGTGGCGCAGCAAATGAGTGTTTGAATGACTCTTCACAAATTTATTATAAGTTCATTCTATGACTTTGTTGCATTATATGATTTATTGCACATTCCCTTACAAGTGAGTCATAATAATTATTACATAATAAAATAATGGCTTACCCATTTTGTGGTTCAGAAAATCGAGCTCTGAGACTTTAGACAGCTGTCAAATTTGAATGCCATCCAACTTGTGATTTGTTCAGTTTAAGGTTTGCCATTTTACAATATGAATAACCACTGAAGAACGTGTCAGAATTGTAATTTTTTTGTACAAAAATTGTGATTCTCTTTTAACTACGATTCGGAGTTTACCAGATTTGGTCGGCATAGTCGTTCTTTTGATCGCATAATTTCCAACACAGCTAAGAAATTTAAAGAGACTGTATCTTTAATACGGATGGTAACTGGTAGATAAGTTATGTGGATCATTGGAGATTTGGAGGGATCGCTTCTGTCAGTGCCACTGTGGCTTGGTATCATCGGACTCAGCCCTATGGTCGCTCACTGATTTTTTTTGACAGAAATTGAAGATTTCGATCTGAGCAAAGTGATGTGTGGCTCCACATTTCCACAAACGACACAACATGACCAATTACGGCTTTATTGCAACCAGGCCGCGGAATTTCGAGATTTTGTGTCAATTGGTCGTCAAGATCATACGATTAGACTTCTTTTTTTTTAGGGCTGCTTAAAAGATACGCGGACAATCTTCATGCCCGGTTTCACAGTGCAGAGCTAAGAATAACACAAATTTGAGTAGGTAGAGATGAACGGATAAGTGTCAATAATATTTGTTCACAGTCGATTTTACAACACTCACTCCAAATAACACATATACGAACAACTTTGGCAGCACTTAAGTTGTTTTGCGTATGTATTTAATATTTTATTTAATTTTCAAAATAGGTTGTGAACGACAAATTACCCCTAATTTTAGAGAAAAAAAAAATTAGTTTGTTTAATTGAACTCGTAAAACGAAAAAAAGAAAAACAAATAATCTTGTTAAATTGTTGACAGCTGAGTGGCTTGCCACCTTTCGAGTAGGTAACACTTAAGTGTTGAATACTATATACGAGTCGCTTAACTTAAACTCCAATTTGCAATATCTATTTTTTCAGTTAAGCGGTATTTTCACTTAAGCAACAAGAGTTTTAGCAAAGCCCGCCTTTTGAAAACAATTTTTACTGTCTCGGGGCTGACCAGGCTCTTTTGACCATTTTTAAACCAGAAAGTAGGTACATTTTTTTGGCAAAATCCGTTAAAGATTGCCTTCTTACTATGCACCTTCGATAATGCGATTTAAAAGACCGAAATATCCCTTTGTTCAAAGGCTGAATAATAGAAGTTGTATTTGGTGGATGGTGCAGGAATTCTATTTTGAAGTTGTCTAAAATAGTCTCATCGTCTAATTTGTGACAAGCTGCATTGTCAACAAAGAGTAACACTTTCTTACCGTTCGCTCTGAATTTTGCGTTGAGCTCCTTCATTATTTCGGTCCAGATTGATCCAGACATCGAAGCCTTTTTGTTGGAAAAATATTTAGATAAAAGGGACTGTAGAGTTACGAAAACTATTTTATTTCAGTTATGCAGAGCAGTATCAGTATAAATGAATGATTTTTCCCGTAAATATTTTTTCATTTAACCGAATCTTTCAATTAAGCGGGTTTCAGTTAATCGAAGTAGTTTGTATGAAAGTTGTGAAAAAATGCTGAGTGACAAATTTTGTGTTTCAAATAACCGAATTTTTCAGTTAAGCGTATTGCAGATATGCGGACTTCACTGTACATATGTATAAAATGTATAAATTTGGTACTATGAAACAAAAATCGACCTTTAAGTGGTATTTGAAGGAGAATCGATACTAAAGTAATCACATTAAAGCCGTGCATCAATTTCTTAACCATTTCAAACCCAGCATTCATCAACTTATTGCCGAAATACCATTAAACATGTGCTGCAAAGAGTGTTTTGAACCATTTTTGGCCAGATTATCGAACTATCCATATATAATGTCTTCAAATTTACCACAATTTGGATTTGTTTCCAGAAAATTGTTTGCACAGTGCAAGGCTGATTTAGAGCCGATGATAACCGAGTTAATAGTTTTTATTATCAACTAGCTGACCCGGCAAACGTTGTTCTGCCTAAAATAGTTATTTTAAATATTTCAAGACTTATTTTGATATTTTTGTTCTATAATTTTGTTTAATAGAAATGAAGGCGGATAGCTTCAGTGGTTCAGCGACCATTATCGGACTTACATATACGCACCAACGTTTTTATATGATAAAGCTGTACCATAAAATGCGAAAAATGAGAATAAATCGATTTTCTGGAATTTTCTTTCTGTGCAAACCTGAAATACAGCAATACAAAGAAAACAAAAAAGAATCATGAGAATCGGCCCAGCGGTTATCGAGTTATAACCTAATCTAATTTCATCCCATAGAAGATGTTTTTTGTATAGGTATAGGAGGTATACGATTTTGAATGTTTTTTTTTTTGTTTAGGAGGTGCCACGCCCTTTTGACCAACTTTGACCAATCTTCACAGGAGCACTCTACGGCCAATACCTAAGATTTGAGGTCAATTGATTCGGTGGTTTTCGAGATATACAATTTTGAATGTTTTTTTTTTGTATGGGCGATGCCACGCCCTCTGTCCAATATTGACCAATCTTCAGAGGAGCACTCCGGGGGCAATACCTAATATTGTCTCTAAATTTGAGCTCAATCGATTCGGCAGTTTTCGAGATATACGGTTTGGAATGTTTTTTTATATGGGACGTGCCACGCCCCTTTGTCCAATTTTGACCAATCTCCTTCAGTGCACTCCCGGGCCAATACCTAAGATTGTCTGTAAATTTGAGCTCAATGGAGTCGGTGGTTTTCAAATTATACGTATCCGAACACAAATCAGGATCCATTTTTATATATGTACTATATGTATATAGATGTCGTGGAGGTCGCGGTTGAAATTGTGCGGTTACATCCGTAAATACCCAGGTGCAGTTTACACATCCTAGTTTATTTTAGAATTATCCGTATACCAAGCATTTTGAGGATGTTTTTTTGTAACTCATGTTTCTTTGCTCAGGATCTTCGTGCGTAGGGCACTGTATCTTGGAGCAAGGCGGTCATTTGGAAGACGGTCTGATGCAACTGCGAGGATCATCCCAAGTTCAGAGTGGGTGATAAGACCTCTTTCTCGAATGTACGAAACATTTTGTTAATGTGTAGGATGACATTTAATACGACCTCATATTCTTCACATGGATTCCCGTTTGAAACAAAAAATTAAATTAATTTCTTTTTTTCAAGCGAACCGCGAGGAACTTCTGTTCTTAGAGGCTTGACCGCATTCCTATGGTACCTACACTAACCATTAATCATTATATCAAAAGTCGCCTTCGATTTCTTTTAAAATATCGAAGGAGTATCTACCAGTGGCGTGGCGTCCATATAACCCGATTCCTACCGGGTTACCTTTTAAAAGTTTCAGTTTCAGCTACACAACAATGTTTACTTAAAAACGAGCAGCATAAAACCCACGGGATATAATTATGTATATGTATCTATTCATTTGCGCAAGCTACACCTACACACCCCGACCCGACCCGACCACACTACAAGCAACTCAATTGAACTTTATTTTCAAGTACACACGGAAACACACACACTTCGCCTTCTTTGTCATTAGTATTAGAACTGCCCACACTCTCTGAGCATAAGGCATAACCCAAAACCAAAGCTAAAATAACCAGAGATGATAATTTACTTCATATGTAGTAGATCTACTTCATTTTCTAAATATTGTTCATCTGCTACGTAGCAACTTATTTCTACTTCGTTTATTTATGGTTCAAAATATCATTTAAAATAGACAATATTGACCAATTTGACTCTAAATACATCAACAACGACGAAAAAATCAACGAAATATAAATATCACGAAAAATATGTGTCATGTAATGCACTATAGAATATCATTTATGTGCTTCTGTCATACTACATATCCATCTATAGATCCCATTATCCCATTGAAGACCTAACTTTATCATTTTGAGCATTTCGCCAAATGTCTGCTTCGTTTTTTGTAAATCTACTTCGTTTTTTCGGCCAATTTACTACCTTTCTTGGGTTCAGCATTATCATCCCTGAAAATAACCCGAAATATGTCGGGTCGGGTTATAAAATCTCTCACTGGATAGAACAAATTTGTCTCCTTTTCCTTTTGTACACTTGCGATTATTTGAGTTTGGTCCTCTCTGTTCAACGCCCGCTTTCTTATGCAAAAAAATAACCCGCTTTTCTTCGGGTTATTTGGTGGGTTTTGTGTGTATCTTTTACCGCTGCGCTGTGGTGTAATTGAGTATTTCTGGAAAATAATACGCTTTTCTCCGAGTTATTTGGTGAGTTTGAATTGTGTGTGTATCTCTTATACCTATCCTATCGCTGGCGCTGCGCTGTGATGTAGTAGGTCCGTCAGGCGTCAGTTCAGTTCCCTTTTTACCTAGTTAATGATTTTCTGAGTTTTTCTGAGGTGAGTACCCTCTGTTCAAACTTCAAAGGCCGCTTTCTTATGCAATAAAATAACACGCTTTTTTCCGAGTTATTTGGTGAATTTTGTAAGTATCTTTTAAAAAATAAACAAACTGATGTGTTTATAAAGTTTATAAACAAGTCGCTAAGTTTGAAATCAAGTGTTTTGAGTCTTGGCTATGATCTTCGTACCTAAATACGTTTGAAGAAATGTTTCAAAGAGTAAGTAGATTATTTTGCTGGACATCCACAAAACCCCGAATGTTCGATTTAAACACTCATTTAAAGAACCTTTATGTAGAAATAAAGGACACTATTATAAGACATGATATAAATCACGTTTACACGAAATATGAAAGTTTTGCACTCAAGATGGAAAAACATCTTCATTAATTTAATTTCTTCCTGGAGTTTTCGATTGTATGGCTTTAAAAAATTAACTGAAGGTTTTGTAGATATACATAGATAAGTAATACATCTTCCCTTCGACATTTTGATAGATTTCGACTTCGACTTACCATTTAAAATTATTCACGCCACGCCACTGGTATCTACCTACGTTTTCACATCTGCTCCCGATGTGTTGATCACATTTAACAGAGAATCGATCACTATTCAGCGTAACCAATAGATCGCTATTCCAAGCCCTTGGCTATTTCCACTGTCTTTTATCTAAATACACAATGTTCCACTTGGGATCCTTTTTCTTTGACAATCTTGACGAATTGACAACCAGAAGATCCATTTTGTATCACAAAAGACATAAGGTCTAATTATTCACCTTATATATCCTATCCTACATATAAGTAGTGAATCCATTCAGTCTAAATTTGGGGGAATTTCGACAAATTTGTTCAACTTCTCACTAAAATGAATCTAGTCAGTTTTTCTTACTCACAAAATTCTTTGAAGTATCCTTATTAGAAACATAATTTTATGCAATTTTTGTTTATAATGGCCTATAGGCGCCGATTTGGAAGTCTGTCGACTAGTTTTTCAATAGCTGAGCCCGTGTGATGTATCGTAGGTATACTCATGGTAAAAAAGCAAAATAAAAATGTTAATACATCAACTGTCAATTTAATTGTCGCTGAAAATTTGTGTTTAAATTCTGGACACCCTTTGCAAGCTCTATACACCGCCCGAATCTAAATAACATTTTTCATGATGTTTACTTTTGAAAACAGTTCAACGCGTTTTTTTTACGACTACCACGAAAGAATTATACTGCCATAAAATTTGAAGATTATCTCTTGCTATATAATGTGGATACATAAAAACACCACACTTTTGTTTATGAACGCCTTAAGAGGTTCGCGTTTTCCAAGCAAAACAAACAAATAAGTCGATGGGGTAGTACCTAACCTATACTCTTACATATCTCCAGAACAGCTTAAGCCTACAATCATTTGTCTTGGAAACGTTCATTTACGCAGCATAACAATACGCCCTTGGTAATACTTATTCGGCAATAAAATTTCCAAGTCAAGGACAGCGCGCGTACAACTAATTAAAGTTAATTTTTGTTTTATGCACATTACATGTATGTAGGTAAATTAATGGGTATTACTTTTATTAATTATACTATAACATGCGATCCATTGCATATACATATATAGCCAGTTACCAGTGCTTCTTTCATTTCCATAAGCCGGGAGCTATTTCGTTTTATAGTTTTATTTAGAAATGTGCTCAGGCATAATTCTCTTATATGGTGTAAGGATATACCAAAAAGGATGTTATGTCATCGTTTCCCTAAGCTTATTTATAAAGTTATAAATTTGAATAATCCAAAATCCTCGAGGACCGTCGTAACAATTTTATGTGTTTTCTGTTTTCACATAGTCTTCCTGTTTGTCTGACTTTGCTATTTCCTATACATAAATATGTACATAGATCATAAGTATACAAAGTTTGATTGTGATATCCAAAATTTGTATCTAATAAGCGATATGGTGTATCTACTTCACATCCAAATGTGAATTCCTTTAACTTATTCAGGGGAAAGCACAGTCAGAGGTTGTTATACGAGTATGTTTTTTTAGAGACTGTTGGTTGATTCTATGTTAATGTAGATTTAAGACCGATACATTTTTCTGTTCCTTATCAACAATAAAGAAAACACAACCAAGTGCAAGGGCGTAACACGAACGATAAAATCATTGCGTCATTAAATATGTATCCGTATTCCTCGGGATAATTTTTTTTTACAAAAGGCAGTACCTACTTTTGTTCATTAACTCAGACAGCAAATTAATAGTTTTAAATTCAACACCTGTCGACTGCACACACGCAAAGGAAACAAAATAATATTAATTTGCGGCTTGTACTAATTTCTCCTTACCCTTACTAATTTCTAGACCAAGTCTTTTGAACTAATTAGCTAAATATGTTTTAAATTCAATGCGGAGTCATAATACCATGAACATTCTGGCGCCGCACTAATCTTCTTTATTGCTCCGCACATTTCATAATCAAACATGGCCATACAAATATATGAAGCGAACTGGAGCTTGAATGAGAACCATGGAATTGTTTTTGTTTATTACGTCATTAGTCCGTAGATGATTTAACTCGAGATATTGTAATGCACTTGGGTTACATAAACTGTGCGCTGCTAATGTACTTTCTCGTGATAGTGAAAAAAAAAATCACGCTACCCAGAGACCAGAAAAGTTCGTAGTTTTATCTTGCAACGCAACAAGCAGGAGAGGGTCGTACTGATTTGTAAAATATGTGCACTGCAAAAATAATAATCAAGACAAGTTCAAGTTGGATTTAATATAATTTTAGAAATATCTAAGACCTATCTTAAGAAACGTTCTCCAATGATCAGTTCTTTATGGGGTATCATAATGGACCTATGCTGGGGCATACTTAATGTTAGCGTTTCCTAGCTGGCAGCCACTTTCAACCTAAACCAGGGGTTCCCTAACTTTATATTTTCACTGCTGTAAAACTCCGAAAAAAGGAAAAGCATTATACGTTTCTCTTTACGAATACCAAGAGCAAGGTCGAAGCGAAATCCAATAGTTACATTGCAGTCGAATATTAAGCGCGTTTGTGTTTCCCACATTTCTAGTCAGACTTGCATCCTGTGAACAGTTTCCCGTGTGGGTAATGTGAATAAGTTTCAATGTATCGTTAAAAACGTTCAAATCGAATTTTTCCCGAACGTGAAACTGTTCACTTTGCGATTTTGACGATACCAAAATATTCTTTTCCGTGAATAATTCCCTCCGGCGGATTCCACGATAGGGGTGATAGTCATATGAGAAGCCATTGGCATCCTCAATTTCTAACTGTTGTGTATAGTTTTTGGGGTGGAGTGAAGAAATGTTACAGTGAATGAAGAGCGCTACCGAGGCACGATAACCTTGACTCCTTGAGTCAAGATGGCCCAACTAGTACCCTGTTGCTACCACAGGGTGGTGAAATACGCAAAATTTTATATGTATGCGATAGTTTGCCATGTTTCGAGTTTACCCTTTCAACAACATGCCAACCACTAATCGTCCCACAAACGACAAAAGCGTGATCATACCTATCACTTTCGTCGACTCCATTTCAGTGTCAAGTGCAATCTAGTGCTCTTGAAATTATGCAATTCCATCTTACAGGTCAAAATTAAGACATCGGGTTCTACTAACAATTATTTGTAACCTTCACTTACATTTTTCGTCATTGTGCATCGTAAAAGTCTACGCGGACCGTATTGACAATTCAGGTTTTGATTTCTTACTCTGTCTGATTTTATTTCTAGTTTTATGAGTTAGACTGACGAACAATAACCTCATTCCTTCAATTCACAACCACATGACCAAATTCCATCGAAATTATCGTTTTAGTTGCAGTCTTTTTATTCCCTTAGATGTAACCCTTCTAAACCTGTTTTCTTAAACTTACGTCTGTCCATGTGACTGCCATTGCTTTTGCAATAAAAAATATCCGCACACACAAAAGGTTTAGTATTTTCAAGTAATCCCTGACAGAAGCATATATTTATGAAGCCATTACTATGTCACTAAAATTCATAAAACGCATTCGAACAACCATATAGACCAGACACCGAAATCAGTTAAAGGTTGAGGTCATTCCACTGTACACTTGTAACCATTTCAGTTGATGATAGATATTAAAATGTTTGCTTTTCAAGTCAAGCCAACGAGAGAAAAATGTGAACTTCAGATGCGATCTGTGATAGTAAACAACTATTAATTGTCCTCTTGTCCGCTATAACCTGATCTAAGTCGAGATAAGCTATACAGCTTCAGGGAAATCGTTTAAAACCCATGTGAACAAAAAGAAATAAATTACAAATGCTTTCACCGAACGAACTTCATCGTCCATCTGGCATCTATCTGACTTAAATGAGAGTGAGAAAAATTTAGAAAATAAATTATACTTAATCGCTTGATCTTTTGTCAAAAGGCATCAGCAAACTAACAAAAGGTACGAAAAATATGGTATCTAAGACTCGTATCCCCGAATAAAGATCTGAAAACGATTTTTGAGTATGTAATTGAATGTTTTTTTTTTTTTTTTAATTACGTGTAAATGGAGGGACAGTGTTTAAAAAGTTACCGCGCGACGACGATACTTAAAAGAGACAAAATAATCTTTTGATCGTAACTTGTCTCGTTGGATTGTGAAAAGCCCGCAAACACCTACAGCCACAAGATGGATGGACTTGTTGGTAAATGGCCAACGGCCAAATAATAATACTCGTACCCATATTCGTCTTTGCATTCCCGTTTGGACGATTTTATCTCGCAGTATAATTTATGTGTGGCAAACATACACACTTGTATACACAAGGTGACAAATATTGAAATTATCTAAGGAATTTCCAGAGACCCCCGACAAGCGAGAAATTACAGCCAACAGACCGACAGATGGTGTTTTAATCCAAATAAATGTCAAGTGGTTTTTCGCTTTCGTTTCATTTTCCCTTTTCGGTCTGTACTGTCATCCCTGCAGCTTTTTTTCTCCACGAGTATGTGTGTGTCCCTAGAGTGAGGAAAAAAAAAATATATATATATGACAACGAAGGTATGACAATAACATAACTCATTTTGGTTAGTAGCTAGTGTTGTCTGTTCAAATTTGTTTACTTGAAAATGTTGATTCCCCAGATACAAGCAATTTTGAACCCTGGACAGGTCAGCTCAGCATAGCACACAATCCTTTCGCATGTACTACGGATGGAAAGTGGAACATCAACACAGAATAAATACGTACGTAGCTACCTATATATAGGATAAACATCACAAATGAGTCAACAGAAATTTGTCAAAATGCGACACAGATACGATCTGGATGTGTGATTAATGCTGTCATTTTACGCCGGCTGATTTCGGTCATGCCAGTAGCCACAGCTGTGGCCAACCGAAATAATGAATGTCATTTTCCTCACTCACATATTTGTCTCCTTTTTCTGACAGTTGCTTGCTCACCGAAATGAACAATTTCCTGTCTATTATTATTTTCTTATTATAATTATTTTTATTTTTTTGTGATTTTATAGTCCAAAATTAATCTGTGCAAAAATACACATCAGACACAGAGATGGCTATCGCTTGAGAGAAACTTCAGTTAGAGAGGCTGATGAAACTTGTTAATTGTCATCAATTGAAATGAATTACTGTTTAATTGAAAACATAATCAAGATTATCATAGGACCGAGCTATGTTGGCGCATGCATAACAGTTGAACGCCCATTTATTGCATAGATTCGTTATTGATTGCATCAATTTCTCCTGTCATTATTAATTTAATACAGATACATATTTGTATAGACTGTCTTGACAGCTCAATTGGCAGCTAGATTGGATGGAGTTCTGAGAGAGTTGTTTTTGTTTCAATCTGTTCAATAACCAGTCTAGTGTTTTTTGTCACCACATTATGGTAAATCTAGTACAATATTTGAATATTTTTTCAACATCCACCAGTGCACCCAAAAATTCGACCACTTTGTCATTCAACTGTCATTCGCGTATGCGAATTTTATTAAAGTGTAGGATACATTTTTCCCCACAGATAATTTTTGACATTTACAATTGTAGTAGCTTTATGGGTTATTTCTGACATTCCATGAACTGAACATGAACGGTATGTATGAGTATACTGTGGATGTAAAGTATGTAGTATGTATCTCCAAAACTGATGGCGGTATAGATATAAAAGAGGTCAGCTGGTAGTGGCATCGGCATGT
Organism: Cheilosia scutellata; assembly: GCA_955612985.1. Classification (NCBI taxonomy): domain Eukaryota; kingdom Metazoa; phylum Arthropoda; class Insecta; order Diptera; family Syrphidae; genus Cheilosia; species Cheilosia scutellata. The sequence continues at coordinate 57,460,946 of OY015313.1, read as the reverse complement.
GTGTAATTTAAAAAATTGTTAAAGGAAAAAAAAGCAAAGAACTGTAAATAATTTGGCGAGAGAGAAATATTAGAGCGAGAATAAGTGCAGTACATAAAAAGTACCTACTCGTACCTAAAAAAATTAAAGTCGGTTTTATGTGACGTTGGAGAGCATCACAACTCATTTTAGTAGGCTGAAGTTTTTTTGGTTGTGCAATTTACTCACTCACTGAGATAGTAAAAGATTTTTTAACTGACATTAACGAAATGGCCAGAGTCAAAGAGTTTGATGACGATTTAGGCCGCTTCCTGATTTATAAATTCGGTACCTGTATTGTGTATCTGTTTGTGTTATCTAATGATACCAATAACGCTATCGTGTCGTATTTTGTCGGTATATTTTCGAAGTCGAACTGAAGCGACGCAAAATTATGTTTCAAACGTCAGTGCAATTCGTTACGTTGTCCATTTACACTCAGAAAAAAAAAAACAAACTGAAATCAAGAATATCAGTGCTATTTTAAGTCTATTCGTTGACGAAAGTATGGTAAACTCGTAAAATCGTAAATCCTAAGTAACAAAATTCGTATTTTCAGCTCATTTTTAATTAGTTTAAAAATCTTATTTCAATACTCTTTCGCGATGTTCGTTCTTATTTTAAGCATACAAAGGCTACGTTTTGGACCATTGTCACCTTAAATTAAGCTCAAAAACGCCGTGAATGAGAATGACTCCACCTTAAAATGAGAAGGAAATTCCTTAAACAAGATCAAACAATCTACTTTTGAGATTGATTTTATTAAGCTTCAGCTGCTTTTTTCAATACTTTTGCGGGATTATTTTAAGAATGTGTTTCTTAAATTATGGCTAAAAAAAAATTGTTTTAAGTATTGAAGATCTACTAAACCTTAGATCACTTTAAGAATATCAGGGTTTAATTTTATTCATATCTGTACTTTCAGTCTCTTTGGAAAAAAATTTCAAGAAATACTTGTAAATATGTATCTACAAGTGATTATTTGTACCGCGCGATGATTTTTCCTCACATTTTGGCTGTTGGTATCTAAGGTCTGTTCGAGAAAAAATCCGGAAAGAGAAACTATAGGCCTGACAATTTTTAATGCTGAAAGAAACGGATTATGCTTAACATTTTTTTAAACTACTATTTCTACACTTTATTAGGATGCGCTAAATAATTATGTTCGGCTAATTTTTTGACAAATATGAAGTGTTGAAAATAAGTTCACCAAACTCCAACTTTAAAAAACAGAGATTTATCGAATGTTACTGTATTAATTTATTGAAATTCTGTGTTTTATTTCCTCTTGAATATTCTAGCAAAACTCAAGCAAAAAAGAATGTCAAAAATTAGCCTATAGGATAATTTATTATCTTTCTCCCGGAGCAGGATAAATCGCTGACAGCTGGAAATCCATTTTCGACCACGATAAAAAATTAACCGAAGATAATACTATTTATTCCAGTTAACACGGGGCCTTAAGATAAAATTATTTATTTATTTATTTATAATGAGTATAATATCATGTCATCAAAATTTAACGGTACTGCGATGTCATATTTCAGTATTATCGGACCGCGCGAATGTTTCCGGATTTTTTCTCGTACATTCCTTATGTCATGACTTAACGAGTGTTAGTTTTCAACGGATGCCCAAGAGTTTGAGGATTATTTGTGTAAAAACGATCTTAAGCCAGCCTTAAAACGTCAAATCGCATAATCTTGGCGGTCAATTGACATCCCCAAACTTCGATACTACGCGTGTGGCGACGCACGTCTTATTTAAATCATATATCGCGCAGATCGAAATCTTCAACTTCTTCTTCTTCTTCTTCTTCAAAATCGTTGATCTTCAGCACATGTATTTCAACCCTTTAGCCCTTTGCAGTCGAGTGAGGGCCTCCATGATGCACATGTCTTACCACATCCGTATAATAGACTTAGTCTCCTCGAATTTATTAACTTTTCGGAAATTATGCTCTCAGAAGGACAATTATATAATCATCACGTAAAGCGCGACAAGTGTCTGCGACAGAATCACCATTTTTGAATAAAATCTTTAACAATTCTTAAATGTTCTTCGGTGGTTAAACGATCCATATTGTGACAAACCTTAAACTGAAATAATGAAATAATCACAAGTTGGATGACACACAACTTGTGTGTCATCCACACTCTTTTTTTTTCAATTTGGAATCATAAAGTGATAATACTAATGACCCTTTTTAAACATAGTAATTGGGGATTGAAATGGGAGTATTTTTCAGAAATTAAATCCCATATACCTACTAAACAAAAAAAAAATGTCGGCTTCAGTTCTTCCTTTGTAATAAAAGACGACGTCCCTCAATGTAAATCTATATCCTCCTAACACATATCCACCTAGTTACTACTTATTTAATTTATGCTGTTTTTTCTCTCTTTACAGGACATTTTTCACAGTTGCACCTGCTGAATGAAACACACACTTCTATATAAGGTTCGTACCAACACTAAAGAAACATTTTCTATATGCCGTACTTTTTTATTCTCATGTTACTCCTGTGCATAAATCTTAAAATAATAAGCATGTAGCTCTTACCGCATCGAACACCTCGAGGCTTGTTACATGTTTATAACACTTGCATTCCTCTTCGCATGCACTTCAATAAATCGATAAATAATTCGAGTTTAACAACCGTTATTTTTAAAATACATACTGAAAAGTGTGTAAGTACTTAGGGTCCCTTGAGGTCGTTCAATATTAATATATTTCAATTGGTTCTACATATTATTTAATGAAATTCTGGTTATTGCGGTGTACAATGAAATTACTAATTACTTACTTAGTATACGAGTACCTACTCCCATCTGGCTCGTTATAAATCTGAAAATTATATATGAAAGGCTACGTCGTTTTACCCTATATAAAAGGGTTGGTGAATATCAATAAATCATAGTATAAACGAGCAGTTATAATCACTTGATTAATAGGTAGAACTAGGAACGTATCGAGTCGAACACTTTTAATGGTATAGTACCCGTACTTTTGTCCATGTTATCAATTGTAAACTTGGCAAATTTATCTTATCAGCGTTTGTCAGGAGCCGCTCCAGCTCAAATTGAGCGAGGCACATTTGTTGCCCAATTCAATTGATCAACAAAAGCATGGTCTTGCAGAGAAAATGTTCCCTCCGACAGTATACGTCTCTTCCTTGGAGAAGAAAACTTGAAATGGCTTCTTGGCTCGAAAAAGCAGCGTTTCGCAAGAGTTGATCTCATTTTGTAGACTATACTTTCATGTTGCTTACCCATCTTCGTCGCCTCCGTGCAACTGACAGCTCTCCACATTCTTCCAATAATGTCAACATCGTCAGTATAGTAAAACAACTTCACTTACTTACGTTAGCTTGTGAATTTCGTGCGATTATTGTTTCAAGAATGATATGTTAAGGAATGTACATCAGGATAGTATAGCCAAACCTTTTTCGACATCAAGGTTTTCGCTGTTGTTCTTGCATACTTTTACGGAGCAGTAAGTCTTTTCCATCGTCAGATAAGCGACATTAGCAGTTAGGTATGCCGGAACTTGATATGGATTCGTATAATTCGACACTACATAATGCGCCTTTGAAGGCAACTTATGTACAAGTCGATTTTTTTTTATTTCATTCATTATCACTAAAAACTAGATTACAATAAGAATTCTGCTTAAGAATATAGAGTGATTATAATAAATTCATTACCATTCTTAACTTAACAGTTATCTACTGTTGAATGATAGCACAAGAAAACGATTTTTATAAAAAGAACTAGCTGACCCGGCAAACGTTGTTCTGCCTAAAATAGTTATCTTAAATATTTCAAGATCTAGTTTGATATTTTTTGTTCAATTATTTTTTTTTAATAGAAAATGAAGGCGGATAGCTTCACTGGTTCAGCGGCCATTCTGAGAACGCTGGCTACTGGTACCATTGTCTCTTCTTGGCATCGTAACAAATATTGAACTGTAAATGATCATCACTTTGTATAAATCGCACATACATTTTTCACTATCAATAATTTACCTTTGAAATAGCCAGTGAAGAAAGTTAACGAACGAAAAAGATACAATTGAGATTTGGAAATCAATTTGAGAAACAAAATAAATCGATTACTTCTACGTTTTTTTTTCCTAAACCTTCGGGTAGCAATTACGAACAAACCCGTAGAAGAAAGTATCCAATTTGGTCGCGCCATGCCTCTTGTCCAATTTTGGTCAAAGACCACTCCTGGGCCAGTATTCCTTTGATTGTCTGCAAATTCGAACTGAATTGATTCTGTGGTTTTCGAGATATAAGATTTAGAATGTTTTTTTTTTTTGTATGGGAGGTACCACGCCCCTTTGTCCAATTTTGACCAATCTTCACAGCAACACTCCTGGGCCAATACCTAGGATTGTCTGTAAGTTTCAACTCAATCGAATTGGCAGTTTTCGAGATATACGATTTTGAGTGTTTTTTTTTTTTTTTTTTTTTGTATGGGAGGTACCACGCCCCTTTGTCCAATTTTGACCAATCTTATTATTATTATTATCTGTAATTATTATCTGTAAATATGGGCGCAATAGAGTCGGTGGTTTTCAAGTTATACGTATTCCAACATATTTTAGAACTCATTTTTATATAACGTGGGCTAACATCAGCTGTTCTTAAGTTAAGAACAGATCAAGAAAAATTAAAAGTATACGTCGTTTTGTCGTTTTTATTTATTATTATTTTTTTTTTTTTTTATTAAGTTGTTACTTCATATCATAAGTATCTCTAAGTTAGAAGGGTTCACAGTAAAAAGCCAATCTTTTAGTGATTTCAAAAATGAAAGTTTTGATTTGATCGTATGGATAAGGGAAGTTTATTAAACATTCTAATCGAGGAAACTAAATAAAAATTCATAAAATGTTAAACAAAGCCATATTATTAACCCGTAAACCATATATTGAAGAAGTTCTAGAGGCAATGTTACCGCTACGTTTAAAAAACTCTTTCAGTACCTTGAACACATAGAGATTTCTTAGTGGTAATATTCGCAAGTTAATAAAAAGAGGCCAACTTTTCGCCACACATGATTCAAATTATATGCTTTTGGGCAATCAATTGTGGTCTTAAAGTATTCGTATGTACCTCCCCAGCTAACGATTCCATATTGGAGTTTCGAGTGAACTAAGCCGTAGTATAGAACATTGAAAGAACTCTTTGCGAGCAGTATGGTTTTAAGTGATACATTTTAAGTGTTACTAACGTCATATATGGTTTTAAAGGTTGATTTTGAACCTTCCAATTAAGTTTGTTGTCAATGAAAACACCGAGATATTTGTAGGAATCAACTGATTCAACTTTGAAACAAGTGGTTGAACATAGTCGATTAACGTTAAAGTTGTGCCTTCCACAGGTATGTAGTGGTAAGCAAAACTTCTGGCAAAAGCTTGAGTGAAAAATGAACTCGAAATTTTCTAAAACATCTTGCGGTAGTTTGAAGTTCATTACTTTTGTTTTTTGACTGACAATAAACTTGTGGGCATTAAACCAGACCCGAAGTAATTGAAGATCGGAGCTAACTTTTGATACGCATTCATGGAGCGAAAGGTTCGTGTATGTACGTGAAAGCAATGTCATATGCAAATGCACTACGATTGCCATATAAAAGCTTTGAATGAAAAGAGAGTTAATGTAGATGAGAAACATTATAGGACCTAACACGGACTCTTGTGGGATGCCATTTTTAAGATTGAGTGATAAACTGTAAGACCCATTTACGAGTAATCTTTGTTCCCTTTCCAACAAATATGACTTTAGCCATTCATGTATCATCCCTCTAAAACCAGCCTTATATAGCTTATCGAGTAATATTTGTAGATCCACCATGTCAAATGCTTTGGTCATGATGCCAATGAAATGAGCCATAGTTGATTGACTTTTGTTAATACCATTAAGCAAACACCATTGATCTGGCATTTCTGTTTTTTTTTCTAACATTTTCCGGCGTGTAAAGCTTTGATCGATGTTTTACATTCCTGGCCTAAAACAGCACTGATATGAGTCGGTCTGGCTATTAGATTAAGCTTATAGACGTTCACATATGTAATATAACCAACAAGATCTTCTACGCGACATTTAGAAGACTTATTCCTCTATACCTACAATTGACGTGGTTTCGAGTATCGCCTACTTCCTAAGAATGGCGCACACAATGCTGAGTTCCATCGGACATACAAATTGTATAGTTTACTAGTTTAAAATTGAAACAGCTGAAAAAATATCGTTATTATATTCAGCACTTTGAAAAGCATGTTCGTATAAGCAGTAGAGACTATGGTGTACGTCGTCGCCAAGGCTATAGCTTTTTACAATAAAGAACGGCGGGGTTCCATAGCCTAACAACAGTTGACTTGTATCAGATTCCCGTTGCGTAGAAATTCTAAAACAACATAAAATAGCTAATACTCTTTTAAAAGATTGTTAAATACCACCCTAGAGTGACATGACATCATTCTTCGTCGATTATATTTTTTATCTCTGATTTGTTTATCGTGACAACAATCAATAACTGAATTTAAAGTCAAGTAATTAATTAAAAACGACTTAAATTCCCTTAATTGTTTAGTATCTGAAATCTACATTCATAATTAGCTAACGTATACGTGTTTGTTGCCACACCATCCTGAAACCCTTGGACCACCTTTAAAGCCCACTGTTTTTAGTAGAGAACACGCGGCGGGAAGTAAATATAAGAATCTAAATGACCAGTCTTACGATACACTATACCATTCTGATGTTGATTTGAGCTTGTATGGTATATTAAAAACCCACACTATAAAAACTAAACAAGTCAAACACAATAAATCTTATGCAAAACTCAATTATTTTCGGGTGACTTAGAACAATGGTCTTTGAAATGAGTTCAAAAACGGCCTTCTTCCTTCGATGCTATACCTATATAAACCACGTACCTCATTCAACAGCCATTTGGGTAAAATCACTCAGAGAGAATTAATTTAAATTGACCAAAGGCATAGACCACCTTGCCTTCTGGCGTCAACATTTTGCTTTTCTCTTTCTCTCTGCATGGCTGCGCTGCGGCACATCCGATAAATGTTAAGCGGTTCGACTGAGGGACGTATTATATGTAGTCCTGCTCACTATACAGCACGTAATCTACCATCGGCATTAGAAGCTTTTCCAGAGAGAAATTTATTCAATTGAATTGCCATAACATTATTTGCAAAGCATATAATGTCATGCGAGGACGAACGAGATCGAAGGAAAAACCATCAGATTTGAACCGGATTTTCGCCCTATTGTGGTGTGAAGAGCCCACTACTGCGACAGGCCATCATTAGACGACTAGTTTGCTATGCTCTAACCGCATATAAAATAAATGATGCCAAGTCAATTGCATGCAGTGATACACCTCATCGGTATTTTTTGTTCTTCTCAAGTCGAAAAGATAATCTCCGACTCTGATGCTGTGAGGAACACTGCAGTTGGGAAAGTATCTACGTATCTACCATCTATACTCTTATGCTTTAGTATAATATTGTGTGCGGTGTTGGTGTGGACTCTAAGGCCTTTGGATGTGGAAAATAATCTGTGAAACTCGTTCTCCTCTAAATGATTAGATATATATATTTTTTTCTGCTTCACTCCGATTGAGGCAACATCACAACTCACATTTAATGTGGTCCATTGTGAGACTGACTGTGGACGTGGAGTGTGGATGTGGATGTGGATACGTGTTGCTAGCGGTTTTGTGACGAGATGTTTTTTGGTATGGACCATTGGTTGGTAACGACTATAGGTATAGAACGACACACAGGCACACTCGTGTTGTGGCCGCTTCTTTGGTAAAAGGTAAAAGGTGCTCTGCCATAAAATCGTTCTAATGGAATTTCATATTTTACCCGTTTCGTTGTCTCGTCTGCGGTGGAGTACACTGCACCCACTAATGTGGTAAGTTTACTGCAGTGTGTTCTATGGGGGGTTCGTTTCGTCGAGCGCAACGAAACTATAAAATCAGTGTTGCTATATAGGAGGGTTGAGGCATGCGACATTCTTTACCTTACCATTGTCGTTGTCGTCCTCGTCGTCGTCGACGTGTCGGCAGTGGACTAGGTGTCTAGACGAGAGTTTCTGCTACATTCTCTGGGCAAACGAGTCGATTGTGTGTGTGTGTTTTTTTTTTAGAAGTTTTGTGGTCGCTCTGTTGTTTTTCCCACTCTGTCTTATCTTTTGGACACTAAACGGCAAAAATAACATTATTGGTTACTTTAATAATTGAATTACAGATTCAGAAAACAAGAAAGTTGGGCATTTGTTGACTGAAGCTACCTAAATTAGGTACCTATCTAATATTATTATTCCGTAAAGGGTGGTCTGTAATTTTTTTTTTTTCTATAAAAGACGGCACTGCAAACTTCTAGTAAAATATTATATGATGGTATGATATTATATGATGTACCTACCTGCTTTTTATTTAAATTTCATTATGAAAGGCTTTATCGTTTAGGCACTTAAAATATGCAGTTTGTTTTAAAAAAAAGTCTTACTTAGGTTAGGTTGACGGGTTGGTAGAGTTTACTTAGCACTGTGTTTAGCATTTCGGTTGGTGTCCCTATTCTTTGTAGATTTAGTTTCCATCTACTCTTCCCTACTTCTGTTAGGAATATATCCCAGTTAGTCATCCTGGGGTTTCTGTATTTGCCCAATGGGGCAATTTTCTCGACAATGAAGAATTCTATAATTCTGTGATCCGAGAAGGATGGTTCCATGGACACTTTCCATTCCCGCACAGCGAGGGATCCCAGGTTCGATCCCCGGAAAAACACAAATTACATCTTAAGGTTTTTTCTACTGCGCCACCTCTCGCGAACGTCTGACAAACAACCGAGAGTATGACTGTCCTGAAAAAGCTTCTCAATTCAGCCGTTCGGACTCGGCTTAAAATTGTAGGTCCCTTCCATTCGTTCCAAAAATAGAAACTCACACAAAACGAATGGTTGCGAGAAGCTAGGCCTTGGGTGTCTACCGCCTGTTGCGCCGCCTATTTATTTATTTTTTGGCGTCGCAGCCTAGGATTAAGTTCCATTTTTCGCGTTCTGCATATCTTAACAGTGAGTTGGATAGATCGGAAGGTGGGTTGTCCGATTCATATGGCATGTATATTGCCGCCAGTACCTATCAGCGCACTTTTTCCTGCCCTGTCCCATTTAACAGCAGTTTGGTCGCTATCGCTGAGGCTAGGTAAAAGAAAAAGTTTGGTCTGTTTTCTGGATAGTGGCATTGCCTTGTTGGAATATCCCAGACAGGGGTCCAAAAATGTTTTTCACTTTTGGAAATTACCGTTCAAGCAAACATTTGTAGGTAGTTGTTTCCGTTCATAGTTGTGGACAAAAACTCCAACTCGATTGTGGTATAGTGTAGGTAATAGCTCCCACCCTGATTTACACCTGATGTAGGGCTGTGATGTCTTGCTAGAATAAGCTCCTCTTTTCTTAGATCATGAAAATAAAAGTTGTAACTATCGGAGCTCTTTTTCATCCAACGCGTTTCCATTCATTGCTCCAAGCGACATGTTCTCTTGCAAAATTCATTCGATGCTCCTTGTGTACTTGCCTCAAAACAGGATTCTTTTTACAGTTTTCTTCTCTGTATACAGTACCACTTTTTCGTATTATCCTTCGGACTGTTGCTATGCTGGCTGATACTCCGCTGTTGGCCCTTATTTTAGTCGCTGGTAGAGTAGAATTTGAGGAAAGCCGTAGAATTAACCGATTTTCTCGCAATGCTGTCGCTTCTGCCGTGCGTCCTTTTTTTTGTTTCTTAAATACCAATTTATTTTTAGAATTCTGGAAATATATTCGACGCATTCACTTTAGGAGGAAACATATTACTTCAAGTATGCATGTAAACTAAGTCACTTTATTGGGGTTGGGTTTATTTATTATTAAGTTAAATTTAAATTTTTGTTTAAAACGGTAGAGGCACATTTTAGGGGCTAGCAAGCAAAATACAAAGTTTGTTACAAATCGATCCAGACATTTAGTCAGTAGGCCTAGGGAGCAGATCCATTTCGAAATTTGATACGACAACAATGTCCTTATTTTACCTACTATACCTACGAGCAGAGCTCGAAAATAACTCTCAACCTTTATTTTCAATTGGTTTCTCACTGAGAGATATTACATTCGGCTTCGGCATTAAGGTCTTGCTCTGAGATTTATTTATATATAATTACCTTTTCGCTCTTTGGTTGATTTTTATTTTTAAATTTTAGATTTATCACTCCTTAGTTAACTTTTTCCATAAAAATTAAATGGAAATGATCAACCAAAGACCTCATTCTTCGAAAGTAAGTTAAAAAAGTCAAAATTGTATTGAATTCAGTGTTGTCGTTCTTATTTAACACATATAGCTATTGTCGATTGGGGGAAATTAATTCTGTTGTGTAGATACTCAGGTTGTTTAGTTTCGATGACTTTTAGCAGGAAGGACAATGTCCGAAATTTCATTAGGCTTTTGAGGCAGCATGCCCACATATGCTTTTAGAGAACGCAGAAACAGGATCGTTAACGCAGACTTTAGACATAACCTAATTACCTAATTTTTTAGATTATTCCAGAGTTATTTCCCAGGAGTGAAAGAACTGAAATTTGAACTAAGTTTTTGCTGTTCTAATTTTCATAACGACTTGACATATTATTACATAAACTATGAATAAAGAAAATGGCTTTATACGGGATATCATCATCTGAATGGGTAATAAGAAATATTTTAAGAATTTTAGAATTAAGTTTGACTACAAGTAAACTCGCAAGGGTTTTAGCAATACCTTTTCTCATTACTTGTAGCCGGGACACTTTCACTTGCACTGAACTTCCTTAGACCAGTGTTAACCAATGACTCTTCAAATCACTAATGAAATTCCGCATACACTGCTAACGAATTTCAATAGTTATAGTGTAAAATGTAGAAATGAGATTTATATTTTTCAGTCAGTGATATCTCTCAGTGGTTGACCGAAACCATAAAAAAAAGAAAAAAAAAATAAGGGTTTCTCTCTGAGCGTAACCAAACAAAATACTGTGCAAAGAAACTGATTATAATGTGATCAAATTTAAAATTCTCAACAACTGAGAGTAATATTAAGACCTTCGAAAAGGTTGAGAGATACTTTCGAGCTCTACCTACGAGCAGGGCTGACTTTATGCGACTAAAGTTGCATTTTTCCCCTTTTTTTTCTTTCTATCCCCAATGAGACCACTTTTCCAAAATTGTCCGTATTTGCCCCTTTTCTGTATTTTGAAAAAATACAGTGGCCGGCATAAGTATTTTGACAAAACTAAAGTTAATTCTGCTCATAATTTGAACTTACTTGATGTAAATTTTGCCATCAAATGGAAAGGTCATTTAAGTTCCGTTTGAATGATACAAAACTTTCCTTAACTTTAATATACCTACTTTACGAAACTAGTTCACAAATAATTGGGATCTGAATGCATCCTTTTTCTATCAGCTATTGTCCTATTGTCATAAGTTTAGCCATATAGCCATAACTTCCATGTTCAAGGCACAATAAGATAGAACGAGAGGAGAATATGCGTAAGCCATTTTAACTTTAGTGAATTTAACTAGTTTTGCGATTTTTTTTGTGTGCCATTTGTGGGCAGATTAGTATTGCCCCTTTTTTTATTCTAATCCCCTTTTTTTTGCGACTTTTTCAAAATCTTCGAAGTCAGCACTGCCTACGAGTACTTATCCGAGAAAGTTTATAAATTTGCAGCACATTCGCACAATCGTCTTCATCAGCTACAATTTCAGATTTTCCAAAATAGTTTTGTTTGCCTTGCTAATGATTGAGATATACAAAATTCTACAATCTACATACATATCTATACATACATGAAGATTTAAAACTCTTTTGTATTCGGTGTCACATTTCCCTCCCTGGGCGAAATGTATAGAATTGCTAAAGAATGGAATGTATCTGCGGTGGTAGGTATAAAGATAAAAATTCCTATATGGTTATTTTTAAAACTCAAGTGGGTTTAGTATTCGGTTTCGCATTTCTCAATTCGTGTCGCCCACAAGCAAGATCGAATTGCTATTATGATTATTTTTGTCTGCACTGGGATTATAATTTCTAAGAAATATTTCTACATAGTCAGTAGGTATTCGTTGTAAGATTCCAAGTAATTTTGTGTCCAGTTATGGTAGGTATATTGAAATGTTTCATAATACTTGACTCTCCGAATTTTCCAAAAATAGCCATGAAACACAGTTTTTGTCTATATACAAAAACTTGGTAAAAGCACTACAAATATTGAAACCAGTTTCGGCCAAAGCTATTTTTTTTTATGGGAAAGTCCTTTAAATGACAAACTGTTGCAAAATTGATTTAATGCCTTAAAACGGACGAATTTTGTATGCTTTAAGTGGACAAATTTTCGACATTTGTTTCGGACTGGCGTTGGGCAATCATTCCTTTGATAAATTGTTTCAAGCGTACACATAGTGCCTTACATGGTCTTGTAGTTTGTAGACCGGAAAAACTTTGCTGATGTTTAATTCGTCGGGCACACTTCCTTCTGACCAAATTTCGGAAATGAGTTGGAATTTGATGTCCAGCAGCGGGAGACTACACGGTGCTTTAAATTCCTCGGCTGGCGACAGTTTGCTAGCAGCCTGAATGGACTCAACACTCAAGTTTAGATATTAAAATACCTACTTCATTTTGGTCTGGTGGACAGAAATCCTGGCTTTCATCATCCCGATAGAATGGTTCGTTCTAACTGACAGGGTTTAAAAGTCAGCAAAACTTATTTTTCTATACACACCTACTGTGACTCTTTTCTATTTCTGTTCAGGTCTTGTGTGTGTCAAGGCAACGTTCTTTTTAACATTTGGTACTAATTGCGAACGTGGGCTCAGTGGCGAGTGTGCTGGACTACTGTGCGAGGGATTCCAGGAAAAGCACTGCGCCACCTCTCGCGAACGTCTGACAAACATCCGAGAATATAACTGTCCCAAAAAAAACTCCTAATTGAGCCGTTCGGACTCGGTATAAAATTGTAGACCCCAAAAATAAAAACTCACACAAACGAAACTTATTTTTTTTTTTTTTTTACAAATTGCCAATAATGTTCCTGCAGAAGGACACCTCTACCTCCTCGATCGCACGCTTTTAGTGCTCTTTCATTTTTCTTCTCGTATAGAAACGAGAGTCTTTTGTAGTAGGTATCAGGTTTTTCTTCTGTCGTACATCTTGACCCTAGGACAGCAACCCGGATATTCCGAGGCCAGTAACTATTTTCGGGGATGTGAGAGTTGACGTTGGCCTTTTTTAGTCCTGAAAAATCGTCACTGTCCTTAGCTCATAATATGTCAGAGTAACTCACGTAAGGTTATGTCACATTGAAAACACTGTTGATTCAACCCCAGTGAAATGATCCGCCGTGCCACATTCTTCTGAGGGGCTTATGTCAGACTTCTGAGAATGTTTCAGTCAGTCGGAGGGCTCCCTGAAATTACGCCAAAAAGTGTTTTGGAAAAAAGACCAAAATAATTGCGGCGTAATATTTTTGGCAAAAACGCAAAAAATAAAAAAAAAATTCACCAGAATGCCAGGAAATTACGCCATATTATTTTTGGAAAAAAAAGCCAAAAAATTAAATTTAAATTACGCCCAAAAAAAAAAATTAAATAAGGCCCGAAATCTGACAGTAAACCCAAGCAGGGGGGTTGCAGGTTTCGTTTGAGGTCTTATTTCACGTTTTTTGGTGTTTTTTCCAAAACACATTTTTGGGCGTTTTCTCAATTTTCTTAAATGGAAAAAATGCCCGAAAAATTAGCGACATTTGTGTCAAAATATTTGGGCGTTGTTCCTAGGAAAAAATGCTACAAATTTGTATGGAGGTTTTTGGGCTCTTTTGCCACTTTAATTTGTTGGCGTAATTTCAGGGAGCCAGTCGGAGTATTTCAGTGTTTCTTCGTGTTCTTCACTCGTGCTTATAAGTTTAGCAAGTTGAGTCGAGTCCGTATGGACAGGGCCAATACCGGTGGCTACCATGAGGAGGTAGACCAAGCAGATAAGATAGTTGTCAAGGTTTTTCCCTGAAACTGCATCATGGGGTTCTCAATTTCGACCTCCCTTTTTGAGCATTTGATGCATTTAACATTCAAAACGTTCGATGTTGTTCAATTTAGCACCACTTTAAGTGTATCTTCCCAAGCAACAAATTTCTATATTGGTTATTTTTGGTAATAAAAATGGAAAAGTCCCACGAACTGACATCCCTGGCTACAGAAAATGCTTCTATATCGCCCTTCTCTATAATATCCAACTAATATGACTAATTCCCGCCAATCGAATAAGCGATCCCCACAATGATTCGTATATCAGTTCAGCCCATAATTTCCCACTTTCGTCTTAAGAATCCGATCAACTTTTCGATTTCTTCAAGTGTCTTCCGAACCAAAATATTCCATTAACACACATGATTCGAGTGCAATGCGAGTAATAAACACCATTGCAATTGCACTTAATCCTCTTCCGTTTGAATCGAAATGTGAATTATTAAATTATAAGAACGGATATTGATATTGAGCCACTTAACTTCTTTATCAGTCTTTATTTTTTCGAGGGTGGGCAGTACATTTCCAATAATAATCTAAGTGCATATCTTCCACGCCACTTGATTTATTTTGAGTGGCGTCATCCGCTCCCATACACGACCGCAAAGCCAATAAAATCATTCCCCGGCAGTTCAAATTAAAAAATTCCAAAAATTCTATTTGATTTAAATGAATTTGAATGTCGAGTCGATATGATGATATGCCCGCAGAATTTCCATCTTCTTTTGTAGAAGCCGGGAAGGGAACCAATTCATTTGTTTACACAGTGACGTCGACAGAAGAGACATCACAACAACACCAACAATGCGGAAGAAGTCCAGACGAAGCCTAGTACCTACCAAAAAAAAAAAGGTCTCACAGGCGCGGGTCGATTGTTTTTAAGGCTCATTACTTGACGCGTTAAGCGATCGACCCATCTCAAGTCAATGATTGTACCAGAGATATTCTATTATTGTCCGGGTATAGTCTTTAGTTCCATCACTCCTTCGATGTTATTGCTTCGTTCGCCTCTGGCATTGTGTTCATGGTGGATGACACCACAGGAAGGGCAATCCCTTTTATATCAATGAAAATTCCAGACATGCCGTAGTTTTGTAAGACATTCTGATTTGGTGCGTGGTAAACCATATCGAAAGGGTTGAACAAATCTTGGATATTTTTATTATATGCTGTATCTATGAGTGTAACTAGTGCGTATATTTTTACAGATGTTTTTGTTTTTACACAGTCGTCTTGGCAATTATCGAAAGGAGTCACGTAGCTCATGTAGATACACATGGGGTATGAGGGTTAAGTGCTTTTCTACCAGATGCTGCCAAGGTGTAGGTGTTAATAATACAGATGTACCTATGCGTGGAATATGAAAATCTTCTCATAAAATGAAAAATATTTGTTGTACAAAATGTCCATCATATCGACGTTTTATTATTTATTCACATTCCGAATTAAAACACACACCAGAGCACTTGCATACCTACATATATAAAATTGAATGGAAGAATACCTAAACGCAATAAGAAAACGTATACTACACGGCGCTTCCGAGTGCAGCTATAAACTTAAAACAATAATAACGAGATGTACGGAACCGAATCCAAACAAAGAATTCGTTTCATCCTCGGGTGGTGGAAATAGGATATTGTATAGCGGTTCGAATTCAATGGATATTTTGAAAGATGTTAAATGGACAACCATTAAATTTTTGTTATTGATACTCATAAAGTTGTCAGTTTGTGTCGGATGTTTGGGATTAACAATGACGGGAACATAAATTTGGCATTTATCACTTTGGAGCCTTTTTCATTTGATTGAGGGGACTATACCCAACATACCCGAAGTAAACGTGTTTGCAGACCAAACTGGTGTAGGTAGGTACCTAACCTATAAACAAGCTACGTCCTATTAAATCTAGCTGTTGTGCTAAAAGGCAAGCATCGAGTTTGATACTAATTAGTATCCAATCCAGTCATAAAATATATGGCTTACTTGTCATACATTTGCATCAATTTAAAAGGACAGATAGGCGTCAGTACTCTCACCTACTTAGCTATATATATGACGAAATATCGGGTGGCACATCGACAAATGAAATTATTTCCGTCGAATTATAGGGTCGTGGTAGCAATGCGAAGGAGCACATTTCCAACAAGGCAAAGTTTCCCAAGAGGGGTTCCGATCCCTCGGGACCAGCACGTGGCGGCTATGTGGTGAAATTGAATACGGACAATATTTTAAATTGAGAAAAGAGACAGCATGTAGATATAGGTATATATAACAAATGTGAATTCGTAAAAAAAAAAAAAAAAAAAAAAAACATTCCAATTTGTTGTACAAAATGTCCACCATATCGACGTTTTATTATTTATTCACATTCCGAATTAAAACACACACCAGAGCACTTCACTTTTAGTTACTATTGGACATTATAAAGTTCTCTATCTACACGATTCATCACAAGTGAAATATCGGGCGCAGAGGGCTAATAAATAGCTTCTCGCAATAATTCAGAGGTGCATTCATTAGTTATATATTATTTATTATGGAAATTCTTATAAACCGCTGGCTTCCGACGTCTCGCTCTTTTTTGTGACGACCATTGTGGCAACAAGTCGCAATTATCTTAAATAAAGTTTTGTTTAAACTCAAATGTGGGACAAATTCTTTTAATTTCAAGGTCCTAAGTGTTGTGCGGTGACTACGCCTAAACATTGGTCCTTCGAGCCGGATCTGAACCAGCGACCTCACTCCTAAACAATACGTATAACTAAATCTTTAAAATTGCTTTTGATATTTATTAGATTTTGTTGCGGTTTACAAAATTATTTTACACAAACCAAATTCTTCTTGTGGGTGCAGTAGCTCAGTAGTTAGTGTCCCAGGTTCGGTCCCCGGAAAAACACAAATTACATCTTAAGGCTTTTTCCACTGCGCCACCATCGCGAACGTCTGACAAACATCCGAGAGTATAAAAATGTCATTGAAAAGCTTCTTAATTCAGCCGTTCGGACTCGGCATAAAATTGTAGGTCCCTTCCATTCGTTGTGAGAAGCTATGGACTATTGCGCCATCTATTTTTTTTTTTTTTAAACCAAAGTCTTCCATTGAAATCTTCAATTAGTAATATATCAGTTGGCCCTTGCTTATTCAATTAATATTATTTTTTCTGATCGACCAACGGCTATTTTCTAGTTATTGCACATTAAGATGGCTTTTGGAGTGTGTTGTTCAGTTTCATTAAATGAGCTTAAATAGGAGTATTCTTTGAAAAATGTACTGCATTTTCAACACCAAAGGACGTGCAATCGATTTAAGTCACATTATGGTTGTCCAAAACCTTCTTTCTACTCGTTTTTAGGCGATTATGGAATTTCACTTAATTTTACACAGTTTTCTGTGTAATTTACGAGTAATTACAAACCATGGGAATTTCCCATAATCTTTAAATCTGAAGAGTCATGAATATTGCTGGGTTTGGTGTTGTACCTATATATAATTAGAATTCTAAAGATACACCTACATACATATGCATGTAATACTATTATTTAAAATCCAACACATCACAAACATACAATCATAAGTGAAATGCTCCAGAAGAATGCGGAGATCATTATCCAAAACGAAAAAAATAAATACTAGCCATAACCGTCCAACTGTCCGAACCACTTCAAGCCTCATTCACAAGTTTTAATACCCACACCCTCTTCCATAAAATCCCAACGACCCACGTTTGCATTCGAACGCTGCTGGTTGGATAATTACAAAGTGGTATCCATCACTATTAACTTGGTCTGCAATTAGAGTTTATTTTGACATAACCCTCAATTAATTATTCAAGTCGGGCATAACTGGAGGAATTTTAACCACCCGATGGACTGAACACATTAATGGAACTTAGCACTTCTTAATTTCGAGAAAAAAAAATGTATTCAGTCTCCGCAATTAAATGTTTTTGAAACATACGTTTTTGTTGCTCAGTTCTTCAAAGGTATAACGTATCTACAGCTAAATTTAGTTAGTAGCTGACAGCAAAATGGCCTACCTCGTCGACTTGAAATTCGCCCAACAATTCTAACTATGATGAAACCACTGTCGGATAGGGCTTTTTCTTATAGGGTTTGCATTTTTTGCTTAAGCAGGTTTTTTGCAAGCTACTATAGATGAAGTCCATAAAAATATCTATGTCTATTTCGAAAATAAATTCAAATTGTGCAAAAGATGAGCCAATTATTAGCTCTTTTAATGCCAACAGGTGGCCGAAAGTCCCTTATTTAAATTTAAATTTAGCTTCGCCTTTGAGTCGCTCATAAAATAGTTGTCTGTGGTTCTCTCCAGGATCTGCCGTACTGGGAATATTTGGTTGGTTGTGGACTTACCAGACTTAAAACCGCACTGGTAAGGGCAATCAGTTCGTTGAGAATGGTTTCAGGCGTTCGCACAGTACGGCAGACAGATTATTGAATAGCATGTCAACGAGACTGATCCCTCTATAAAGTTGGTGCAGTTTAGAGGGTATTGTGGCCCAGACAAATAATACTGAGGTCCCATTCATCAGACATACCTTAGCTCTCATCGTCCAGATTGAATGGTTCGTTCTGCCTGACAACGGATTTTCGGTGGCATTCACCTTTCAACAGTCTGCTGAAGTGGCTTTTCCATATTATCAACACCGACTTTGACTCTTCGACAAGGTTTACTTGCTCATCTCTTCAGGTCTCTGTTCGAGTCTTTACTTACTTTTGGTGGCGCTTACAGTCCGGGGTGGACCAGCGTTGCTGTATAGCCCGTATAGTTCGTCATCCATCCACGCTCCATCGTCACAAACTGGACCGAATATCACTCGAAGAATCTTTCTCATCCCAGAAGGTTTTCATCCGATTTTGACAGGGCCCATGGTTCTGCACCCTACACCAGGACCGGGATGATTAGGGTCTTACCTATATAATATATCCTTGGTTCTATGAGAAAGTGCTGTACTTCTTAGATGCCTTCTTAGCCCGAAGAAACCGCGATTGGCGTCGATGTCATTTTGCTTATAGTAGAGCCTAGGTATAAGCAAAGTGTTTAACTACTTCGAAGTTGTATCTGTCCATCGTAACATTTTGTCCGAGTCGCCGATGTTGACAGTCCTTTCTCGTTGACAGTATATACTT
Source organism: Cheilosia scutellata (assembly GCA_955612985.1). NCBI lineage: Eukaryota > Metazoa > Arthropoda > Insecta > Diptera > Syrphidae > Cheilosia > Cheilosia scutellata. The sequence goes on along the minus strand of OY015313.1, from coordinate 57,441,653 downwards.
CGTTTTGTCCTCATTAACAGCCAGACCCATCTTCGCCGCCTACGTTTCGATGCTTGTAAATGCGCCACTGACTGCTCGCCGCGTTATCCCAATAATGCCAATATCATCGAGTCTTGTTACCTTAATACGCTTTTTTTACCTTTTTCTGAAACTTCCTAACGTAGCACGTTTCTTTTTCCACAATCGCGCCCTTCTCGTGGTCGGTCCTTTTCCTCCTGAGAAGCCGATAGATATACTTCTCTCCTATTTTGCCCGTAGAGCTCGCGGTCCATTCTCGTTCTTCTCTGCAGTGCCACCGCTTTGTATAGGCGTTGCTTTCCTTGCGGGGACTCTTCATCAAACTAAGTCTCAATGCACACGGAGCAACTGGAAAAAAACTGATCAGCGATGCGAGTTGGCAACTAGTTTGCTTTGAGTCATAACCTGTGTAATCAAATTGAACGACGCACACGACGCTACTGGTTGAAAACTCGTTTGCGATTCACAAAAACCAGTTTGTAACCAGTCGTCTGTAGATTTGCATGTTGGGTTGCCTATTGACTTCAGTTTCTAGTTTGTCGAAGATGAGCGAACAACAGACCAGCCTGTTGCCGGTGGAGGATGTTAAAAAAACACGACGACACTGAACGAACTAAAGATTTTGATTGGTGTGATGAGTTTCCTCGTGTGTGGAGTCAAGTCACCGCTGAGTCCGTAACTATGGTCTGCAACCCGAGTTGCCAACCGTTTTAGTTTTTTTCCCGTGTGCATTGGGCCTAAGGGTTTCTTAGTGGTGGGTCGGGTGAAATCTAGCACATTAGTTGCGGCGTCGCTGATGGCCTCTTGGCATAGATACCATTAGTCCTTGGTATCTGGCTGTTTAGACGTTCTATAGTTGGAGAGATACGCGGTCGGATAAGTTGCGATTGCAGCCGTTCAACGTCAAGTCTCCTCAAGGTATTTCTTCGTTGTAATGGTGTCTGGTGTCAGACCTTAGCTCCAACATTGTAGTTGTCCAAGTCTATGTTAGCAGCTAGGAACTTTCGAAGATGGAGCAGTGCCTTATGTAATCCGCAACATGGGCAATTTGGTGTAAGGTTTTTCAATCAGGTGACTGTCGTGTTTTAAATGATTATTTGAAATATGAGGATTTCAATTAAATTTTTAGTATATACATAGTTAAATATTTTGTGAATCCTTCCCTTCAGTATGGTTTAGTAGTTTAGTCACAGCTGATTCACTGAACAAAATGCAACATTAAAAAAATATTTGCAGTCTTTTTTGAATTTTATTTTAATTCATCTTTGCAGTTATTTCGCAGGATTTGCTTTCTAATTGCAAAGTCACAAAATCATTCCCTCCCGTTTGATGCCGAGGTCACACCGATTGAAATGAAAGTAGCATGGGGAGTGAATATTTTATCAATGTTAAGAGCCCGCCATAAAGAACTGTTATTATTTTCTTTGATGTACCAACCTACACATTTCTTTAGAATTAAAAATAAGCCAAATTAAGTCTTTCAAAAATCGTACTTCTTAGTTATGTCTTTTTAAAGACTTGATACAATATATACAGAGACATCATTTTTTATGCTTAAGGAGCATCGACTTTGATTTATATTTTGTTGACAATACATTGTCTAAAATGCGATATCTGTGAAGAACCATAATCCGCTCTGAACTGTTTGTCGACTTTGTCATTTTTAATTTCGTACCAAAAGTGGGATTTTTCTTCAATAAATCACTTTATGTTCAATGTTTTTTTTTTTTGTGTAAAAATTAATACACATTGAATTATGAAGGACCTCTCGATGAGTGAAATGCTTGGGAGCAACATTAATTAATTTGTTATTTATTGACATAGGTCTGTTTCTGTTAAATTCGAAAAAGTTTTTAATTTAAAACGAAAAAGATGGTTTGATGTCAAGGATACGAAACAAAATGTACTACCCCACCAACAAAACAACAACAACACGAACGTGAGAAGTAATAAATTTCTCTTCGTACCCATTTAAACTGAAACAACCACCTTGCCACATACACACGCACACATAGTTAGTGCCACCGCACCGCACTAAAATCCTTAACAAACATTAAAATCACTCAACATTTTTTTCGAGTTTTGTGTACCTCTGAAAGTGGCTCGTTCGCGTTTATTTTCCGTCAACACAGTCTATGTGTATTGACCTTTTACTTTTAATTGAGATCTAATTGGTATACGAACAAACGAAGAAGAGGGTGTCTGCAATGTCTTTTTGTTTGTTTAGGTCCCTAGGTTAAACATCACGTCCTAAAGGGAAAGAGTCAAAAGAACAATTCCATTTGAAATTGGATTTTTATTTTTCGGCCCACAACTTTTCCATCTGCCTCCCTCCTTGTATGAAAAAGCAACCCCTTCACATCGTACGAGTATACAAAGTTCGAAGAGACATGAGCTGCCTTAAATCAAATTGCTAAGTTCCCTACTTACATGCTCATCGAAATTATAATAATTAAGTGGCAGAAGTTCGGGCATATAGCTGAAGAACGTGATAGAAGCATATAGCAACCACAGGAAATGTGATCCTACCAAGGATGTGTTTTTTTTTTTTTTTTTTTTTCGATGTAGGAAATATACAACGTACAGTTCTTGCGTATATGTATAGTACGGCTTCCTTATTTTGTTTCATTTGATTGTGTACGCGCCCATCATGAACCTCAATTTCCGAATCATGTAGAAACAAGAAATTAAATTAGCTCAATGAGCATTTACCCAACCAAGTGGAAGGGCATGAGGATTGAGGATACGTAGGTTTTTTTTTGTTAGGTTGACTGGCTGATGAATGAAAGCTTCCCTTGTGCATTTGGCCGTTAAAATGGCTTTTGACATTTTTGCCCATTCATTCGATTTACGGTATTTTGTTACAACTATGACGCAATTGTGTGCAGTGAGATTTGAATCTATCTTATTTAGTACCAAGTCATGTGCTTTGTGTCATAGTGCCAGACAAAATTAACGAAATTCGTATGTTGTGTGTCCTTTTCAATTAAAGATATAAATTCTGGTGATTCAAACAAAATGATGGAACATGTTTCATTGTAGCTCAAATGTTGTATCTCCTAAGGAGAGTCTGTTAGTGTAACAACACATCTTTTGTTAAACCTCGCACTTGGTCATTTTTGTACCACTTATAAAACGAAATTGAATGCTTCCGGCCGCTATAAGAACCGTAGGCACTTTAATGGTACCATAAACTGCCAGTTAGAGAGCGTGTCTGTTTTACTATAGCAACATTAATTTTGCGGGTAGCGAGGCGAGGGCTATAATATATAACGTGATGTAAGACAGATGTTAATAGCCCAGTTTGTGATTCTCGTCAAAACAAGAACTATTAGGTGCTGGGTTACATTATATTTTGAAAAATTTTTGAACTTGTCATTTTCATTTCTCATAAACCCATTTACCTATACACAGATCGTTCAACAAGAGGCCGTGAAATGGTGGCTAGCAACACCCTTAAGCCTTAATCAATAATTACGAGTTCATCGCTGAAAAACTACTTCAAATCATGCAAGCAAATCTTTAAATGAAAAAATACAAGTTGCAGACGGCAAGCCTTTTATATAGGATAGGTTATAGGTTAGGTTAAGTAAGTGGGTTGGCCTGATGCCAGTATGAAAACTTATAAAAGCCTTCGGGATTGTAAACCCTCCAGAGGAATTTATGAATTATTTAAGTCGGTCATTTTGGTCGCAATGCTCTTCGAAGTCCGCGGAAAAGTATAGGTAGATTGCTGGGCAGTGTCAAAAAAAGTTTGGAGTGTCCTCATGTACCTTTACGTCACTGAATCCTTTTCACCGTGCTGATTGTCATTGTTAGGTAATATCGCCCACAAAAGAGGAGAACTATATTTTGACTAGTTATAACACAGCATTCAAGTTTTTAGAGTCTATAATTTGTCGTATTTTATTCCCAATCTCATGTCCCAGATTACCGCGGGGGAGTTATTAATGTTGAATCTATCTGTTTTAGTGGGCGCAGTAGCGCAGTGGTTAGTATTCTGGACTGCTGTGCGAGGGATCCCAGGATCAATCCCCGGAAAAACACAAATTACATCTTAAGGTTTTTTCTACTGCGCCACCTCTCGCGAACGTCTGACAAACATCCGAGAGTATGACTGTCCTGAAAAGGCTGTTAAACGGCAGTAGAACACATATCGGAACTTGTCGGAGTACTAACAGGCCACTGTGTACTAGGAAGACTTGGAGTTACCGCTAATGACTTTTGTCGCAGCTGCATGGATGAGGAGGAGGAGGAAACTCCGTTCCACCTACTATGTAACTGCCCGGCGCTATCCTCGATTAGAAAGCAAACTCTAGGAGAGTACTTCTTCGGGGAGCTTGCCGATATTGCCGAAACGGATATCAGCAAAATACGGAAATTTCTCCAAAATTCGAAATGGTTCCAAGATTAGCGGAAATATCCGACTCTGCTTGTGGTATCACAATGGTCCTTACTTGGTCTAAGTGAATTACTCCGTATTAACGGATAATTGCCACCTAACCTAACCTATCACTTGGTCTTCTTGCCAGTCATTCTTACGAAATCTTCATGGGAAACTGTCTGGACATGCATACAGCGTATAGGGAGATTTTTTTTTAGCAGATTACACGAAAAGTCTAAAAGGTTTAATTAACAGCTTTTAACTATGGGATTGTTTCTCAGTGCGCCAATACTGGTAATTCCTTGAATTTGACATAGACTAAAATGCCACCTGTGAGTGCATATTTTGTCATTGATTCTTCTATCGCAAGCAGCGGCAGGTGTAAGTACGCAACTGACTGTATGTGCCACTGCTCTGCTCAGTCGTGCTGGAAAAACATGACCCCTCGTCTCAATTCTTCCAATTGAAGAAATTTATCATGTCTTTAAAGAACTTTTTTCAGCATCCAAAGTAGGTGAGCGTTTGTTTCTTTCTTATAAAAAATGGTCCAATGTGTTCTCCGGCGAACCTAAACACAAGGCAGTGACTGCGATGTAGGTACCTAATGCTTTTTTGTCACAGATCCCCAAATTTTGTTTTTTCACATAATTGTATTTCAAAATCTTCTATGCTTCGTTGCTGATATCGTGATCGTAGGCTAGACTCTATCCCCAGTCAACACTCTACTGATGTAGGTGTTGAGGAAGACATTACACACATACTGTGCGAAAGACATGGCATAGCACGTACTTTCTACAATGTTTTCGGAAACTAGTTCTTTAACAACATAGAAGAGATACCTGCGGCTTCTCGACCATGCGAAGATATTTAAATCCTGTAGGGAAATAAAATGCTTTAGGCAAAGTGCGTAGGTTTTTCAATCTATAATGATGGTTCTCCCAGGGATCGCAATGGCCCTACTAAGGGTGCCTAGTGTCCTGTGACGGGTTTTCCCAAAACCAGGCGCCTAACTTAGCGCTGATGTTGTAGATTTGAGAGGTAAACAAATTCTTTACGTTTTTTTTAGTCAATTTGCCTTATTCTGTGCATATTTAGGAACATTTCTGCTCAGAACTAAAGATATTGAACTTGCTTGGAAAAAGGTCTGATTAGATAGATAACAGATAACAGATAGGATAATTTAACAATACTAATTAGACAAGTAAATACATATATTAACAGAAAAACATATTATATTAACAATTAACAGATAACAGTGGGTAAATGTATTTGACATTGCCATGCTCAACTAAGCTATTCTATATATTTAATTGATTAATAAGAGGATTATTAGGGATGTCGCATCTGATCCTAAAGGAGTCATTGAGCTTTAATATTCTATTGGAGATCAACTCAATATTTGTTCTAATATGTAGATCTGAAGTAGAATGATGCCAGGGCAGATTAAGCCATCATCTTTAGTAGGTAGTTTGTTTTGAGATATTTGTAGTTTTTTTATATGGCATTCAGCACATTTACCCCACACCTGGCAACCATACAAGAGAATTGATTGAAAGATGGTTTTGTAAATTATAATCTTATTTTCTTCGAAAACTTACCATTATTGCGATTTAAAAATACAAATTCTTAGGTGTATATCTATCTAGGTAGTTGATACAGCTACGAGTTTCTATATACACATACACTAAATACCATATCAACTTGAACTTGAACAAAAAATAGCTTCTCCAAGTTTCCAATCGCTTATTTCTGCAACTTTATTACCTACCTATGCTAAGCACTAAACGCATTCTTTATAATATTTCGCAATTTTCCGGTTTCCCCTTATAAATACCTACATAACCTTTATCACATGGATACTCATAAGCTTATGCGTGTATATTTATGGAATACAATTTTTCCCACGATTATGAGAAAACGGCTACACCTGTCTATGTCTATATGGCCCATATTCTGGCATAAAGGATGCTGGCACATGTTCCCAGGAATTTGTAACACCGCACTACTCCTACTGCGTACAACTGCTCTCTTTCTCTCTCTAACCAGCTGACACTTGTTTCGCTTAAAATGTCTCACAGGAGTAATAATGTTTCTTCAAAATGTTACGTAAACATTTGATTTGAAAAACCCACACAAAAATGTTAACGAATTTTGTGAGCTATTCGTTGAGGGTGCGTTTTTATATTTTTTTTTTAATGCTGATCCTTCCATTTCATATTTAATGAAGCAAAACGTACGTGTTTAGTACTTGCCGGTTGGCGGTCGTCCGTGAAAGCATTTCCCTTACAGAATTTCTTCTTCCCTATAGAGTCTATTGTAGTAGTAGTTGGTGAAAGAAGTCACAAGGACTAACAGAACCTCTCTTGCAAACTATGCAATCGATACATCTCACAAAATTAAAGTATCTCATAAAATACTTAGTCCTGTGGACATGAACTTGTATCGATTCAGTCGGAACGTGTATATGTGTCAACAACCTATAAACAGTCGATCTCTTTTGGGCCTTATGCGCTCAACTTCAGTCAGAAGTCAACTCAGTTTAATATCCTATTTCATATACACATAGCTCCATTAAATCTTCTTTAACTTGAAAATCATCTCTTTCAAGTACCTATCTATCCGTTTCCAAGCTATTATCTATGATTGTGAACTTTAACCTTTTTTTTACAGATGTGGGTATCTGACACAATACTAAGCCAAAAATATGATTTTGCTTTTACTCCGTTGTAGATACCTATGAACTGGAAAATATGAAGGAAACGACTTAAAAACGTTTATTAACAAACTGTTATGACATATGCTATCGTAATCCATCAGTCGTCACTCCAAGTCGATGAATTCTCAATATTGATTGATGAATACGCGGCTAGGCTACAAAAAAGGGGTTTGTTTGTATATTTATCAAAACAAACAAACAAATGAGTTGTCTACACAAATAGACAATATTTCCGCTGATATGCTCAAGGTGTGGTCTGTTTTTTTTTTTCCCCCTTTTTTAATGTGTGGGGAACAGCTTGAGATTACACGTAAAAAGTGTCACATTAGTGTGGTATTTCGTAAACACATTATGTGTCATTAAGGATGTAACTGGGACTGGGTCGATGACACTAAAGATATACGTATCTCATCGGTATAGGCAATCAATACATTTTAATTAGCAGATATGTAAACGAATTTCCATCAACGCAACGGCGCGACGGGTTTGAAATTTTTTTTTATTTCGTATAGGTACATCCTCAAAATCCTTAGAGATCAGGTTACATAATATTAATATATGATTGCGAGTAAGGTTTGTTGTAATGGCTGTCGTGAATATTGAGCTGCTTTTCCCCAACGGTGAATTTCTTAACTAAAAAACGTGTGTAATTTTACACAATTTTAGGTTGCACAATAAATAATCATTACAATTGTTACCCATATCCTCTGTGGATCAAATAGCTTAACTATGATTACACAGCATATCGTTGGGTCACTATGAAACTCGTATTGTCCATTGTCCAAGCAACTACCCTAGAGTTTTGCGTATAGAATGTAGATTATCCATGAAGAGTAAATACTACTTATTTAGTAGGTATATATACTTTGCTTTGAAAAGATTAAATCATTAGTAGATTCAATCTTTCGTGAACTCCATAAGTCCATATCTACGGGTCTTAGCATCTGCTTATAAATCAGGAGTTTATTGTTTTCAATTGAATGTTGGGAGCTCCTTCCTATTTATTAATGCATATTTCGAAGTTTAATGATTGCAGCTCCTGGCCGCTCTTTTCGAGGGTTCCGTACCCAAATCGAAAACGAAACCTTATTATTTTCGCTGCGTTGTCCGTCCGTCTATCCAAATCCACTGAGACCAATTTTGTTCCTAGCTCTATCTCAAAAACCAATTGACATAGAAATTGGATGCTGTCTGAAATCGACCAATGGTAGCGATATTTCGATTGATATCAATTGCTAATTCGAGAATTTTGTAAGGGAAATTTTAGTATTTTAAACTATTCTGCCCTTCTTTCTTCAGATCCCATAAATGTAGATAACATTGTTCGTGCTAATGATGATAAAGAAGAGATAGAGTTCCAAAAGAAAAAAAAAGACTACAATCAATTTTAAATAACAAAAACACCTATAACTCTACCTAGCTTCCACTTTATTGGTGGTAGCCGTTCATCACGAAGCACAACTTAATCTCCAATCTTGACGTTAGAGCTGGGACGAGTCCGTTTCGAGCGCTGTTGCAGTCGTACAATGTACTCCGAGCTCCACTGTCTCTAGAAATGTTGTCTTAAAGTGGATATAAAATGCCATCTCCATGTTAGGTTCTGGTACGATTTTGGTGTCAGACACGGAGCGTCTTGATTGACAAAAGTAGTTTCTATGGGCCGCTTTACTCGTTTAACAGTAGCCTCCCAGTAGCCACCCATGTAAGGAGCGGCTGACGGATTGAAATGCCAAACAGTTCCATCGTCTGCAAGGTATTTGACCAATTTTTCTTCCTTTATGGCTTGCGATAGTAAGAGTTTGAGTTCCTTTTCGGCCCCAACACAGTTGGTGCCATTGTCGCTGTATAACTCCCGGCAGGGAGCGGGTCATAATTCTGCATTTCAAAATTCTGTATCGACAAAATTCTGTATATTTATTTTTTGAAAATATTTTGAATTTTGAAAAACAGGGTTTTGTTCATACAGAATTTTGAAATACAGTATTTTGAAAACAGAATTTTGACCATACAGTATTTCAACCCCAACCCCTCCCGGCATTGTCCGCGCCGGGAGGTCAACCGTTTGAAGGCTGCGATGAATGTTGTGGATGATAAATCACTAGCAAGCTCTAAATGCTTAGCGCCAGTTGCCATGCAAAATAAAGACGGATATGTATCCCTTCACAGATTTGGTGCCACGTCCTTTATTGAAACGAAGTGATGTACGATTTAAGAATGCAATAGAACTTCTCAGGAAGACGCCTTTTCAATTTACATGCTAGTCATTGGAGCCAAACGTTATCAAATGGTTGGGTCATACCTACGGTGACCATATTTGTCAAAGGAAAATAAAGGACAATCATTTTTCTACTTACAAACTGTTGGTATTTATTGAAAAAAAAAAAAAAACAAATTAATAATACATAATAAGATAGCAAAAAACATGAACATAACTTATACATAGTAAATAGTTATATAAAAAAAAATATTGGATTGACATTCACTTATATAGCCGTATATATTAGCAACTAACCAACTAGGAACTATCAATAAGCAGCTTTATTTTAACCTATTTTCACATCGAAGCAACATTATTGCCTGACATTTTTAGCACAAAACTCGTATTGAGAATGAATTACTTCCAGAAAAGAGGACTGGTGAGACCGTGAGTTTCACAGATGGATCCATGGTGGATGGCGGAGCAGGGACCGGTATCTTTTCAGAAGATCTCGAACTAGCCCGTCACATTAGCCTCGGGAAACACACTTCAGTATACCAGGCTGAAATGATTGCTTTGCTGCATGCGTTGGACTACTTGCTTGAGAGTCAGGTGGATGAAAGAAATATCCTTATAGCACTGGACAATCAGGCGGTGACTAGATGCATGGAATAGACAACCATCACAACATCATTGGCACTGGAATGTGTATTCAAGCTCAATAAGTGTTCATCTAAAAATCAGGTAACACTGTCTTGGGCACGAGGACACATAGGGATCGACGGCAACGAAAAGGCGGACTCCCTTGCAAAACAGGAAAGTTCCTGGGACCAGAACCATTCTCTTCAATTGGTAGAGGAATGGTAGTACACCTGATTCACAAGTAAATCACAGCGAAACACTTGAAAAGGTGGTCAACAGTGGAACAAACAATAGACAAGCTAAAATCGCAATAAAATGGCAGACCTGCTCCACTCAAGGAAGGGTTCCAAGCATGAGTCGAGGAACATTGAAATGGGTGGTGGGGTTAACTACAGGTCATGGTAATTTCGGGTATAATTTAAGGAAGATGTGACTTAGAAAGGATGATAATTGTAAGCTATGCCTGGAGTAATCTGAGACAGCGGCACAGCTTTGGCTGACAAAAGAATAAGGATCTTGGGACAACATTGAATAGAGACCCACTGGATTAAACAGATTTCACATAAACAGTTGCTAGCGTTAACATCAACACTAGGAATCGAACCCAGGGAAGAACTCTGGAGAAGTCCAGAGAGTATCTCTGGGTAAGGTTTATAGTGGTAGAGATACGAAGTGAGACTCGACAATGGTGGTCTGATTCGAATATCCCTCGAAATCTATATAATAATAATATAATACTCGCTTGATATGATGAACAAAAATGTTCCTTATGCAGACTGAATCCTCTTTTTCCAGTCACTAATAACTCGGGCCCTAGGCAAAATTTCCAAAATCAGGAAAACTATTTTATATTGGTATTTCTTATATACATAGAGTAGGTACACAAACGAGTTTGAAGTCAATCGCATGAAAAATATGAATTTTCCGATACAAACTTTTCCCCTTTTGGAGTTCGAATTTCTTCAAATCGTTTCTAGTGATTACTTTGGCCATACAAGGAAATTTGTTTCAAAATGTTTGCTTCCTAGTTCTTACCGTTTGGGTTGGGCGTTGATCACCAAAAGTCAGGACAAATATATGATATCGAAAAGTTGTACGCCATTTAAAAATAAGCCTGTTTTTTTCTGAGAAATAAATGGTAGATTTTCTCAATACTTGGCCAATCCGGTGTTTCACGAAATAAGACCCTCTCAAGGACTTTTATGTCCAAAAATATAGAATTCTATTGGCAAATGTATTGTTGACATGAATTTCATAACATTACAGTATATGTTTCGATACCTAGTAGAGTTCAATTGTCCAAAAATTAATTCTCTATGCTATGCATAAGATTTTTTTGTCAGTTTTTAAAGGACAGTTTCAAAAATAAAGGACAAAATCCGTCCTTTATTGGAAATAAAAAAATACAGGACAGAGGTTAAAAAGAAAGGACTGTCCTTTTAAATAAAGGACGGATGGTCAGCGTAGTCATACCTAAAAAAAATAGCTGTTGCTCCAAGCACTCTAAATATATGTAGAACAAAATCCGTTTTCCAATAATAAAGATTAAAATCTTTCGAATCCAGCGAAAAAGAAAACCACAAGCTTCTTCTTTTTAGCAGTACAAAATCTATTTTATTTTCTATATAAAAAGAAATTAACTTTAACAAAACGCTTCAAAATTACTTACAAATTTGGTATCGGAATGCAACTTGGCTTATCTACCCAGATTTCAGATGATCAGATAAAAGGCTTGCATTTTCGTTCAAGACTCATAACCAATCGGGTGGTTCTTGTTTCATTGCTTTCTTCAAGCCTTTCACCGATTAGCAGAGCCGATTAATCTGCGTTTTTATGGATAGACAGGCTTATGAGAACATTTCCGACGGACTCTATTAACTCCTGTAGTTCATGGAATAGTGCGTTATAGACTATTCTATGCTCATAGGTGTTCAGTTTCTTTGGTAGACCTTTCGTGGTTTTGGATTTCTTTGTAAAAGTTTTTTTAACTTCGTTATAGGACAATTAATATTCACCCTGTTCTTTCTTTGCTAGGTCGGTGTGCCTGTGCTTTGCCATGCTTCTCGCTGTATGTTTCTATCAAAAAGCTCAACTTCATCTCCTAGTTAAAATGGGTTCTTTATTGGCAGAGATTAATGGTATCTTCTAATAGTTGCTAAAAAAAATGGCTTGTTTGTCTTGATTTATTAGTCGATGTGTGGTTTCTATATCAATTATTTGATCGCTGATTGACATAAGAGCTGGAGAACCACTTGACGAGCGATAGGAGCGTATGGGCAGCACATAAACTTAATAGAACCTTACAGGATGATCTTTAGCCTTATACGTCAAACTTCCATAACTCGAACTTCTTTAAGTCGAATTTCTCTATTACTCGAAGTTTTTTTGAGAACTCTGCGTTTTCAACCTTTCTACTTTTAGCCTCTATAAGTCGAAGTTTCTATAACTCGAATTTATTTTCTTTCATTTTGAGAGTTCGACTTATGGAAGTTCCACGTAATATCTTTAGGTTTGTATCTGCTCTTTTCTGCGACATCTTCTGGGGCTCGATTAAGACTAGGATGTCAGGTTTTTTTCTTGCATCAGTTGATATTAACTTTGTCGGATCCCAGTCCCCGAATTTTGCATACGTGAGTTGTTAGTTCGTTTCTGTATTTTGTCTTTGTGTTAGGCTGTCGTATATTGAACCCCATGAGATAGGCCCACGGAGAGAATATTACCTCCGGAAGTCTTTCATCATGACTTTTCTGTACCATCTATGTTGCATCGGCTCATCTGCCAAACTACATCCAAATGTAGTCAGGACTTCTCGAAGCCTGATATGATGGTATATCTCATCGTACGAGACGGAGATTGGTCCCTATCTATCAACTGGTAAACGGGCGTTTTTTACGCCCACAATTTGCTGGTGCCTACTTACCAGCGTCTCGGGCACTCTTCATTACTGGACCTACGAAAACCATTCTAGTTTTCTGAGATCCCTCCTGCTGCTTTAATTATACCGGCTGAAGTCTATTATAAATTCGCGGGCAAATGTTTATTCCTTCCGTATCAAGCCAGCATGTTCCCATTTGTTTCTAACAGTAGGGCAAGCCGCCGTCAATTTCATTTGCTCAAGAAAACGGCCCTTCTTCAAGGCCCTTCTTTGCACTTCTGTTAACTTGTCAGATTGTTCTTACAGCTCCAATTAAGCTGGTAACTTCCAACTTCAACTTGAATCTATCTTGAGTATTTTTAGAGATTCACTGCTAGGTTCCACATTTCACTTTCACTCGAAATTAAATCGGAAATGAATTTTTGTGTTCTACATATCACTGTATTCGATTTCGATTTCAAAATTTTCGGAATTGAGACAAAGTGAAATTGTGATTTCGAAAAAATTTCAAAGTTTCCGAATCGCTCGAAATGCAGAACACTGACAACGAATTCACTCGATTTGCAGTTTCGATTTCACTCGATTTCTGGAACCTAGCTGTCAGCAACCTATTTTTCGTGAGTTTTGAAATGATTAGCACCAAGAATCATCATCAGAATTTTTTTTAAACAACTTTTATCGGAAGATTCTGCTTCTACCGCGAAAGACCCTTCAGGCTATTTAAATCTAAATACTGCGGACGCACTTCATTTGAAAATACGAATATTCTTGGAAGCTCATAGTTCGGGAATTTAAACATTATTACTTCCAGTGCTTTGGTATAAATTTACTTCTTCTAGGACCAGTTTAAAATGACGTGTTAATTTTCATTTAAAATTTCATAATAATACCTACCTTAATGTATTAAAAAAAAAACAATTTAAAATAATTTTTCTTGGTATATTCCCATTTGAAATACGAAATGCGTGCCATTTATTTTCGTCTAATTTGTTTTTTTTCCATTATCCTGCCGTAAGCGGGATGTCATAAACTTTTATGGTCTATACCTACTTTCATTCCTTTAAGAACAAAAATATTTATTTTATCTTATCATTTCCCGGTAAAATAAATCATATACCCTTTTCGTCTAAATGCGAAGCTTTATAGCATCCACACACACAATACGGACATTAGCACTCCACTATAAACTACACAGTATGCTGTGCACACGCTACACTTAAATATTATCGAGCGTCAAATCCACGAGGAAAAGCAAAAAAAAAAAAAAAAAAAAACATCATTCCTTGTGCTCACCATTCTGGTGGCCAGTGTCAGAAGTAACGAGCGGTATTAGGTACATAATGCTTCATTTCCAGCCATCATTTCTCTTTCAACAGACCGTAGTCCATAATGTGTATCAAGATTAATAATTCGTCGCCCCAACATTTATTTCATTCGATTCTATTTCGTATCATTCATGTACCATAATTTCATTGAGTTGAATAAAAAATAAGAAAACATCCAGAAACAGTTATATACGATGTGCTTCCTTAGCCCGACACGAGATGGGGGAAAATCATAAAATATACGAGGATAGAATGAAAAAGCGTAGCGAAAACTATCTTCGCAACCCATCATCCGTGGTACAAGCAAAACACACATTCGTCTGGGGTGAATGGGCGGCTTAAAACGCCATTTGTTTGGCTCACCAGTATGATTGATTTATTGTTTCGTTTCGGTCTTGTGAAAGGAGTTTGGGCGATATAACGTCGGCTGCCATCGACCGCATGGTGTGGTGTACCGTGTATGTGCTCTCTAATGCCCACTCGTGTCGACCACAAAAGTCCTCAAAGAGCAAACTGTAGTCTCGAATGCATATACACTTTTCCCAAAATAATGAATAAATATTGCGTCGTATCTCTCTGTCTCTTTCTTTGTGGTACAGCTCAACCTCACCCTCCCCCAGATCACCCACCATCGCCGCTATACAACCCACAAGTGTACTTATCGTAAATCCCATCGTTCTGCGCACGGAGTAGCGTATCGTATAGTTTTTTGTTGCCTTTCTTATGCTCTTCATACTGATTAATGTCCCCTTTTCGCTTTAATCCTATTTTATAGAGTGTGTGATGTGCATCAGCAGCAGCAGCCGGAGAAGTGGTAGTGCAAGAGGAGGACTATATTGAAGCAACAGCCTGGAGCCGATTTTGTCTACAGCGTAACAATGAACGAATGAGTGCATCTGAGAATCCTTGAGCTGAGCTACTCGTCTTTCATAGCATACGATATTGTCTTATCTCCGGTGACACACTACGACACACAAACGAGTAACTAGATACAATTACTGGGCTTTGTGGTCGAGGGACATGTATCCATCAGCGAAATTTTCCACACGGCCTCCATCGCCGCAATTTGTAAACTTCTCACCACCGTCCGATTATCCATCTGCGGCGGCTGCGGCAGCAGCGTCCGTTCCCCATCATCATTCAATGTCGATGCGACATCCTAAATCTTCGAAAAGCATGATGATGGGTAGCGATGGGGACAGCATTTCCAGTGGAAGGATGGTCTCATCCAGCACAATAAGTGGGCGAGGTGATTTAATATTTCCCGATGACATCGACAGCATCGAATTCTGCTTACCGCCGTCAAATGAGATGCTACGAGCCGCCACAAATGCATGCCATGGGGACTCGTCGTTTTCGGAACGTCGACGACGAGGGCACAGTCGGAGAAGTAACCAGAAGTTGGACGTCGAAAAACAGGTAAGCTTTGGTGTTTCATGTGTCCTTATAGCGATTTTAAATGTAATTCTATTTCTAGGTAAAATGGTCACGAAAGAATTTAGCTGCGACAATGGATCGGTTCGAACCGAGTCAAGCACTGGAGTACGGCTTTGCTGCTGGTGTTGTAGCGCCGAATGTGTCAATGGCGATTACTCCGACAGCTGGTACCCCGCTGCATCAATCAATGCCAGTGACGCCGCAGCAACAGCAGCAAGCGCCTATTAACCATGTCTACTCGTACGCCTATTACGAGCCTGGTGCTGCTAAATGCCATACGAACATACCTCACAAGGATAGGCTGTCACCAATTCAGACAATTCCTGGCCCGTCAAAGAGTCCGCCTAGGAATTCGATTCGAGCTTTGTTAGCCAAGAGTTTCCGTTCGAAAGCACTAAGTGCGTCGAACTCTTCGGCCGAGGAACGGCACACGTACACAACTCGATACGGTACAACCGAAAACCTATACGAAGAGGTGAACGACCAGAAAATACGTAAAGTCCTATCCGACAATCGTATAGGCTCGGCCAATACTGGTGCCGTTAAAGAAGAACTCCGTCGTGTGCAGCACAACCATTTTCGTGTCCTTGATGAATTGAATTTGTCCTTGGAAGCGCTGATTATGCCGCCCACCCCGCCCGACATCAGTCCCACCCAGGAGGAGAAGCCACCAGCGATGTCACACGCCAGCCTGGAGAACCTGTCCACCACCCTGAACTCTATTGAGCTGAAGGACCATACCTGCATCAATCCGGAATTCGATGAGGGAGACCTGGATAGCGGATTCAGCGGCAGTGGTAGTAGTAGTGGTGCTAGTTATAATGAAAGCCTTAGATATTACAAAACAGGTACACAATCTGTGATGCATACAACAACTCTGCCACATAATCTAAGAAGTTGTCGGTCATCAACAGCCTCTGGTACCTCAACATCAAAGAGCAGTATGAACTCGTCCGAAGACCAGGGTATTGGCATGCTGACAGCGACGACATCTTCATCTCCATTCAACTACAATCGACGGTGTTCGGATACGCAGAGGTCATCGGCACGGTCCTCCTCGGCGACGACCGGTACGAAGCCGAAGAAAAACTTTTGGACGATAAAACCGTGATGCTATACTGCGATACGAAAGTTCTGTCGAAAGTGGAGTATTGTAGTGGTAAGTTTTCAAAAAATTTAATAGTATTTATTTGTCATTGTATAAGTTTAACAGCTATCCCTTGCAATGGAAGCAATCGTTGTATGTATGAATGCGTAGGGTGACCTGCGCCTAGGGTCACCCAGAAAGGGTAGAAAATGTGGAAATCACCGGAGTAGAAAGGGTCTTAATCGCGAAGCCTTTAACAGTGTTTTACTAGATTCAGTCTTCCTTCATTTTGCGTTACATGTCATCTGAAATATCGCCCTAAGAAAGAATATAAGAATTCGAGTCTGCTGACCTATGTATGTAGTCTGCAAATATGCCTAAATATCGCCTTAGGTTGTACTGCATTTTGGACCTAAGCCTTTCCCACAGGTCGATGTCTTCCTAAAGAACTTTTCTTGTAAATTTTAGTTCCTTGTTTCAGAATTTACAATGTAACTTGAACTATCCCAGGTTAATATTTTCGTACTTAAACTAGATTGGCCATTGAAAGGTTGACACTGAACCCTTAGAGAGCCGATGGTTAGTTATATAGTTACCTTGGATTTGATTTCATTATATCGATTATGGCATTTTAGTGATTAATCATTTGTGTAGGCTAGGAACCTGTAATCCTGACTATAAAAGATCTAAAGAAGAGGCTTACACACTGGCCTTCTTTTTAAACTACTTTATGGTATGGCTTGATCCTCTCGGCTGCTAAACGTGTTCACTCTGTACGAAGTTGCAATTACCAACTATGCATCAGTCTGAGAAGTGCATTATGCCTGTTTTGACACTTTCAAAAGCGTTTTTTTGTGTCAAAAATGATAAAGGTTTCTCAGAGTACTACCAACAAGTTGTTAAAGCTATCTCCAACTAATAAGCCCTACAATACACGGGTTGCGAGTCAATCAGCGAGATGTTTATCAAGTTGTTCCTCGTTGACTTTTAACTATCTAAGGCATTTCCTGACTTTTTTGGGATCTCCTTCCCTCTCCATATTTTCCGATTACGTCAATATCTTCGGCAATCGTTTAATAGATCGGTCCTCATGTGTTGGCTTGGAATTTCAGTAATTTTAGCTCATTACCTCGTTTAAAACCTTTTTGGACGTCAAAGGTCTCGCTAATAGGTTGATGCAGCAATAAACTTTCTCAAACGTAATCATATACCGATGGGGGAGTTTGGCAGGGATGACAAAACTAGGCATGGCTCTGCATTCTGCATAATTCCGTCTCAATAGATGCTGTCCTATAGGCGGGTTTGTAAACCGCGTTTACCTTGCGTTTAATGGTAGACGAATTTTTCTGCTGCATTTTGCTATAACTGCAGTTGTTCAGTTTTAGAAGACGCAAGCTAAGTAAAGGACGAAATAATATAACAAATAAGCTGAAGAAGCTTTGTCTCCACTGGTGGAGTAGTGGAAAATCGTATGTTTAGCAATTTCTTAGGTCAGGGGGTAGGGGACAGTTTTCACTTAGAAGCCATTAGATATGATATTCATTGGGATCTGTTGATGAATCTTCTGAAATCTTGTTGGGGTATGTGTGTTGTTGCTAGATCTTCCAGACGGTCAAAGAAACCTTGCAGAAGAAGCAGCGTTATTGGAAACCTGGACAGTTACACAAAAGAAGTTTCATAGATTCTATTTCCTTTTGGTCTGTTGCAGCTTCCGCAGAACCCATTTGTGAAGATGCCTAGTTTTTTTTGGTCATATTTCCATTGAACCTCAACGAGCACTCGAATTTGGTTTCTATCAAAAGATATTACGATCTTTGAACTTTTAGTGCCAATTGAGGGCCACTAGCTGCGGCATAACAAAAATCTTAGGCTTGTAGTACTACTTGCCTGTCAGATAATATGTAGTAGGTACGTCAAATTTAGAGCTGCATCTGGCCAGCTTGCCTGCTACCTTGTAGCAAATTTATCAGATTGGAGATAATCGCTTTAAGTTTTGCCTGTTTGTTTCCCTTGCTAAGATGGTTTAAGCCACTTTCTTAACTGCGTAGATCTCTGCCTTTAAAACCCTGCAGTAGTGTGCCAGTCGGTATAATTATGACTGATACTTAGTTCTTCTAAGAAGACTCCACCTGTAGAGATGGGTATTATACCTTTTCGTGCGTATGTGAAGCGCAGCTACATGGACAGTAGGCCTTAGTTTTGCAGCGCGGCTTTGTATGTGCCTGTCGGCCTCTTCATCAAACCAGCTCTTATGTAATTGGGTAAAGTGCTTCCGATAGGTTCTTGGCATCGATGCCACTGGTCTTTGGCACTTGTTAGCGTCTGTTTGCTGCGATTACAGCCGTCCAACGTTAAATCTCTCCGTATAGTATTTCTGCATTGTTCTGCCATCTGAGATAGTCGTAGGCGTATCTTGGATGCAACTCTATGTATCTAGTTGTCTCTGCTAGCATTTTTTTTTTTTTTGCCGAAAATTGTCAAAATTAAAGGAACTGTATTCTGTTAATCTTTGACTTTAAACTTTGAAGCGTGCGCCGTTTCAGCACTGAGCATTTCGGCTCATTATTTAATCGAAAATCTTTAATCATAATGGAATTGCCTATACAAATTAATCGAATGATTCCTTCTCCCCATTCGAATTTCCGACAAACCTGGCTCCGTCCATTTTTCATTTCTGTAAATGCCACATCTAACTACTCAAATAATAATATTCCGAACTTATCAAGATAACTCTCGAAAATGAATCCTAAAACTATATATCTAGCTACTTATGTAAAATGACGACTGGCAATTCCGGACATCAACATTTACGTACTAGAATGACTGGACTCGCTGAGAAACTTCGTTCTTTTATGAGCACCGACAATCATGAAAGTATAGTTGTCGTTCTAAACTCTGGCTGTTTATGGAAAATCGTTTTATGAGCTTAATCTTGTAGGAAGAACTTTCTTCAAAAACAATTCCGGAAAAAAAACAGTCAGATACAATAACACTTAGAAATCGAATTTTACTGGTTACTGGAAAGATGAAAACGAAACCGCACAAAGTCGATAAAAAAAAAGTCTTCCCTCTCATTGCACTGCAATAATTTAAATTGGATTCGTGGCCATTTGTTTGTGTCCTCTCTAGAGTGATCGCCATGGGTATCTAAGCCCATGAACAGACAGACGACATCACATCCAAACCACCCCATTGTACCCCAGTGTAGTCGGTACCGAACACCCACAGCACATTTTAATAATTTCGAATTGTAAAGAAGGACAGACATCCCACTGATAAAATCGATACCATCCCACCACCAATGTCAAACCGTGCCCCGGGACAAGCACCCATTCCCACTCCCAAGGAATGAAGTCAAAAGCGACTACCGAGATAAGAATTAATTCAGTCTGGCTGGCTGGCTGGCAACAAATAAAAAAAAAAAAAATACAGTAAAGGGAATTCCATCATGATTTACGCAAAAGTTTCGGCGTCGAAGATCTGGGGCGACATCTCTTGAAATTGCGTATTGCGAGTGCGTCTCTGTTCTTTTTTTTTTTATGCGATAGTACATTTAATCTGACACCGATATGGGGCGAAAGGCAAATTTTCGAAGGAACAAGGGATACGTGTATATAAATTTTACCCTCATCCAATATTGCAAATAGGAAAAGAAAAAATCTTTAAGATACAATAGGGGTTAGTCAACAACGAAAAGATTTGGAGAAGATTTTTATTACATCACACACAGCATCCAAAGGCAAATTGACATATTTATTACTGTACGGACGGATCAATTTCTTTCCCCCTTCCGTGCGCGCACAGTAGTGGAACATTTTTCATGCTCGCAACTCGCACTATAAGGCGCTTTTGTGGGATTAGCGCAAGGCACGGATAATGTTCGACTAAGGAAATTAATGAATTCTAGTGAAGATATCATCACGATTGAACTATATGGTGTGTATTCAAAAATGAGGGTGCGGGCGGGCGGCGAGCGTTCGATTTGGTGGCCAGTCAAATGGAAATACTTATGAGGGTATTTGGTTCACGTATCTTTACACAATTGATGATGACATGAAGAGTTTGGTTAATTGATTTTTTTTTCTCTTTTTCCTAATCTTCTTTTATTTGAAGATTTTCGTATTGTCATGAGAAGTTTTCCCAACTGTTGTGCCTAATTCTTTTAAATCGTGCGATTACCGATTTGGGGTTCCTATAGGAAGTAGTTCAATCGAAAGATTACGTATAACGGTATAAATCAATGTCAGTTTACAAAAATTGCAATCATTTTTATTAAGACTAGAAACATTCTTATTTTTCATATCTTGGTTGGTTAAAGAGGGTCCCCGATGAGGTGCAGTGAGGCCAAAATAGGTCCATCGTATTGACACTGCGAAGGGCAGGTGGGTTACAGTCCTGGAACCGCATACTATTTAACGAAGCTGTAAAAGATCGCCATCGTTGAGATGGTTGAGATCGTGAAGACACGTATAGTAAAGATAATAGACTTAGTGTGACCTTCCGGGCACTGTCGAGAGCAGGACAATGTAAAGGGTGCCCAATAATTCACGCAAAATTTGAATTTTGCGCCATTTAATTGTACATTGTACAGTGATGCCAACGGGAAAAAATATAACAATGTGACAGCTGACAGTTCGGGGTTAGTAAAAATGGAGCGCTAGACAACGCATTTTCATTGCCCGCGTTCCATTAACGCGCTAGATGACTAGCGGCATGCCAAACTCCATACAAAAACCAGTAAGGCAATTATCTTCGACTATGCCGAAGCTCAAATACCCGGTACTATATTATTGTAAAATAAAAAAAATATTTTAGTATTAAAAAATTATATATTTGTATGGGAGGTATGGGTACTTTTTATTCGACCAAGCTCATTTTTTGTCAAAAATTTTAAAATATTATTAAAACAATATGTGCAAAGTTTAAGCTTGCTATCTTTACTGTAGCTATTTAAATTTAATTTTTAACATAAAAAGCTATATAAATCTGATATTTTTGTATGGGAGGTAGTAGTAGTTTTCATCCGATCTTGCTCATCTTCGAACTTAGCCTCAGTTTGGTGGATAAAAGCGTACGTACCAAATTTCAAATCGATAGCTCTTAAATTACGGCCGTAATCGTGCGGACAGACGGACATCGCTAGATCGACTAAGAAAGTGATGCTGATCAATAATATATATAGTTTGTCATACCTACAACGCCTCCTTATGGGCGTTACAAATGGAATGACAAAGTGAATATATACCCTCACCACATTGTGGTACCGGGTATAAAAAACTGACATTTCACAATATGTGCTAAAATTCTAGCGCAAATGCTGAAATGTCAGTTTTTTTTATATGGAGTTTGGCATGCCGCTAGTCATCTAGCGGTCAATGGAACGCGGGCATTGTTGAGGAATATTTTAAAAATATTGAAGGTTTGTCAGCTACAGTCCGAAATTTTCGAACAAAATATGGCCGTCATAGTGATTTAAAAGCATCAACTGTGAAGAGAATAATTGAAAATTTCAGGGAGACGGGATCAATTAGTGATCTTAAAAACTCTGGGTGACCTGTCACGACAGAAAACATTGAAGCAATTCGCGAGAGTATTGCTGACAGTCCAGGAACATCAATTCGGCACCGTAGTCAAGAATTGGGCATTTCGGGAAGCTCTTTAGACCGAATTCTAACGAAAGTCTTGAAACTTCATGTTTACAAAGTTTAATTGACCTAAGAACTGAAGACTACTAACCATACAGCGCGAAGAGAGTTCGTTGAATGGATTTTGGAACAACAACAAGTGGATGCTGATTTTTCGAACAAAATCATCTTCAGTCCAGTGATGACGACAAATTTCTTCTTGATGGCTTTGTTAATCGTCAATATTGTCGAAATTCGGGTTTAGAAAATCCACGAGTGACTGTTGAAAAACAAATGCATTCACAACGATTCACTGTTTGGTGCGGTTGTGGGTTTTAGGCATTATCGGACCATTATTCTTTCAAAATGCGGCTGGCCAGGAAACTATTAATGGTATTCGCTATAGCGACATGATAATCGAGTTTTTGAATCTGCAGGATGTATGACATGTCATTTCAACAAGACGGTGCCACATGCCATACAGCCAGAGAAACAATTCAATTACTGAATCATTTCCTAATCGTATAATCGGCCGTTTTTGCATTCAGAATTGGCCATCCAGATTTTATTATTTTTTTTTTTTTTTAACTTTTCCGGGGAAAGGCGAACCTATAACGCTTCAACAGCGCCCTGTTATGCTTGCAGATGTATGTTAGTTCTGCACTTAAATTGCTGCAAATTGTAGTCTTCAGGAAATATATCCCCCAGGAAGCGAGTTCCAAAGTTTGCTTGTCCTGTAACAGAAGGAGTTTTGGAAAATTGATGTCCTCGCGGTTGTAAGATATTGTATGATTTAACGCCATCGGACTTTTTTCTTTGGGGTTTTTTGAACTCAAAGGTCTATGCAAATAGGTCCACGACCACCAACGCCTTGAAAGAGGAAATTGGGAGGTGTATTAATGAAATTCAGCCACATTTATGCGAAACGGTCATAGAAAATTTTAATAAAAGAGTAAACGTACTTGCCTGCAAAGGCGTGGCGGTCATTTATCCGATGTGCTATTCCATACATATCCCCAATCTGTATACTCTATAAATCAATATAAAATTAAAGCTTTCTAATTAAAAATCTGTATTTTCTATCAAAATTTCATTTTGCTTGAATTATGGGACACCCTATATTTAATGAAGCTGTAAATGTTCGCCATACCTGGCATTGCTAAGATGGTTGAGGTCGTTGACACACGTGACATTCCGAACACTGTCGAGAGCAGGACAATGTACATATATAAAGAAGGGCAGTATTGTCTCCTCATTGTCCTCATTGCTGATGCAGCTCATACAAAAATCGTATTCCTTTATACGAGCTCTCCTCGCATTCCTTTCGAATTTAATTTTTAAGAGTCTTGTACTCTTATAGGTAGGTAAATGGGTGCTCTTATTTGGGCTACCACCTTCAGTTGGGTCCATTGTGTCCACCTTGTATTCTTATTACTCACTGGCGGAAGAAGTCCGTCCTATAGCACTCTCCCTAATCCAAGTTTCTTTAAGAATCTACGGATGACAGGCTCCAAGGGCGGTATTTCTCCATCTGAAAGTTGGAACTTGCCCAAATATTTCAGATCCCAGCACATGTTTTTTTTTGGATTGGGGACACGATCCCGAAAACCAAAATCCCGAAAATCCAAAATCCCGCAAATCCAAAATCCCGAAAATCCAAAATCCCGAAAATCCAAAATCCCGAAAATACAAAATCCCGAAAAACCAAAATCCCGAAAACCCACAATCCCGAAAAGCCAAAATCCTGAAATTTTCGGGATTTTGGGCTTTCGGCATTTTGGATTTTCGGGATTTTGGGCTTTCGGGATTACATTTTTCGGCATTCTGTCCGACTCCCGTTTTTTTTTTTTTTAATACTTCTCCCGGGAGAGGCAAACCTATAGGGCTTCAACAGCGCCCTGAGATGCTTGCAGATGTATGTTAGTTCTGCACTTAAATTGCTGCAAATTGTAGTCTTCTGGAAATATATTCCCAGGAAGCGAGTTCCAAAGTTTGCTTGTCCCGTAACAGAAGGAGTTTTGGAAAATTGATGTCCTCGCGGTTGTCAAGTGAAGCCGCCCAAAAGTTGTATTTCGAGGGTTAATATCTTTGAGTTCCTCGGGACATCTACCATGGAAGTACCTATAGAACAAGCAAAGGTCAGCGACTTGTCTTCTGTGCACCAACGGTTGTAGATTCGATTTGAGTGTAGGGTAATTAACTGGACTCATCGCAGAATCTGCAGAGACCTACCTAGTTTCCGGAGGTGGTCCTTAAGTATATAATGACGTTAGGAAGCCCGTACGGAGGCCCTAGAAGTTACTTTTTGTTTCAGTTTCTTGTCCTGTTTTCTTTCTCTAGTTTCCTGGAATTCTTCTTTGAGAGTGTTATCTCCTATTCAGCAGAATGGTTCAGGACCTATTGCTATTCAAGTTACTAATGCTCCCTTTCTTGCTATAGGGAGCCGCCCATTACCTTCTATCCCGGCATGGCCAAGTGTGTGCAGGTATTGAAGATTGATGACATAGAATCATAGAATTTTAAATTTCCTTCAGTCAGTGACCAAATATGTAAATGAAAAAAAATCAACTTGTTCTTTTATTAGTCTTTATTGCTCGGAATCCAATAACTTAATGAGTCAGTGCTTCACTTACTTTAACATGTAAACTTACATAAAGTAAAAACAAAAAAAAACTATTATATATTTAACAGAGAAATTATGAGTATAGGAAAAATACCATAACCGGTTCTTATTTATTTGTGCATGGTAACAACTGACAATATGCATCTTCGGCGTCATGTGTCCATCATTGCTGGGAGCTGTGTTGTGCTTTGTATACTGAGTACATAATTTATGTGATGTGGGATATCAGCGTCATGTGTCTACCATTGATACTGTACGGTACACGCAGGTTGGGAGATTGTTCTTCGCATTGTAATGTATATACATTCTTGGTATACTGTATACATAGCGCATGTTGTTTGGCGATAACAATAGGATGGTTGTACCATTGTAGTATACGAGTACAGGTTGTATTGCAAGTTGTTGCTATGCTGAGCATGTGACTCCTCCCGCCCTTGTATGGACTCAACGTTGTCAGAGAGCCGTTTGTGTCCATAAATCCATAAAGTTTTAATAAAGATGTTTATGAAAATTCATTGCTTGTTGATGCAATTATGCACTCTGGCGTATGTGGGTTATTTCTTCGGAAGCTGGAAATTTGCTACGATTATGTTACCTATGCACAAATATGAATATTTAGGTATACATTTTTTTTTTTTTTTTTTTTTAAACAATCATACATTATATACATATTATATAGGTATTTATTAAATTAAATTTTTTTTTTCTTATCATTAGTTGTAATTACATTTTTCCAGTATATTCAAATAATAATAACAATAATTTCAAATAGGTATGTATAAATAAATAAACAAAAACATTCAGTCAGTTATACATCTTTATTGGTAATCATATGATAAATGCGTTTATATTACTGCTAAGCGTTATTAAGTTTCTTAGTCGTTTTATTTTTCTTACTGTAGTCTCGGCCTGTATATTTTCTATCAAATTGTATATTTTGTATAGGATTTTGGTACTTGTAACTTTTTTTAACTATGTGCCTATCGCGTTTTAGTCCATAGTTGTCCCTAAAAAAGGTTTTGCTTTTTTCTTGAACGTCTTTAATTATATATCTTGGTAAATGTTTAATATTATGGAATCCTACATTTTTAACTAATTCTCGACTTCTGAATTCTTTAGGTTGCACGCGATTTTTATTAATTCTACTCATTTGCTTTTTTTTATTTTCGTGAATCCGTTTTTTAAGATTTTCCCATTCCGGTTGGGATAAATTCGAGTGTAAAAGGTCATTTGGCTTATATTTCGTTATGGAATGGATGGAGTTATTATATATTTCGACGGCCTTAAAAGCTAGTGCCCTATCTTCAATGCCTTTATTTTCTTTATTAAGTTTGAGTAATCGTATATGCTCATTCAAAGTTAAATGAAATCTCTCTATCACAGAGTTGCCTGTATGCGTGTTTGGAGATGTAAAATGGTGCATAATATTCATACTATTGAAAAAATTTTTAATGTAGGCTGTATTGAATTCATTATCAGCTACTATTTTGACCGGTTTTCCTAAAATTGCAAACCTTTGCTTTAATAGATCGACTATAGTAATTGAATTCCTATCTGATATGGGATGGATAGACACATGCTTGGTAAGCTTATCAATGCATGTTAAAAACATTGTATTTTTATTCAAGAACCATATGTCTATATGCACTATTTCGTTTGGCTTATTAGGTGTTTCAGAAACCATTAACGTAGGCTTGATAGGATTCCTATCATACTTGCACATGTTACATAATATACAATTGTTAATATATTTATGGATTTCTAATTTTAAATTTGGGAAATAGAAAATGTCTTTTAATTCTAGGTATGTTTCGTCTATACCTCTGTGATTTAAATCTAGATGGGTTTTTTCAATAATTTCTAGCAATCTTTCTACATTGGTAATATCTTTTAAGAGTTTCATACATCTCAGCATTTTCATATTCGGCGAATTTGAAAAATATTTAACAATTGTGTTTTGGAATTCCTTAAAAATAAGATCATCTGGACAGTAAACTCCTACAATACCTTTAATAGGCAAAAGTTCTCTTAATATATTTAGGACGTAATCCTCATTATATTCTGGTAACGAAATAATTGATCTTCTTTTTCTTTTATACAAAATTTTATTTGTATAAGTTCTTGAGTTCCCTTTCTGAATTATTAATTGATGTTTATATATGTTTAAAGGACTTTCAGCTATGTAAATATGGTCATTTAAGTTCTCAATACCGCTATGTATTGTAGCTACATCAGACCTAGCATCGTTTAAGTCTATGCAATTCATTTCTAGACGACTTAGAAAATCAGCGACACAATTTTCTTTTCCTTTGATATATTCTATATCGAAGTCAAACTCGTTGAGTTTAATCTTCCAGCGCTGTAACTTGCAATTTGGTTCCTTTAATGAATGCAACCATACCAAAGGCCGGTGGTCCGTTTGAATTTTAAATCGACGCCCATAGAGATATGGTCTAAAATATTTGGTAGCCCAAACTATTGAGAGAAGTTCTTTTTCTATGACGCTATAGTTTTTCTCATGGACATTCAAAGTCCTCGAGGCGAAGGCTATTGGGTGTTTATTTTGCGATAGCACTGCTCCTAATGACGCATTACTAGCATCAGTTGTTAAGGTAAATGGTTTTTCAAAATCCGGGTATGCCAAAATGGGGCACGTACATATGAGTTCTTTAAGCTTGTTAAAGGATTCAATGTACTGCCTGTCCATTGAATTAATTTTGACATTTTTTTTGAGGCATTTAGTCAAAGGTAGGGCTACTTTAGAGTAGTCCTTAATGAATTTACGGTAGAAACCCGTAATGCCCAAAAATGACTTTATCTGCTTTACTGATTGAGGTACTTTAATTTGTTTAATAATTTCGATTTTATTTGGATTCGGTTTGATACCTTTATCGGAAATTACGTGTCCTAAATATTCCGTCTCGTGTTTTAGAAAGTGACATTTATCGACCTGCACTTTCAGATTATATTCAAGAAATCTTTTTAATATTTTATTGAGAGAGTCCATATGCTCTTGGAGTGATGTCGAAAAGATGAGTATGTCATCTAAATATACGACGCAAATCTTGTTTATATAATCATGTAAGACCTCATTCATCATTCTCTGAAATGATGCGGGGGCATTTTTTAACCCAAACGGCATACGCGTAAACTCGTAGTGGCCGTCTGCAGTTGAGAAGGCGGTTTTGTGCCTCTCTTTTTCATCAATAGGGATTTGGTGAAATCCTTTAGCAAGGTCGATTGATGAAAAATATAGCGCATTTCCTAATTTGGAGAACATATCCTCCATATTAGGAATTGGGAATTTGTCCTCTGTTGTTATGTCGTTTAATTTTCGATAGTCGACAACAATGCGCCACTTTTGCTGACCTGAACTATCGATTTTTTTTGGGACTACCCAAATCGGAGCATTGTACGGGCTGGTGGAATTTACAATTATTCCAGACTCAAGCATTTCGGAAATTTGCTTATTAACCTCTTTTTTGTGCGCTTCAGGATATCTGTATGTTTTAGAAAATACAGGAATATCGTTTTTTGTTGGTATTTTGTGGGTATATTTAACTACTGAAGACAAATGCTCACCGTCAATGTAAAAAACTTTCCTAAATTTACATATAGTTGACGTTAGACATTTTATTTCTTCTTCATTTAGGTTTTCTAACTTTAGCTTATCTGTTATCTTATTAATATTTGGATTTTCAAAATTTATTTCTATTCTATCACTAATAAAATTATTGATCTCTTCTTGAGTTAACTGATTTTGTGAATTTGTGAAAACTAAAGGCAAAATAGCATCATTTGTAATGAGCTGTGAATTTTTAAGGTCGATTTTCGCTTGCAAAGGCCGCAAAATATTACATCCTATTATTCCATCAAAGTCGCTATTTAAATCGGATTCAAGCAATTCAATATTAACTAAAGGTTTATTAAATTCTTTAAACAAGGGGATTGTTATTTTAGAGTCGCAACCAATTATTGAATTAATTGATTTAAGTTTCAACGGTCTACTTAGTTGCGTTTTCAAAGATGAATGAAATAAACCCTTTTGAATTAGTGAAGTGCTCGCACCTGAATCTATTAATAATTTAATGGGAATTGATTTGGTTCTAATAATTATGCAGGGAAGAGTTCGGGTGTGGCTGTTTGAAAATTTTGTATTTGTGAACCGATTTGATTTTGTGGCATAGTAGACAAATTATTGCCTTGCTGTATATGTTCAACTTCCATAATTTCACTTTGACGATTATTTCTAATTAATTCCGAATTATTTTCCTGAAAATTTCTATTATAGTTGGGTTGTCGAAAGTTTCCAGAGTTATTATTTCTCCTAAAATTTCCAGAATTATTTGGGCCAAAATTCCTGGGATTATTTGTATAAGTATTCTGAAAATTTCCTGAATTATTTTGATGAAAAAAATGTGGATTACCCAAATTATTATAGGCTCCAACACTATTTTGTAAACTATTTCCTAAATTTTGAACATTCAAATTCTGAAAGTTACCTAAATTAGGCTGCATTATGTTTTGCCCAAAAGGCATATTTCCAGTACATCTTGAAATATTTTGTCCTACATTACTATTCCTATATTCAGTATCTGTCCAGTTATTATTAGTAAAGTTATTTAAGCCAAAATTGTTACCTGAAGTGTTTTGGTAATTATTTTGGTTATTATAGCTTCTTTTAAATTCAGTATAAAAGTTATCTGTATCAATTAATATGGATTTAGCTTCCGTAAGAGTGGAAGGGTTTCTAGCATTAAGGATTAGTTTAGGATTGTTTGGCAATTTATTTATAAACAATTTGAGTACCATTTTTTCATTTTGACTACTATCATACCAAATAGGTGTATCAGTACTAAGGCTTGTTTTAATATTTAGTTTTGTCAAAAGGCTTATAACGTTTTCATACAATTGCTCAACAGATTTATTAAAACTCAACATTTTTATTTGGTTAATAATATTTTCAAAGCTTTCGTTTATATTACAATTTAGTTTAAGCACTGATTTGATCTCTTCCCAATGTATCGGATTATTATTGTTAATTAATATAACATTGGCATGGCCTTTAATTTTATGTCTTATTCTTATTTCTATTATATTTTTCAAATTTATATGTAAATTATTAGTAAGTAAATATATGTAATCAATATGCTTAATAAATAAATCCAGATGTTCTGGTTGTCCAGTAAAATCCGGAACTCCACTTACAAGTTCGAGTAGATTTAACTCCGTCATAGCTGCTTCCTTTTTGTGTATCAATAATCACTATATAGCGTTTTCACAGTGTAAAGTTATTATTTATGTTTTATTTTTAGTTTTTTTTTATGTATATTTGTATAAATGTTTGAAACTTAGTTCTGCTTTTCGATTCACCACTGTCACTTAGAGAAATATGTTTATTGTATAATTTATTAATTGTTGCTTGCTTTTTTTTTTTCGTTATTTTGAATATATGTGTTGGAAATTTTACACAAACTTCACTTTAACAAATATTATTTAGCAAAATGTTTCATTTTTAAACTTTTAACTTTTCACTTAAATTTGCGGTTTTTTTTTTTCCGACTGCGCCAATCATAGAATTTTAAATTTCCTTCAGTCAGTGACCAAATATGTAAATGAAAAAAAATCAACTTGTTCTTTTATTAGTCTTTATTGCTCGGAATCCAATAACTTAATGAGTCAGTGCTTCACTTACTTTAACATGTAAACTTACATAAAGTAAAAACAAAAAAAAACTATTATATATTTAACAGAGAAATTATGAGTATAGGAAAAATACCATAACCGGTTCTTATTTATTTGTGCATGGTAACAACTGACAATATGCATCTTCGGCGTCATGTGTCCATCATTGCTGGGAGCTGTGTTGTGCTTTGTATACTGAGTACATAATTTATGTGATGTGGGATATCAGCGTCATGTGTCTACCATTGATACTGTACGGTACACGCAGGTTGGGAGATTGTTCTTCGCATTGTAATGTATATACATTCTTGGTATACTGTATACATAGCGCATGTTGTTTGGCGATAACAATAGGATGGTTGTACCATTGTAGTATACGAGTACAGGTTGTATTGCAAGTTGTTGCTATGCTGAGCATGTGACTATAGGTACCAAGTTCCATTATAGCAGCTTGACTCTCTCTAACACTAAAGCTATATCACAGTTGGCTTTGTCTTTGTCGATATTGATTTGGACACATCTATATCTATGTCATAGATTGCAGCCATTGACTCAGTATTTGGTTAGGGGTCTAAATACTTCGCTCCAGTTCCCTATTCAGTTCTTGATTCATCTGAGTACCTATTGGTTGTGTGATTGCTTAGTTTGTGGATTTATTGCTCCAATTCTTATTGCTGCTGAGCTTGGTAACAAAACTCTTTTGAAAATTAAATCTTCTTTTTTGAGTCGTAGATATACATGGAATTGCTTCGATGTGATGTACTTTCCTCTTCATTCTTTGGCCATTCTTAGGATCGTTTTACTTGCACGTTCTTGAATCACAAGGTGCAGTGGAGTCAGTTCTGATACCACCTCCATTACTGCAGATGGACAAGTTAGGTAGTGGCCCCTCTACCTAACACACAAGCAGGTCAATCTTTGCATTTTAATAAGTTGCCAGATTGGTTCTTTTTGCAGTATAGCAGTACATGCGTTCATTTACATGTACATGAAGATCGTTCGGCTACATCCCCAGGATTTGGTCGCCAGACTCCTGCAATTAATTTGGGATTTCGTTGCTTTCTTGGGGCCACATCAAGTAAACTGAAAACCATGGAACGATATCGTTTTCGAGAAAGCTGTCTCAATCATATCTGTAGCAATAGACAAGGACCACTATTGTCGAGACGATGTCGTTTTTATTTTACGTGACTTGGGCGAACTGAACCCTGGTTCCATCTTCTGCGGGTGTCTTGCAGATTTTTTACTATATCTAGGTTTAGTACCATATTTTAACTTCTTTGACAGGTATCAGTATTGTAGGTATACCCGACATGGTCGACAGCCTTATCCGCCTCAGTCGTTCTACTTTTCTTTTCCTTGGAAGGGTACTATAGTCTTTGTATAATATCGTAAAGGCTTTCGCAAATACTGTCATACTTTGTCAATTTCCAAGTAGCTCATCCACTATAAAGCTCCACATAAAGGGAGATAGAGAACTTCTCCTTGTGGAAAACCTCTTGATGATACCTTCAGAACAGGTAGCTCTAAACTACCTATATTTGGTAAACTCATTAAAAGATGTGCGGCGATCTTTTAATGGCCTGAGCTGGATTTCACAACTGCCTGACTGTAAATTTGTATAACGGCATCTCTTTGTAAAACCGTACCACTCAGATGAAAGGCAGTGACTTCGGCCTGAAAGATGGTGCAATAGAAAAACCAACCAGGTCCTCCGAGAAACCGTCTGCATACCTACTCCATCCTGTGCTTTCCACCCATCTGCAGATATTAATAGTGGCCTGAAATTGTATATGTAAAACAACAAACCACTCACCATTTAAAATTCCTTCCTCCTTTCTGCACCACCCTGTATATTATTCTTCGTTTAAAAAAAATTCTTTCCATACTACCTAGGTATGATGACGACCTAATAAATTGGCCCACAAGGATTACATCAAATCAAAATGAAAACCATATAAAATTGGGTAACCTTCCACCATTATCCTTATTGAAAAATCTTCCCATTTTTGTAGATATAAAACAAAAAGTATCCACACACATCAGCGACACGTATTCAGGTAAAAAAAAAAATAAAAGCCTACTCCCAAATAGAACAACGAAGCCTTTTGCAAATAAAACAGCAAAAAAAAAAAAAAAAACAGAATTCCCTTTCTAGGTGAGTGCAGATATTGTTGGCAGTGTACAAAAGCCAAACTGGATATCCTGATGCCACCATTTGCCAAGCACATACCTACTAGTAGAGTGGTTGCGTATAGCCACCACCAAGCTACATATAACAACTCGTAGGCCATCAGCCATCTAACGTGACAAATCCCATTATAGATGAGGCCGCAGATAGCACAAATTGCACCAACATATAGCCAGGCTATGCGTACTGTTAATGTTGTTTGGTTTATGGGATTTTGGGACACGATAGGCTGGGTGGTAAGTGCGACAACATTGTTTATCAGAACGTGGGTACAAAAAGAAAAAAACACCAAACACCGCAAAAATATTTAAACAAAAAGACAAAGTCGACATTTGGTTTCCACCAGCCAGACACCTAAATCGTTTATGGTGATACAAGCAATAATGGTGTTGTGGGAGTCATTGTTGTTGTTGTTTTTTTTGTATTTCCTTTTTTTTTTTGTGGCGCAGCAGTAGTGGCGTCAGTGGCACCACGTATCTACTAGGGAAGACAGACATTGAATCAGCAAAAAGGGATAGCACAACATAGTCCATGCTAACGACATAAACATTTAGAGGACATTTTGTTTAAAGTTTGTCATAGCGTTTATTTTGTGCATTTATTTGAAAAGGATGTAGTTAAAGGTATATAAAGAAGAAGGGCAGTTTTATGAAATGGGCCTTGAACACGTGTAGTAAAGTGTGATATGGATCTTTTGTTTCGTGTAAGGAACAACTTTATTTATAATTAGCGATTACCCATTTTAACTGCATCTTAAATGCGAGTATGTGTATACTATACACAATACACATCCTGTCGACTTTCGAATTTTAGTCTGTCTCTGAAATGCTTGTTTTGCTACGCCTTCCTGGTATGACAGTGACAGTTGGTGAGTTATGTTATAAATGGGTAATAAATAGCAAGTCAATTTCTGAGGCGGGCAATGAGTGCCTTACTTACTTACATAGATGGAGCTACTGTCCGGGGTGGACCTGGGCCTCAACCACTACTAATATCACTACTACCTACCTACTATTTTGAAATTTAAAAAAAGATCGGTGAACGTCATAATACTAAATGAAACTAATAACAGAACTTGAACTCGCTTTAATTGGAAATCGGCTCAATGCTACTTAGGGTCTCCTCTACCCATGAAAGTCCACCGTCAATTAAATATTCACACCCCACCCAGAAAACCCTACAATTTCCATACTTACCATCTTTTCATAGATTCCAAAGCTGCCTACAACATCTATAGCCATCTATAGAAAAGAGCTATTTTTTTAATTTTTGGCATCCCTGCAAAACTCATCAGTCTCTGTATGATAGCAGCTCGCTGCTGCATCAGATCGAAACCTCATCGAGACCTTTGATGTCAAAAAATGATGAATGACAACCAAAGCGCTGTCATGACTTTGAGTCTCCCGAACAATTAGCAGAGTCCCGCTATATATATATAGGTTAGGTTAGGTGGCAATTATCCGTTAATACGGAGTAATTCACTTAGACCATTGTGATACCACAAGCAGAGTCGGTTATTTCCGCTACTCTTGGAACCATTTCGAATTTTAGGGAAATTTCCGTATTTTACTGATATCCGTTTCGGCAATATCATCAAGCTCCTGAAAGAAGTACTCTCCTAGAGTTTGCTTTCTAATCGAGGATAGCGCCGTTACATAGTAGGTGGAACGGTGTTTCCTCCTCCTCACCCATGCAACTGCGACAGAAGTCATTAGCGGTAACTCCTAGCCTTGCGGCATATCTTCCTAGTACACAGTGGCCTGTTAGTACTCCGACAAGAGTTCCGATATGTGTTCTACTGACGTTTAACAGGACCTTTGTCCTGCGCCGATTTATTCGTGGCCAGGTCTGTTTTGCGTGGTTGCAGGTGTCAAGATCGCGCCATCTCTCATTAGCCTGTTGCAGTGGAGATGTTGTATCTTACCGTTTCAATTGTCACATGGGGCTCTCCTTTACCAGTAGAGAGTTCCATTTTCGTGCCGTTCCTTGCTAGTTCGTCTGCTTTACAGTTACCTGGTATATCTCTATGACCAGGGACCCAGCACAGCGGTAACGTGCACATATCCGAGATCTCATTTAAAGATTTGCGGCAGTGCCTGACCAATTTGGATCTTAATATTGGTGATTCGAGTGCTTTAATAGCTGCTTGACTGTCGGTGTAGATGACGATGTCTGAGTTCGATATCGATCTCACCTTCAGTAGTTCAGCGGCTTCGCGATTAGCCATAACTTCTGCTTGGAAGACACTACAGTTATTTGGTAGTCCAAAAGACTGGTTTAGGGAGAATGAAACTGAGAAAATCCCGGCTCCTACTCCGTCTTAGACCAATCTGTGTATACTTCTAGCGTATTTGTATTTAATATTGAAGTCTAGGACCGTGGTTACGTAGTCTGTAACTTCTGTTGTAACATTATTAGTTTTTAGAATATTGGCATGCCCTGTGTCACTGCTTCTCCATTGCTGTGATTCTCTCAGACGCAATGCCGATTTTGCCGCCATCTCTTTACCGTGTATGTCCAAGGGCAGAATGTGGAGCATGGTTTCCAGTGCTGCGGTTGGAGTTGTCCGCAGGGCACTGGTCACACAGACACATACCACTCTTTGGATTCTATTTAGTAGAGAGAGGTAGCTTCTTTTATCTAGTGCTGGCCACCAGACGATGATTCCGTACATGAGTATCGGTCTGACTACTGCTGTATACAGCCAGTGCATTATTTTCGGGCTGATGCCCCATCTCAGGCCCAGGATCATTTTGCAGGAGTAAAGTGCAGTAGCGGCTTTCTTAATGCGTTCATGCAGGTTTAGTTTCCAGCTCAGTTTCCTGTCCAGAACCAAACCTAAGTATTTGGCGCTGTCAGAGAAGCTGAGGCGGATCCCCTTTAGTTTGGGTGGATCAATTTGAGGAATTCGGTGCTTCTTCGTGAATAGCACTAGCTCTGTTTTACCCGTTTTTATATCCAGGCCGCATTTGTTAGCCCATTTGACCAGCGTTGCGAGGGCCGTTTCCATCAAGTCCCGTAATGTTGGGAGGTATTTCCCAGTAAATAGAATGGCGATATCGTCTGCGTAAGCTATAACTTTACCACCATTTTTCTCCAGGGTTACCAGTATTTCATTTACTGTAAGCAACCATAGCTGCGGTGAAAGTACTCCACCCTGCGGAGTGCCGCGTTGCACAGATCTTCTCAGTTTGCAGCAGCCAAGTTCCGAATTGATACCGATGATACCGATTGAACCCTGCTTAGCAGCATTTGGTTGATCCAGTGACTTAGACTAGCGTCAATCTGCAGTTTTTCAAGTGCGTTAATTATCGCTCTCGGCTCTATATTGTTGAAAGCCCCTTCGATGTCTAGGAAGGCTACCATTGTAAATTCCTTGACGGCTAGTGATTTTTCCACGGACTCTATATACAAGATCTTAATAATTCCAGCCCTGCTTTATACGAATCGGAAGCATGAACCATTTTAATTTTCAAAAGCAAATGAAGATATCCTTTTCCGTTTTGAGAGACATCCGACTTAGTCAAAAAATCTGTGCATTGGGTGTTTGAGATGGCTAGAACATGTTGAGCAAATGGACATCAACATCCCGCTTGCCGAGTTTTCGATTCTAACCCTGACTCTCTGGAAGCAGAAATTGCTGATATACCTAACCTCTGTTAAAGAAGATTCAGCTCATGGGACTTTAAGGTAAAAATTAATCTGAGTAAAATTGTCTAAATCAAAATCGACAGGCACATGGTGCTGTCTTTCAAAGACCTTCAGAACTCAAGTAAATGTATGAGAGTCTTCATAGCCTGTTTAACTTAACCTAAGCTTTGGTTTGAGTGTTTGGCGGGCTGACGGGCAGCTAATTTGTAGAAATTAGGGTTTACAGGACAACCAATTTTCGGTGTCAATCAAAAAGTGAATACAAGAATTGTCCGATAGATCGGTGTGTTAGTATCAGTAATCAGATAAAAACGGGGTCAAGTTCTTGTAGGTTGTTGATTGATAAATTTGATGAATGGATTTTATTAAACGGTTCTGCGGTGACATTAATTGTATACAGCAGATTCAATTTGACACGTTCTCGTTCACCCCAAGTTGGTATCATCAGAAGGAAGACATTTTAACATTATGGTCCTAAGTATTGGTCATTTGAAGGCCTAAAAATAAATTCAGTACCTACTTCTAACGTAGGTTTCAGTAAGCCTCAATGATGGGCAAGCAAAAATGATGTAGATAAATCTGGTCACTTAACGGCTAGAGAATTCCTTAGACCACTTTTTTAGCAATTAAATTAATGTGGGCGTGGGCGCAGTAGCGCAGTGGTTAGTGTGCTGGACTACTGTGCGACGGATTCCAGGTTCGATCCCCGGAAAAACACAAATAACATCTTAAGGTTTTTTCTAATGCGCCACCTCTCGCGAACGTCTGACAAACATCCGAGAGTATGACTGTCCTGAGAAAGCTTCTCAATTCAGCCGTTCGGACTTGGTATAAAATTGTAGGTCTCTCCATTCGTCCCAAAAATAGAAACTCACACAAACGAATGCTTGCGAGAAGCTAGGCCTGGGGTGTCTACCTGCTTTTGCGCCACCTATTTATTTATTTAAATAATGTAGGCTCAGTGGCTAGTGATCTTTAAAACCTAAGTCACATCTTTCCCTTCACAAGCTGTCCTGAGATAGCTTCTCAATTTAGTCGTTTGGGCTGTGGCAAACATTAGTCTTAAAATGTATGTTCCAACGAAGCCAAGTGATGAGTAGAGAAGGTACAAAAATAAGTGGAGGGAACTTCGTACATGAGAAAGTAATAGATTGACATTAGATGATATAGAGCTTTAAGCAGTTTTTGAGGTATCAGATCAGATAGGGAAACTATCTAGATGGTGGTTGAGCACGCAGGAGTTATATTGTCAATGAATAGGTTTGAGGAATTGGTATCGTTAGGTTAAAAAAAATGGCAGACTGTTTAATAGCGCTTTTAGATCGTTAATAGTTATGGGATGGAAAGAAGGGCACCTAGGTGACCAGAAGACTGCAAATACAGGTGGAATTGCAGCTTAGAAGTTATCCATTTTTGTAAAATGCGTTTACAGCAGTCGGCAGTCAATTTGAAAAGGATTAATTGATGCGCCATCTTATCTAAAACTTTACTGATATCAGCTGCGGTAACGTCGAATTCATTGCCATTTTCAAGGACTGAGAGGGCAAAGGATACGAGTTTAACAAGGTTTATGATGGTTTTTAAATTGCCTTTTAGATAGTCATGTTGTTTACGGAAAATAAGAGACTGTTGATGATTGATAAACTACCTACTTTGGGTATATAAAAAAAGTGCAGTGAAGCGATAACCAATTGTTCCCTCTTTAATCTCTTGTTGGTATGTGTCTATGAAAGAGGTCTTCCAAATTGGAGGAAATTCTCTTTGTGAAAGTGTAACCGAAAAAGGTTAACAGGGAACTAAGGCCCTATTTCATAAAAACATTGACAGGTGACAATTCTACAAACTTGGCGCACTTGCCTGACAAATTTTCATTTTACAACATGTTGACAGGGTGACAAAAATGTCACTTAAATACAACGACAAATTTCTCATGGCTTGTTTTTTCATTGTCATATTTTGACAAATTTGTCCTGACAATTTTTTCATAGTTATAGATGTTTTGACAAATTTGTCGTGGGTCTTATCAAGAGAGTGATTGCTTTTTGCGGTGTATGCTCTAGATGCCCACCAATTTTTTGCGGACATGGATTTTTTTCTTAAATTTTAAATCACTTAATGCGTACTCCACGAAATTAGATTTGAGATTCGTCATCACGCCATCACATTTTGAAGAAATAACAATATTAAGCATTTTAAATCATACTTGTCACTTCACTATATCAACTTACTTACTTATCGGGCTCCCGACCCGTGTCTGCCTGAAACACTGCAGCCTTCCATCCTCCGAGCACACTGCTTCCAGTTGTCCAGACCAAGCGCTCTGGCATCCGCGATGGCTTGGTCTTTGAAACGGAGGTTCGGTCTTCCTTGTCTTCTCGAACCTGGGGGCTGGGATTTGAAGATCCTCTAAGCTGGAGCATTATTGTCCATTCGCTCGATGTGGGCGGAGCCAATGAGGTCGACGAGGTGAGGTGTTTTGGCTTTTTTGACTACATCCACATCTTGGTACAGCTCATAGAGTTCGCGGTTGTATCTTGTCCTCAATTCGCCCTCCTCGCACACAGGACCAAAAATCCGCCGAAGGTTTTTCTGTCGAAGGATCGTCCAGCACTCGGCGCCATAAAGCAGAACTGGCAGGATAAGGGTTTTGTAGAGCACACATTTCGTCCTTCGAGTTAGGAGTTTTGAACCCAGTTATTTTGCCAAGCCGAAGTAGCAACGGTTTCCTAGGGTAATTCTTCGCCGGTCCTGTTCTTCAATCGCCGTGAACGCTTCTATCACATCACAGCAGGGAGCGCCCGATGATGTCAATATCGTCCGCATAGCCAGCAGCTGGACGGTCCTGTTGAAAATAGTGCCTTCCGTGTTGACACCTGCCCTGCGCACTATCTACTCCAGTACGAGATTGAAGAAGTCGCATGATAGCGCGTCTCCTTGCCGAAATCCGGTGCAAGTTTGAAATAATCAAAATGAGAAAATCGAAGTGCAAGTTCACTTCCTAACAGGGGAAAACAGAAATGTCTTCCCAAGTGGATATATACGGAGAATTGACTGTCAGAATTCAAAACACTATTCAAACAATCACTTAAAAGGAGTCTGATGATGAATTAACTAGTGGTGTAGTTCGAAATAGCTATCATTCCTACCAAAGTGACTGTGTCTACGAGTTGTTTTGTTGTTAATGTAATTCTCTCAAAAAATAATTCAGTTTGAAATAGATCGGAGGAGCTGCTTCCAAACTGCACATTGCAGCGCGTGTTGTCCAGCGTCACGCGCCATAGCTGAATTCGGCCATCGCCATATAGAGCTCCTGATGATGTATGCTATCATACGCGGCTTTGAAGTCGATGAATACGTGGTGAGTTTCGACTTGAAATTCGTTGGTCTTTTCCAGGATTTGCCTCAGTGTGAAACTTCACTATCAATACTTGACCGAAACTGAAACGCCTGTCAACCTGATAACGAATGAACTCCTAAAAATGTTACCTCGGAAAGTATTAAATGTAATTAGATTAAATCACACTCCAAGTCAATTGAGTCGCGGATGTCATTATGGTTCTAAAACCAGGCAAAGCGCACCGAATGAAAATTAATCTTTAGACCCTTGCCACTTCTTCCAATTATTTCCACAGTTTTTGAGAGGATATTACTAACTAATGACTTAGTTGCAGTACGAAACAAGAGGTTTTGTGGTGGGATGTGATTTTAGTGAATAGAAACCTTATAGTACTATGAGATTCTCATAGTATCTTTTAGTTAGTATGTGGAGAAATGCGGTGATCCGCTAAGATATTGAGCCCGAGTATGGTTTTGGACTCACTATTTGGTTATCTGTTACCTCCCATAGTATCTGCTGCTGCTTCTTCTGTGTACTGTCTATCTAAGGCTTAGGGAACAGAATACATATTAAATTAAGGCGATGATCTAGACTCTAATTACCTTTTCCAATCTTAGTTAAAGCGTTTAAAACTATTTTCAACGTTGTCAACGACTTCATAGACTTTCAAAATCGTCGTTATCTGATGTCTTCGTTATTATTGTATGTTGAATAATGTTCCATAATAGTTCTATATAATATCTCAGTATCCTTGCCAGCCTTAAGCCAAAGATTATGACAATAACACATTTATTAAATTATTTTGTTCTTTATTCATAATTTTAGTTCCAAAAGCGTTCAAAATTATCTTTTTCTATTTACAGGAATATAATTCGAAGACTGCCTCATGCCATGTAATTCAGTATCACTG
This sequence comes from Cheilosia scutellata, assembly GCA_955612985.1. Lineage (NCBI taxonomy): Eukaryota > Metazoa > Arthropoda > Insecta > Diptera > Syrphidae > Cheilosia > Cheilosia scutellata. The sequence continues at coordinate 57,400,951 of OY015313.1, read as the reverse complement.
TTCTAAAAAATTATCAAAATCTGGAGACACCGAAGATTGTAGACAGCCATTTTTCTGTAAATAAAACGGTAAGAACATTTTTTACATATTTTCCAATTAAACTATTTTCTTACTCAGCAATAATGTACATGAATTATTTATTTCTTTTTCTCTTTTCCTAGAATATATGAAAATCCATGTATCAGCACTTGCGGATTCATACATAAAACTAACTATAAGTTTGAAGTTGAAAAAAAAAAAATTTAAAACACGGAGTTATGAACCTGAAGTGAAAGCTGCCTAAAACTTAACACACACTCACAAAATGGAGAATAAACTTCGAAATATATATATTTAAATTAAGAAGAAACATTATTGTACTCTCTCTTAGCATTTAATTATAATGAAATTTATAATTACATTGAAATCACTATTATTTTTATAAAAAATATGAATTCTAGATTCTTGCTTAAATTGAATTATTTTTTTGAATCTATTATAAATATAGTTCATGACTATACGAGTACATTCACTAATATGCATATTATCGTGTTTAAGAACAACAAAAAGACGTATTTAGAAATTATTATAAAATATTTATAGAAATATATTTACCTATAATTGTAAATGTTCTGTATAAATGTACAATTTTTAGAAATTTAAAAAGAAAACAAAACAAAAAATTATATTATATATTACAGCAAAGGAGCACACAAAACTCTCTAGGGAGATACTAATATTAAAACAAATTCAATTTATTAGACACATATTAAAACATTCAAACTTTTTGGTAATTACGGAGATACACATAAAATTCAATGGCGAACCGTTTTATAAATATTACAATCGTTGACTTTAAATGCACATAACTGTCGCAAAAACAAATTTGTATAACTTTTTCTTTCTTCATTTTTTTAGTCAACACAATTTTATTGAACATTTTTAAAATTCTGAATAGGAAACAAAAATAAAACCAAAACACAAAAAATATTATATTTCGGAAGTATGCAGTAGGTACGCACGAGTAAAAGTTTGAGGACAGAAGAAAATTACTATTAAAATCGAATCGAAGTTATGACATGAAGAATGATTGTTTTAGAAATTATTATGAATGGATAAATCCAAAAAGCTTAAAATGTGATATTTTGTAAAACTCGAAGAACAATATAAATATAAAAGGTTATAAATATTAAAATATCTAAACGCATTGTTTTATTTTGGGAATAGGTTTAAGGTCTTGCAGTTGCGATATTAAATAAATAAGGGTTAAGTGCTGCTATTAAGTCGAGAAATAACTTTCAAAGTTTCGTTCCTTCGTTCCAATTTTTGGTAGAAGATTTATAACAGTCCACATCCAACATTGGCATCGAATTATTAAACCCTACTCTGCTGCTGTGAGCAAGAGTTAATAGGAGATCGTTCCTACACTAACATCAAATCTACAAACTACAACCCCTGCCCTGGCATTTTAAAAGTTAGGAATTATTGCAATTTCTTAGACAAGATATTCCGGCTTCAGTATCAGTAGCCCACGTCGGGAATGTGAGTGCTGCCTTCGATCCATAAAGAGCTCATCTGCGAGCATCTCTTTTTCAGCACCCTGACTAGTCCTCAAAAATCTTCATTAACCTAAGCTCCTAATATATCTATCAGAATAGCTCAAGGAAGGTAGGTATAATTGAAGACACCGTTGATTCATTCCATTGAATTCATCTGCGACTCATTTAGCCAGTCAATTCCAATAAACCATTATACCTACTCGAAGTGTTCCTTTTTTGATGCCTTTTTCACTCGTGCTTATAAGTTTAGCACGTCGAGCTCGGATGGACAAGACCAGTATCAGTATCTGGTGGCTGCCAAAGGGATGTAACCTAAACACATTTGATGTGTAGTTGCGACAACTGGAAATCGGCAAGATGATGCCAATCTGGGTCCTACCATTGTATATAAATCGAATCTAAATCTTCGATTTATATACTATGGTCCTACCGAATTCATACAACGCAACGCACTAACGGCTAACCCAATTGCAAGGGCTTATTAGGATGTGGATTTGTCATACAATGCAGTCTTTAGAGTGAAGGACTCTATACCTACCGATGATATTGACATAATTGGTGGAACACAGCAAGCTGTCAATTGTGCGTTTTCTAGTACAAGGGTTTAGCGCATCGAGGTCAAAACCTTTTATGCTGTCAACAAGAGTGGACATCTAACATCGACGAATTGTAGAGAACATAACAATCGACAGTTAAAAATTTGAGGTATGTAGTAAGGAACTTTGTCTATCTCGGCGCTGCTATAAACTCTGAGAATGACGTCTCTCAAGAAAGTAAACGAAGAATAACTCTTGCCAACCGCTGCTTCTTTTTTTCGAGTAGGCAATTAAGTAGTATAGCAATAGCCCTAGCGCGAAGAACTAAGGACATTCTGTATAACACATTGATCACCCACTACCCACATCCTGCTTAAATGTGTAACATTTTGGACTCTTATGTGTGGATGAAGTGGATGAAGATATCCTCTGTGACTTCGAGAGAAAGCTCCATCGTAAAATTTTCGGCTCTGTTTGTGTTGATGTTGATTTTGACCTTCAGTCAAATCATAATTTGATTATTTTTTTTTAGATCTAACACTATATTTATGGCTTTGATCCGATTGGATATTTGGATCACATAACCATATTATTGAACAGGCTCATATGAAAAATGACTAGGTACCACAATAGCAGAGAGGCGGCCGGCTCGCGGCGGTAACTATAGTATCGAAAAACCATACCAGCCTTTTGTATGACAATATGAGGTCTCTGTTGATGCCTTTATTCATGCGATTTATATGAATACCTGAAAATTGAGGAAGGGGCTGTAGAGCTGTCTTACTAAGGCAGCAAAACCAGATAGTCATATAGGGGGCGGAGCTTGCAAAATAAAGTTGTTTGTTTGTTGGTTAGGGGTAGCCCATGAGCTACAACTGGTTCGTTATAGAGACAATAGGCAGACAATAATTATTATTAAGCCAACGAGGTCGCCATCTGGTCTATCCTCACCGTCAACAAAGTTGTCCTTCATGATGCGCAATTATAGACCCTCCCAATTTCACAAATGATTTCTGATAAGTGAGACTGCCCTTTACTCAACCATCTATCTATACCAGAATTAGAAGCCTTTTCGGCTAGATTTTACTTTACTGCCCATTCGAAAAAAAAAACTTTTTTTTGTTTATTCCTACTGACTTGCGCTGAGCTCAAATCTGGAAAAATAATTTGGCGGTCTCTTACCGTTTAAACGTGGCACACCTCCAAGCCAAATTCAAAAAATTTAAAATATAAAAATCTCGTGTCACGGTGTTAGTGGTCGAACTTCTCCAAAGCGGCTCGACCGATTTTTATGAATTTTTTTGTGTATAGCTATTGGTATGGTAGGTATGAGAATAGGATGTTAAGTATATTTCGTCAAAATTAGACAAAGGGGCGTAGTACCGCCCATACAAAGAAAACATTCGAAATCTTATATCTTAAAAACCACCGAATCGATTGAGTTCAAATTTACAGACAATCATAGGTGTTGGCCCAGATTTGTTCCTGTGAAGGGAGATTGGTCAAAATTGGACAAAGGGGCGTCGCCAATAGCAATGAACGAAATAGCAATTTAATGTTAGAAAGTAAATCTTTTGGTTTAGGTTTTTTCTTCATTATTACTTTGCTTATATATTTCCAAATGTATACTGTTCATGTTTACAAAGTCAACAAAGAAAACAATTTTTTTTTAATTTGGACAGGACAACGTCTGTCAGCTAGTATCTACCATATAAAATAGTATACCAACATTTCAGGATGGAGTGTCAAATTTTTTTCAGATTTGTGCTATCAATCGGACTATGAAAAAAAAAAAAAACCCTTATTTTCGAATGGACCAACCTACCCTTTCTCGTAATAGCATGGGAGTATTATAATTAGGAACCTCGAGTTAGGGATATGGACTAATAATTATAAGCCCTTTGAAAGAAATGTTCTGAGTTAATAAGAGTCCCCATTTCGTTTATAAATAATGCTCAATTTAACTTTTTCCCTTGGTCCGGAGAAGCTGCTACTGTTAGATACGATGTACAGTTCAATGTATGGCTTTGTGCTAATTCTTTTTACAAGACTAAGGCATGCTTGGTTTGCCAATTGCCATGTATCAAGAGATAAAAGATACACCTGCAGTGAAAGAAAAAAAACCCCATTCTTCCAACGACTTTTCTCATTCCCAACATACATCGCGATCTCAATCTCAAGCCTTTTCTTGACCATGCGCAGAACCAACATCACGGTCTTTTTATTCCGTGATTGATTAATAAAATGTTTGAATAATAGTTTAAAAAGTTTATAATGGAAATACGGGACATTTGTACGTCCTGTGTCTTTAAAAAAAAAGCGGGACAGTCGACTGAAATACGTGACTGTCCCGGGAAATACGGGACGGATGGTCACCGTATGTATGGCACATTTTGCCCTTTTATAAGTTCATCATTGATGTACAATAATCGACGTAATTTGCATTTTCTCTTTTGGTTTCCGTTCTGTCTGAAATTTCAAGAAAACAAAACATGTATATCTAGATTAAGTTGAGTTGTATTTTTAATTCCGAAGAATAAAGAAGTTAGAAGTAAGTCCAAGTCGGGTGTATAGGTTGCTCAAGTGGACCCATAGCTCTCGATTCTCCGCCATCGACTCTAAATCATCATCATACGGGTAGAGGGGTAGAGGAGAGATTCTGGATTTGATCTAACCATTTCATCCTGAGTCTACCTAGGGGACGCCTGCCGTTTCCATAGCACGTCGTGGGATCCTAGATAATAAATAATAAATAATAATAACATGACCAAACCACCGAAGCATGGACTGTTCTATCCGGGTCACACCAGCAATACAACGGATCTCATTTCGGCAGCTTGTATTCGGAATCTTGTTCTTTCAGTTGTGGCGGTAACAATCGGAGCATCAAACTATCATCGCTGTTTGGCAACCCTGACCTCTCATGCACAAAAAAAGAGAAAACTGTCATCAACACAACCTGCAGTCAGCGGCTTTTGCAACGAGTTGAGTTTGCCTTCGACTGTCGCCGCGCGCACATCAAAATTCCAATACGCTTAATTATTTCTTTATACCTACCTTTTTCTTTAGTTAAGATTTTTAATATTAAATGTAAATTACCTAAAGGCAGTAGTTTCATTTCATTTCTTCTCTGAAATACTACATTGGTGACCCCGAGACGTACAACACTCGTAACCATCGAAATATATACCTATTCGTGAATTACAGTAAATGCGCAGCGGTTAAAAGAAAAAAAAAACTATTCTCCATCTCCATAGTGGAAAATTGTTTCTACGCCGAAATTTTACCGCTTTTCGTATCAACGGTGACTTGTTCCAAACGGGAGCTTTTTTTTTTTTTTTTTTTGTTCTTAACGCTGTCGAAGCCACATCACGTTTTTAGCGACGAGACACAATGCTGGACGATAACGACAATGCTGGAAGTGCTTCAGTAAATAAAACCGAAGATTCAAACGAACCAGCGCAATCAGTAACGTAAATCGAGTTTCCGTAAAAGTGCCACCGTTTTGGGAAGAAAATCCTAAAATTTGGTTTGCCCAAGTTGAGGCACAGTTTGCGAACTCCGGAGTTAACTCAGACACTTCAAGATTCCACACAGTGGTTGCGGCAGTAGAAACCAGAATATTAGCGCAAGTTACAGATGCTATCCTTAATCCTCCAGACTCCGGAAAATACGCTAATTTCAAGAAAGTACTTCTGGAAAGGTTTGGCGCTTCTGAACAGCAAAATATTCGACGGTTGCTTTCTGACATAGAACTAGGCGACAAAAAACCATCACAACTGCTACAAGAAATGAAGCACCTAGGATTAGGTCACTTGACAGATGAGTTCTTACACAATCTTTGGTTAAATCGGCTGCCAACCCACGCTCAAGCAATCTTGCAAGCTTCAACGGCGGATTTGAAGGGAAAAGCGGTTCTTGCCGACAAAATTTTAGAAGTCAGCGACCACTACCAAGTAGACATGGCAACTAATGGTACTCCGCCTACTCCTACCACTACCTACCGAGTTGAACAGATTGATCGCCAACTGAAACAGCTTCTTCAAATAGAGCGCCGATCTTTCTCCCGAAATCAATACCGTAAACGCGACCGAACACCATCTCAAAACCGCAAGCCTAACCGTACAACGGAGCCCAGTAACGGATCTTATTGCTGGTACCACACGAAATTTGGGAACGAGTCTCGTAAGTGCCGTTCTCCATGCTCTTTCCCAACGCCAAAAAACCACTAAGCCAACTGTCCCAATTACCAGACGAATCGGGCAGTAGTGGCTTACAAATCGCACGTCTGTTCGTTCAAGATAAAAAATCCACCAACAAATTCCTAATCGATTCTGGCGCCGATGTGTCAGTAATTCCACCACAACGATCTGTCGCATTTAAGTCTCCTCACTCCACTAAATTATATGCAGCCAACGGAAGCGAAATCAAAACGTTTGGTAGCCAGCAACTCACGCTCGACCTCGGATTACGCAGATCATTTACTTGGAATTTTATTGTTGCATTACCCAAAACATGAGTCATGAGTAGGGTGACCAGATTCATGCCCACCAAAAAGAGAACACCTTCAAAAATGTCAAATGAAAAATTGAAGAACAACAAATAATAACCAAAATAACAATATAATTTTTTAAAGTATTCTACTCATTTTTGGTGGTCAAACAATTTATTTTCGTTTAATGTGACACCTTTGTTTCGCAAATAAAGCAACGAATTTTCGTTATCGCTCCAGTTGGGAATTTTGTTTAAATCCATCAATGTAAAACAATCAAACTCATCCAGGGATCCGGCCCATCTCTGAACTCTGAAGATATTTTAAGCAACATTAATAATCCTCTAATGCATTTTTTCCACGTTTAAGGCTGCGGTTCCGGTGAAAGCGAATTTTACTCGCGCGAACTTAACGAATGTAGGGAATAAAACTCACAAACTTCGCGCGAACAGAGTGGTTCCGGTGCAAGCGAGTTTACTCAAGTGAAGTAAGCGAATTTACTGGGAACGAAACATTTATCTGCAGGAAGTACTGCTAAGTAACTTTGAGAAAGTTTTATAATGTCGTTGTCGTTTTGTGAAGCACAATTTTTGTTAGAAAATAGCTCCTTGAAGTACAAATACTACATTAAAAAGCGTTGTTTCTTTTGTAATTAAAAGAGGTTCGAGGTAGAGGTTTTCCTTGTCCAAAAAATTAGGTTGGGTTTAAAAACTCATGCAAGTATCTATGTAGGTACTTATGAACAAAGGAATTCTGGTATACATATAATATAATAAAAGATCAATAGCTCCGCTTCTAACAATTAGGCCTATTCGGCAAAATCTTTTATTCTGTTATGAATCATAAAAGATCTCGACCATAAAAGATCTTTTATAAATCGTATTCAGGGTTTCGAACTTTTATGAAAATCTGTTATGGAAGTTCGAAACTTGAAAATCTGTTACGAAGCTGTCAAAACAAACGGCAGAGTTTTTTTTATACATAGACGGTAGGCACCTGATCAATTCATTCATTCATTTTCAAATGGTCCGCTTGTCCATTAAGTGGGTCGCGGGTGTAGGTTGCTCAAGTGGACCCTCCATAGCTCTCGATCCTCCGCCATCGACTCCAAATCATCAAGGGCAATCCCCATACGGATAGAGGAGAGATTATGGACTTGATCTAACCATCTCATCCTAGGTCTACCTAGAGGACGCCTGCTTGATGGTACGGATTCCATAGCACGTCGTGGAATCCTGGTCGGGGACATGCGTTTAACATGACCAAACCACCGAAGCATGGACCGCTCCGTCCGGAGAAGTAGCTGCTCGACATTGAGTTCCTCACGTATTCTGGTATTTCTAATGCGATCTCTACGAGTCACACCAGCAATACAACGGAGAAATCTCATTTCGGCAGCTTGTATTCGCGATCTTATTCTTTCGGTCATTACCCAAACCTCATGACCATAGGTAAGAGTTGGAACAAACACCGAATTAAAGACTGACAACTTAGCTTTGACACCAAGTTCAGTCCTCCTAATAACAGAATGACCAAGCTGTCTCAAAATTGACCCAGCCTGACCAATCCTACATGAAAACTCGGCATTGCTCCTTCCATCACTCGTGAATAAGACCCCGAGATACTTAAACTTCTCCACCTGTTTCAATGGGACTCCACTAACATGCAGAGTGCATTGAACAGGCGTTCTGGAGACGACCATCACTTCAGATTTGTTCACGTTAACCTTCATCTCAGCTTCAACACAAACGGCTACAAACCGATCGAGTGCGCGCTGAAGTTCAGTCTGAGAGGACCCAAGGATGACCAAGTCATCAGCGAAGAGCAAATGACTTATCCTCAGATCTCCCAATTCGAAACATTCTTCGCCAAAACTGCGCTGTAACATCCAGTCCTGATCAATTTTGTGCAAAAAACATATTAAAATGCAGTCTGAAAAGAGTATGTTTTGAATTATTACAAACTAAATAATTGTGTAATAAATACTGGAACATCTTTTTAGGGAAAAGACAACAAAAAACCACGACAACAAATATATTTATTTTACGAAAACAAATATATTCCTGTTACATTGAGCAAAATCCAATAGAAAACTCTATTTCAAATCAGTAACCGCAACTGAATCGATCTAGATGTACTGGGCTGCGATAAACCAAAAATGTGTTGCTATTGATGCCTGATATGAACTGTATCCGTGAAAATGTAGTATCGCGAGAAACTTGAAATAAATATCCAACTTTACATCGTCATCATCAAAAATACAATTTACCTGCATTTGAAATGAAATGGTTGTACATGTTAGTGTTTTGTAAATTGTTCCAATTTGTTCATTAGAATTCAAGCATACACCTTATCCAATCTAAAGAGCTGAATAAAACTCAGATTAGGAAGATCAAATGGATTACTATTTAATCAATTCCAGCAAAAGTGATCGGTGTCCGCTTTTCCATTAAGTGGGTCGCGGGTGTAGGTTGCTCAAGTGGACCCTCCATAGATCTCGATCCTCCGCCATCGACTCCAAATCATCAAGGGCAATCCCCATACGGGTAGAGGAGAGATTATGAACTTGATATAACCAACTCATACTGGGTCTACCTAGAGGACGCCTGCCTGTTGATGGTACGGATTCCATAGGACGTCGTGGGATCCTGGTTGGGGACATGCGTTTAACATGACCAAACCACCGAAGCATGGACCACTCCGTCCGGGGAAGTAGCTACTCGATATTGAGTTCCTCGCGAATTAAAGCAAAAATATAAATTTCAAATTTCACAAAATTCTGTCTTTTATTCTGTTATGATTTATAACAGAATTCATAAAAGATTTTTGCACGCAGAATAGGTACCAATTCTGGAGATCGTAAAAGATTCTTTGACCGTTCGAACTTTTGTATGGAAATTCATAACAGAATAACAGGAAAAATGGATAAAAGATTTTGCCGAATAGGCCTGAATGTTCGTGTTTTATTCGCAATTGAATTTATCTCTAGATAATTATTTGACAATTAATGACATTAATGATTCTATGTTTGTTTGTCTTTTTGCTCTGAAACTCTACTCAATGTCGTGTTTTGTATTGTATAATTAAAAAATATAGGGATTTTTTCTATTAAAAGTGAGAACCGAACATTTTTTAATACCTATGTAGTATATGTTGAATGTTATAGAATGACTCCAGATACATTTCACTATATTTTGACAAGTATAGAAAATCAGTACGCAACTAAGATGCATACAAATCAGTACACAAGTAAGCAAAGCACAAATCTTACTTAAAAACATATCTTGAATTCGCTTTGCTCGCGCGAGTAAAATAGATATGAAACTATCGCACATTTTTCTCGCTTAATTTCGCAAAGTTCGCGCGAACCACAACATAGGAAATGTGTAGGAAATGCGTACTTTGAAATGATTTCAGCGAACTTTGCGAATTCGCGCGAGTGATATTCGCTTACATTCGCTGCCAACGGAACCGCAGCCTAAGGCATCATTTTCATTTCCACATTTGACTACAAATTTTAGTTCATGTAGTGAGTATCTACTGAGTAGTGACCTACAGCGATGCCGCCGAACAAAAAATATCGTGCCAATTTTTTCAGAGGTGCGTGCCCTTAGCGTGTCCAAAGAGTAAAAAATGTTTTTTTTTTCACATTTCACACCGTCAAGCCAAAGTCAAACCGAAAAAAAACGAAGAAACCTTCATTTCCATTTCCATAAGTAAATATCTCTGACAGGGACAAATCTCAAGATCCTGTCTGCAATAATTTGTGAACGCCTTAAGCCGATGGTCAACAACCTGGATAAGCCCAGTGCGGTTTTGGACCTTGAAAGTCCACCATTGACCAAATTTTCACACAGATCTTGGAAAATACATACATAGGTATTTCAAATCGAAACCCACTAATTATTCATCGAATTTAAGGTTTAAGGTCTATAGTTTTGGCATCCCCGCCAAACTCTTCCGTTTGTGCAGGATGAACTCTCGCTGCTCCGTTAATGTTAGAAAAGGTCTTAGACAAGATGACGCGCTGTGGCTGTCATGTGATTTCTTTAACATTATACTTGAAAGAATTGTACGAAACTCACAAGCCAACTCCGCAGGTACGATCTTTCAAAACTGTCTGCAATTACTCGCATACGCCAATGACATTGACATAATCGGTAGAACTCGGCGAGCTGTCAGTGGTGCATTTGTAAGTTTTGAGTCAGAAGCGGCAAAAATGGAACTAGCGGTGAATGAAAGAAAAACAGAATATATGCTGTCCACAGAAGGACATTCAACATCGGCGCCTTGGTCAGAACGTAACAATGGACTGGACAGCTATAATTTTGAGGTAGTGAAAGACTACCTGTCAACTCTGCGGTCAACTCCAGCAATAACATCAGCGTTGAGATCAATCGAAGAATTACTCTTGCCAATCTACGGGGTTAGAAGGCAATTGAGTACCAAAGCCCTCTCCCGAGTAACTAAACGTTGTATAAGACCCTTATCATCCCATCCTTCTATATGGCGCAGAAGCATTTTGTACTCTAATATTTACTCAATATTAAAAAATCAACATATAACTTTCTTTTTTTAATTTTTTTCCTTAAATTTTAAGTTTGAAATTATTTTTTTCAAGAACTATTAACAGCTATAACTTGATTTAAAAATAATATCAAAGAACAGATTCCTGGCTTCCAAAAATCCTAAAGTCCTTAATTGTAAGTGTTGCCATTGTTTCTCAATTTTTTTTTTCATTTTAAGTATTATTTTTTTTTTTTAAATTGCCCCTCTTACCTAATCGAAGCCAGATAGACCCCCCCCCCCTCTCCCATAGAAAAAAAATATGCTTGTATTTAACCACTCTAAAAAATGTCGTCAACAATTTTTAGCGCCGTAGTTATCGTACTCGTGCCAAGGTTTCGAAAAGGTTTAAATAAATTTCGAAAAATAAGCACAGAAAACAGTTAAATTCCGAGGAGAGAAATGAGAGAATGATAAATTAAGTAAAGCATTAAGAAACGCATTAGCGATGACATCAACTGAATAAAGAAAGGAGTATTAAAATATTGAATTGAATCTACATGTTGTGGTTTGTGAATATGATAAAATTTAAAATGGAGTAAAGCATTCATTTCCATGATAATGGAAAAGGCATAATACCCTATTCACACCAAGCCGAAAACCGAGTTTTCGTCAAAAAAGTTTAGAAAACTCGTGGATGCATTCATACCGAACACCAACTCGTTTTCGGTTGACGTTTCAATTAGCTGTGAAACTAGCTATGAAATTTTTGTGGCGATTAAATTTTAGTTACTAAACTTCGCTCGTATTGACATAATATACAAATAAAATTATTGAAGCTACTTGATAATCGTTAACTTATGGTTAAATGCATAAAATAATTAACTAAAGCTAAGCAACAATCAAAATCAAAACATCTGAAAATACCATTAGTTGCGGCAGGTAGTGCTGCCGTTCTAAAATTATAGAAGAAACTGAATAATTTAATACGCCAGAGTTACGAAAAACGAAAGGAAGTTGAACAAAGTTTAAAAGGTAAAAACGGATCGATTGTCCTGAATTCAAAAGTTCATTGCCTCATTGGCAGACAGGCTCGAACTTCTTAAAGATCAAGTAGTATGTGTAGGACGCATTTTCTTTCTTAAAAACAAAATGAAGGAGGAAGTGTGTTTTTTTATATAGGTTGTATAGATACATATTAGTCTCTGATTATAATGAAGGATGACGAATGATACAGATACCTACGGTGATACAGTTTGTGGAATAGTCTATGAACATATCTGGATATTACAGTAATATCCTATAATAATGCACCAAACTAAAATAATTATGTATTAAATGTGACCATTTCACCCGCTTTTGGCGGGTTTTACCCTCTTTTTTACCTAAAAACCCTCCACCCGCCACCATAACCATTTTCCCGCTTTTTGATAAAAATTCGGAATTTAATTCTCTTAAGAATTTTCTTTAGTCCTTATTTTCACTACATTTGAAGATTTTTTAAATTAAAAAACATATAACAACCCTGATGGCAGATCTAAGCTGGGTAGACAACTTCAGTTATCATAAGTGCGCGAAAATTGCAAATGTCATGAGTCAAAGAAACAACCAATGTTATTCATTGACACTCTCTGTAAATACGACAGTACAATTTATAAAAATAAAGAGAGACACACCAACTCCGAGATGCCGAAAAATTCAAAAATTAAAAAATATGTAACGCTTACGCAAGATTTTGAAGCCGTTTTTCCGTATAATAAAAAAACTGATGGCATTTATTTTTAAAGAATTATATTAGATTTTACGTGGCAATTCGTGAAATAAACTTTTTTCTACTATTTTGCACGAAATTTTTCAGGTAAGAATCTACTTTTGGGAAACCCGAATCATCTACTAAAAATGTTTAGAAAATTCTGTGGAAACATGTTGCATTTAAAAGGATTTTAGTTAATCGCATTTAAATTGCTCAGTTCTGACATTAAATGTTCCTTCGGGAGTTAAGAAAAAATGGAAGGGATGTAGTGTAGTGACCTATATGCTTAGAATATGATCACACAAGTCAATTACGTGCCAAAGAGTAACATCTGTTGTCTCTCTATAAAAGAGCTTGATCCAGTGATGCCAGATCGTGGGTAATTACCCATTTCGTGGGCATTTTGCATTTCAAAATTAGCTTAAAGGGCAAAAGGGCATTTTTATATCTCTCAGAACAAAAAAAGGGTATTTTATTGAATTATTTTTATATCCGAATGCAATCATTAAATAATGCATACTCTGAAGCAACCCATTTAGATTCATTCAATGAATGCACTCATTTTCGATTTTGCAAATGCAAAATAAACAACTGTCTGTCATTGCGTTGTCAACGTCAACGTCTTCGTGTTGGTTCCAACATAACCACTAGCTCTCTTGGTTCGGAGCGGGATAATTTGAAAATCCACACTTTTTTGAAGTGACATCTATTGTTAACAATGGGGCAAGAATTTGAATTTCAACCATTTTAGTTGCCAAATTCACTAACGCCCAATAGGTATCCCTAGAATTCTATGGAAAAATCAAATGTGGTTGTCGCTTTGGCTCCATTTCCCAATGCCACCTACTGTAAACAGTAACATAATTTATTTTTACATTTTGTCAACTCAAAAACATATATATTATATTATTTATGCTTTAAAAAAAATAAATATGAAGAAAAACCATTGCGCGCATTCAATAAAAAGAAAAGACTGTTTTTGTTTTTGTTAATTTTTTTATATTATGTATATTTTCGTTGGGAATATCGTGGGGTGTTTTCTTACAAGGGCATGGGCAAAAAAGGTATTTTTGATAATCGACGTAGGAAAGTCTGTGCGATAAGTCTGGCATCACTTTGATCCGCATTTCTGCAGTCAGTCGATTCTGAGATGTGGAGCTGAGCTCATCTAGTTGCTGCCGATCACCGGTCATTACAGTTCATATTCATACCAAAAAGATCCAGAAAACCTCTGAATTAGTATTGAAAAAAGTTTTGTTGTAGTTTTGTGGTGTCGAAAAATTCCGTAATTTGAGAAATCCCAAAAAGAGGACAAATTGCATATTTTTCCAAAAATATACCGGAAATATTTTTTTAGATAAAAAGAGGACGTCTGGTCAGCCTACTCATGAGTCATGACCATAGGTAAGAGTTGGAACAAAAACGAATTAAAGACTGTCAGCTTAGCTTTGACACCAAGTTCAGTCCTCCTAATAACAGAATGACGAAGTTGTTTTAAAATTGATCCAGCCGGACCAACCCTACATGAAAACTCAGCAGTGCTCCTTCCACCACTCGTGAATAAAAAAAAAAAAAAAAAATAGGTGGCGCAACAGGCGGTAGACACCCTAGGCCTAGCTTCTCGCAACCATTCGTTTGTGTGAGTTTCTATTTTTGGGACGAATGGAAGGGACCTACAATTTTATGCCGATTCCGAACGGCTGAATTGAGAAGCTTTTTCAGGACAGTTATACTCTCGGATGTTTGTCAGACGTTCGCGAGAGGTGGCGCAGTAGAAAAAAAACACTAAGATGTAATTTGTGTTTTTCCGGGGATCGAACCTGGGATCCCACGCACAGCAGTCCAGCACACTAACCACTGCGCTACTGCGCCTACCACTCGTGAATAAGACCCCGAGATACTTCTCTACCTGTTTCAATGGGACTTCACTAACATGCGGAGTGCATTGAATAGGCGTTCTGGAGATGACCATCACTTGAGATTTGTTCACGTTAACCCTCATCTCAGCTTCAAAACAAACGGCTACAAACCAATCGAGTGTGCGTTGAAGTTCAGTCTGAGAGGACCCAAGGATGTGACCAAGTCATCAGCGAAGAGCAGATGACTTATCCTTAGATCTCCCAATTCGAATCGTTCTTCGCCAAGACTGCGCTCTAACATCCAGTCCATCTATCCAGTCTATCTATCTAATCTTTCATCCTTGAAACATAAATTCCGCATTTTAAATAAAACCATCAACAAACTTCTCATTTTTCAACCAACTTACAGCTCACCGTATTTCATCTCACTATAGGTACATCTATAGTATATTCTTATGGAAGTAGTTTTCCAACAAAGCAATTCAGATGCAACAAATATCGTAAACAACCAAAAAGTCAATTTTGTCAAAATACATTATACATATAGCAACCCAGGGACATATGAGAACATCTAAAATATTTTTGTAAGCAGTTTTGTTTTCATTGAGTTGAAAATGTCTATCTGGCTGCTGATAGTGTCCATTCCCTTGCTTGCTGTGTAGGGGGAAAAAACACACAAACACACATTTGGCCACTTTATTCGTAAGGACCCCAACCGTAGCATCTTGATGCAAGGGATAAAAATTGTGTGCAATGTATGCAGAATGCCAAGAGGGCAGACGAAGTAAGAAAATATTTTCTTGGCCATTATGCAAATTTAATTCAACAGAAACAGAAACTGTATCCTTGCGGAAGGGAAGAAAACTCGCTGTGGGTAAAATGACTATTCTTTTTATTCTGGCACAGCCGTCCCTTGCTATTGTTGCTCTGGCGACTGATACTGGTAGCTGGGTCTTAACTGTAGAGCTCTTTGTCGTTAAGTTTCATTGCATCGACCATTGACTTGTGATTTTGCAATATGCAGTCGGTTGTCTGTAGCACCTTCTCCTCCTTGGGATGGGCTTTAGTCCGACTTAAGAGCTGCAATATGTTTGTTTGGGAATTTTACTACAGATAAACAAATTTAGTGTTTTGCATCCTCACGAAATAGTCAAGCTGTGCTCTCTAAACTCTAAACGCTAATATATTTTGTTTATACAATACAGCGGGACAGCCACGTACGTGAATTCCGAAAGGAATAACAATTGTTGGAGGGAGATTCATTCCCAAGATGATAGAGATGGAAAAAAGCTTAACGCAATCCTTGACTGGCTACCTCTATGCTTTTTGTGTCCTTAAAGAGAAAAACTTTGATTCGTTGTTGCTTTTGCGTCGTGTATATATTTATATCGCCATTACGCTCCGTTAGGGACGGGAGAAAAGGATTCTACAGGCGCACGTGTCTGTTGAAGGCTTATGTTACGTATCTTTTGTTTTGCATTTTAAATTTTATTTATTGCCTTACTTTATAGAGTAGGCTTACGAATCCGTTGAATGTTGAAAAGTTTGTGCATTAATACGTACTCTGTCCCTTTAAAATGGTAAAGTGACTTTTTGTCAGATTTTTTTTTAAATGGATAGATACTTTTTACTTAAGACGCCAAGCAATGGTCTTTTGTATTCGTTTCATAGAAAGAGAGGTATCCAATTAAACAGCATAAAAAGGAAAACGCATTACAGAGGATTAAAAGTGGTTTAACCAACTTACAATTATTGTAACTAGAACTACATCTTGGAGTCTGCTTTGCCGTAGCGGGCAGACTATATACGATATGCTACACCAACTTGCGACTGGCCATGTGCCATTTGTCCAAATAATTATCTAAGGTCTTCTGATATTAATGGTCGTATGGTAAAGAAAATAAAAAGCTCCTTTACGCAAACTGCACTTAAAACATTGAACCAGTTAACTGGGATTAAACTATCCTTTTCGAAAGCTATAAATCGGATACAATCGCTCTTCTGGAAATACTTTGGGAAAGGCTGGATACCCGCAGGAAACAATAAATCAACATTCTACATCATTATCCTACCACTACAATGACTACTACTACCATGAGCCGACTACCACGGAGCGGCTGTCAGCAGAGTAGTTCTATAATTGGCTTTGTGAAACGATGATGCAAAGAAAGCGAATGCGTTACCAAGTACCTTATTATTTTTTGTTTTTAAGGCCTCTCCTAGTCTCCTCCAGTATGGCAGCCAATTATGATCATGATCACCCTATAAACTAAACCACATCTAAGGCAGTTCGACAAAGTCTTATTTGGTTTGTCATTCGAGTTCCTCTTCGCCTACGCAAATGACATAGTTGTCCTGATTTCAGGAAAATATCTTCCCACCACTAGTAAGGTCATGGAATCTGCGTTATCATCAGAGCTATTAAAGTGGATAGAGAAAAACGGCTTATCGGTTAATAAGACTGAGCTCATCCTGTTCACCAGAAGATATAAGATACCAAAATGGGAACCACCAAAATTGAGAGGCATTCGTCTTAATCTCTCACCCGAAGCCAAATACCTGAGTATCATGTTTAACTCAAAATTAAACTGGAACCGGAATACGGAGGAAGGAATGAAGAAAGGACTAAATGCTTTTAACGCCTGCACAAAGGCTTTCAGGAAGAAGTGGGGCTTAGAACCGAACATAGTGCACTGGATGTACACCGCAATCGTAAGACCTATGGCTCGGTTATGTGGTGGGAGGCTACCTACCTCAAGAATCTGAATAAATCTACACGGAATTATGCTTGCATAGGTATAACGGGTTCACTAAAATCTACACCACAACTAGGCCTAGAAACGTTGCTGAGCCTACAACCCATCGAGCTAAGAACGTGGCAGACAAAGGTGCTCTCAGACTACGAGAACAAAATTTGTAAGCCCAAATCATTCGGTCACTCGCACGTATACTTCACATCTTTGATCAGAGCGCACTTATGCCACTCACAGACTACAAGAAACCGAGGTATGACTTTGACAAGAAACCGGACAGGAATGACACTGGCTCTCCCCGACTACTGTAATAAAAGGTATGTATACCCTACCTCAAAGACGGAAAATGGAACGGGGGCAGGAGCTTCTCTGACGAACTAAATATCAGCCATTCATACCGACTGGCAGATCAGTGCAGCGTTTTCCAGGCAGAGATCTACGCGTTTAAGAAAGCAGCTCAAACTGTCTTAGCGAGGGAACTACCAGCAATGGAAATTACCTTCTGCGTGGACAGAAGCAGCATTTAAAGCGATTAACTCCAATCTGGTAAACTCCAAATCCGTAGGTCAGTGCCTCTTGGCATTGAGAGCATTAAACCATCACACAGTAATGCTGTGCTGGGATCCTGTACATGTTGGTGTAGAAGGGAATGAAGAAGCAGATGAACTGGCCAGATTCGTCTCTGAAATGGACGTACTATTAGCTGACATACAAGTATTACCAGCTTTCAACGCAGCTAAGGGCGTCATTGACAATATCACATTAAACTTGGCTAAATAACGATGGGACAAAACTTTTTGTTGTACTATAACTCGTAGCTTGACGCCTGCACTGCAATTGACACTAAAAGGTGAAAGATCCTAACATCTTTGGATAGAAACCAAATCCGAGTACTCGTCGGGGTAATAACCAGACTCTGCATGATTGGAAACATGGCCAAAAGACTAGGTATAGCCCGTCCCAACTTAAGTGAAAATTTCTTGCGCAAGGCTCTTCACATTAGGAATTTTTTTCTCTTAGCGACAACAAAACAACTTTTCCAACCAGAACTACAGCTAAAAAAAATATGTGCGCATTTCAATTTCAAACAACAAACATACTCCTGCTTGCGAAGATTATCTCTCTCGATCGACGATCGAGGCATGAGCATGAGCATGACTGATTGTTCACACAGCACCGTCGTTAGCGTATGCCAAAGATAC
Organism: Cheilosia scutellata; assembly: GCA_955612985.1. NCBI lineage: Eukaryota > Metazoa > Arthropoda > Insecta > Diptera > Syrphidae > Cheilosia > Cheilosia scutellata. The sequence goes on along the minus strand of OY015313.1, from coordinate 57,382,312 downwards.
ACGTTTATGCCCCGTTCACAATGTGGGCGTGATAACTAGACGAGAGCGAGGCGAGAATCGCTCTCGCCTCGTTCTCGCTTTAACCTCGTACGGCAATTCACAATGAAACGTGGTACGTCGGCGAGTTTTTCTGACAACGAATAGAGGGACCACTGAAACTACAAAACCATATTGCCACTTAGATTTTTTTTACAAAACAGAGCTGCACTTTTGCTTTTTTAGCACTATTGCATGCAGTTTGAATATTCTAAAAACAACCAATTCGCAGTTTTCAGGCGTCGCTATCATCAGTCGCTATAACTATCAGTAAAATGCTACCGAAAAAAATTCTGTTGCTTTTTTTGAGCACTTAAACTTAATGACTGAACTCAATCTTGGTCTTAAAATGTTGCTTATGAACTATAAAGTTAGTTAAAAAAACTAAGCAATTGTTGTCTAAGGTTGAAAACTCACCGGATAAAGCAAAACGTGTTTTTTTGTTTCGTGAAACAAGACCACATTGTTTCTTATGAGGCAACATACACCAAAGCAAATGAAACAAATCACATGTTTTTGTTTTTTAAGAGTTTCGGTGGTGGTTGTCGAAAATACATGCCATTGTATACAAGCATAACACACACCGAATGCAACAAAACTGTTTCGAACCAGCGTCGTTGACGATAATTGCCTACTTTCTTAGAGCGCAACACACACCAAAGAAAACAAAACATAAAAACCAAAGCAAAACAGAAAAACATGTTTCGTTGCCGATAGTTAACCTGTTGTTTTTACGAAACAAAATTTACATGTCGTTGTTTTTAAAATGTAAATAAGATTTGCACAACTTCATTGTCTGAGTCCGACCAACACTAAAAGCAAGTCGTAAATTCCACACCAAACGAAACACGAAAACAAAACGTGTTGTTTAATCTAGTCTACATTTTCTATAAAATTAATTTATTAATTTTTTCGTGCGTACGTACGTACAACTGTAGTTTTCTGTTGAACTTCTTAGTCAATTCCAGAACAGGTTCCAATGAATCCCTATAAAAAGCTTACAGTCTTACATCCTAATAAAATTTGCTCAAGAAAATGACCCCCAATAACCAAGAAATCAAAAAGAAACACAATCAAAACGTATATATTTTCGCGGCAATGTTTGTTTAAAGAAATACGAAATTCCCCTTTTCACCGTCATTCATTATTATGGCAAAATAAGTTCTAACATTGTCGCTGACTTATTTAAAAATTTCTCAGAATAATCGAACCGTATCAAAATAATAACAAAAAAAAACGATAAAAGTGCCGCCCTGTTTGCTTGAGAAAATACAAGTGGCAACCTTAAGTACATTTCTATGAAAATGGCGTCGCTTCCCACTCAGAGAGTAAATGTCATCGGTGTCTCGGGCGAGATTTTTCCAAATTTCCGAAATGGTCGCGACTCGCGAGACGAGGCAACGTATTGGTGCATGCATTTCCTTTGATTGGAAATTATTTGACAACTCGCGCTAGACTCGATCTCGCTCTCTCGCTGTATTGTGAATCGGCCATTACCCACCCCAAAGAAAAGGGAAATTTGCTGGGAGTTGCACTTCTCAAATATGTATGTGTTTAGTAATGAAAGACAGAGTTCTGGGTAAGTTTATTGCGTAAAAGCCACTATTAAAAAGGGTTGAAATGGTATTTTCGTTATACTTTGTGATAAAGTAGAGAAAAGCATTAACATGCGATCAAAAATACCTTAAAAGAACAAATTTTCCTTAAATAAAGTGCTACTGCGCATGTTGGGATCTTTCTTTTGCTTTGGGACGGACTATACTTATCGGCCAATAAAATAAATAATCCTGTTGGGTTTAACCAATTTTACGAAGAGTTTAGAGATTTACTAATGTCGTAATTTTTGAAAATACATGCGGCATTTGCGGACAGCCTAAAAATTGCTTAGATTTCAATCTTTAGTCCGTCCGGTAATGCCGTAATAAATACGTTTATTGAATATATGTGCTAAGATGTCAACAATATTTAGAGAAATGTAGCTATTTCAGGAAGCCATATTTCAATACAGTTCGAAAGAAGAAATAGGTTAGAATAAAAAGCTATTTTGCGAACCATTTTCCATTTGCAATGTAGCAAAACAATAACCATACTCTACGTTTTTGAGCTCATATCGAAAAACAAACGTCGCATCTCCTTTTTTTAGTATTCACCTCACTGTCTTCTTGCAAACGGAAGAGCTAGGTAGGTACCTATATCTACAATACTGTCATTAATTCTAAATCGATCAATTATTTAACATTTTATTTTATTTTGAACAGTATTCTTTCCGTCAGTTATTTGACAGTTAATATTCATGTTATAATATAACGTCCAGATGGCTTTCAATTTTTTTTTTTTTAAACGAGTTCTATCTACAACTGTGTTAGCTGGTACCTATACCTACCCATCTATAATTCAATATTTTCTAAAAGAAAAAAAAATATCGGTGGGTAGTCCTAAATTCTAAGTTTAATTTTCAAGAGAGAATAACAGATAAAACGACAAAGAAGCCGAACGGATACTCGTAAATAATAAATCCTTTCGTCCTGTCAACAATTTTTTTTTTCAACATTTTTCTTCGTCTACATAGAGTAGCTACTAATGTCTACACCAATAGAGATACTATATATATATATGTGCATACCTATATCTACTGCATGTTGAAGAATATTCCAAACAAGTTCAGTTTTTTTTTCGCCCACACTTCCTCAACCACCCACATTTAACTTTTTTCCTATTTTTTACTGTGAATGATGAATGACTAGAAGTTTTGCTATTTGGACGTTAGATAAAGAATATTTTCAAAGGTTAGCAAGGTTAGGTATATTGGTTCGTTTCATTTCTGAAATGAGAAAATTGCGGAAGTTAACATCCGCAAAAGAGCGCAATAATTTTCTATAGGTATTTTCACTTAAAGTTAAAGGCCACAAATTTTCCTATGCAAAAAGTGTGTGTATTATGGCTAAGATAGTTTCTTTATGAAAGTAACTATGTATACCTTTGAACTTTGAGTGAACTATTACGATTGACTTTATTGAGGCGACTGTTCATATGAATTTTGTCGGCTTTATATAGGTTTATATTCGAATTCATAATGCCAGGACTTTTGAGTGTCGGGATAAAAAAATAGGGAGCGGGTTATAATTCTGCATTTCAAAATTCTGTATCGACAAAATTCTGTATATTTATTTTTTGAAAATACGGTATGAACAAAATTCTGTATTTCAGAATTCTGTATTTCAAAATGCTGTATATCCAAAATGCTGTATTACCAAAATGCTGTATATCCAAAATACTGTATTTCCAAAATGCTGTAAATGCAAAATTCTGTTTTTCGAAATACTGTTTATGCTCCAATAATTCTATACTTTGAAAAAGCGTTTGCATAACAATAAGCAATATAATTTTTAAAATTTATTGAGAACAAAATATATAAAATAAACTGAAATTCATGTGCCTACATAATTTAAAATAAACATAAGCCAGAAGATAGTGGCAGTGGCGTGGTGACTAAGTGGCAGGTGGCATAGGAGTGCTGTGGTGACGGCGACGGAATGGAAGTGGTTTAGTTTAAACTAGTCATATCATATTGTAGGGGCTGGTGACGACGTGGATTTTTACATTACAATTGCGTACTTTTGTTTACCCGGAAACTAAAAACATGCGAAACGACCAAGAATTAACAGGTACGACATTTTAAGAACTGATGAATTCGTGGCACTATACGTTGTTTGCCACTTAAGTCCCTTTCATACCACTTGCCGCCCTTCCATCGCCACACCACTCCTATGCCACCGCTACGCCACTGCTTCACCGCTTCGTTGCGCGCCTTGTCTAAGAGTAAACTTAATACTTCAAAGAAATAATATGAATTACTGCATAAAGATAACCACAAGTTCTAAATTGATGCAAATAAAAATTCGGCAATCGCTAAAGGTAAAGCTTTGATTGCCGTAGCAAAATTCTAAAGGTATTGTCGCACTTTGTTGTCATATAAATCTATGTTGACATTCACGGAGACAGTAAATTATACAAAAAATTTATTATACAAGAATTCTGTATTTAAAAAAAATGGTTTGAAAATAGAATTTTGACCATACAGTATTTCAACCCCAACCCAAAAAAATATTTGTTTGCCACGAAATCATAAGTTGAAACACAATGCCATCCGTGAAGGAGACGAATTCCCTTGAATGACGAAGGGAAGGTTATACAAGCAGTCAGACCGAAGTAGTTCTTGTTGTTAACGCTGCGTATAAGTTTTTCTGTGGAGCTATGGTCAAAAAATATTTTCCACAGAAAAAATCAGACGGTTACGAGAAAAGTGTATCGGATCAGGATGCATTTAATTTTGACCACCTTGCAGAACGAATAGAAGGGACCTACAGTCCGAACGGCGGGGAGAGTACGATAACTACGGCGCCAAAAATTGATAACGGTATTTTATAGAGGGGTTAAATACAAGCACTTTTTAATATGGGAGGGGGGGGGTCTATCTTACTCCGTTTAGGCGGGAGGGGCAATTTAAAGAAAATGATACTTTAAATGGAAAAAAATACATTAAAAAACAATGGCAACACTTATAATAAAAGACTATAACATTTTTGAAAGCCCAGAATCTGTTCTTTCATATTATTTTTAAATCAAGTTATTCCCTTAAATAGTTTTTGAAAAAAACAATTTCAAACTTGAAATTTTAGGACAAAAGTTGGGGTGAGTAAAATAATGTTGGCGATGAAAACTTATGACGGATTTATGTAGAGGAGTTAAATACAAACATTTTTTACCATGGGAGGGGGGTCTATCTCGCTCCGGTTAGGCGGGAGGGGTAATTAAAAAAAAAATTATAAATAAAATTCAAATAAAATATTAAAAAACAATGGCAACACTTACCACAAAGAACTATAGTATTTTTCAAAACCAGGAATCCGTTCTAAATTGTGTAAAATGCAAATCAGCAAAATTTTGTCTACCAATGTGAAATTTCTGGCCAGAGACTGTATCTGAAGAATGTTGTTGACATTGGGTAAACTTATATAATTTAAAGAAAGTTAGCATATACTCAGCCTTGCACCCATCCCAAAATCCAACAGTGACCCCAAGCAGGGGGGTTGCAGGGGGGCAGCATGCCGCCCCATACGCATTTCAAGGCGCAAGGGTAGCAATTTGTACCCTAAGCGGAGCGACATATAAAAGTAATTTTCAATTTTCTCAAAAATTAGAAGACATAACTCAATCTGGTTTTGAGTGTTCGATTAAGAATTGATTTAGGCAGTAAAAACTACAAACAAATTAAGTATCTATTTGCTCAATATTGAAAAAAAATCAGCATAAAACTTTTTTTTTTTAATTTTTTTCCTTAAATTTCAAGTTTGAAAGTATTTTTTTCAAAAACTATTAACAGCTATAACTTGATTTAAAAATAATATCAAAGAACAGATTCCTGGCTTACAAAATTCATAAAGTCCTTTATTGTAAGTGTTGCCATTGTTTTTCAATTAATTTTTTTTTCACTTTAAGTATTATTTGTTTTAAATTGCCCCTCCCACCTAAACGAAGCCAGATAGACCCCCCTCTCCCATAGTAAAAAATGCTTGTATTTAACCCCTCTTCAAAATACCGTTATCAATTTTTGGCGCCGTAGTTATCGTACTCGTGCCCGAACGGCTGGATTGAGAAGCTTTTCCTTTAAAGTTATACTCTCGGATGTTTGTCAGACTTTCGCGATAGGGCGCGCAGTAGAAAAAAAAACCTTAAGATGTAAATTGTGTTTTGCGGTGATCGAATCTAAGACCCATTGTCCATCGCACATTATCTAGCCCAGTACTATATTGACTTTGGTTTACCTCAAGCTCCAATTTTAGGCCTTATCAAACACTGTGTCACCCTGATAATAGGACCAAAACTCATTACAGAAAAAAGACGAAGTTGGCAAAACCTGTTTTTACAATTTAGACGACAGAACACATGAGAGATGAACGCATTTTATCAATATGGACAGAACAATCGGATACACCATATCATGTCTAAAATGGACCTAGGCTCATGGCGCTCACCAGATCATAGAACGATCAACCAATACATTGGTTATAAATACCCCTGCAGAAGTATATACTATAGATGTCCAAATACTCCGACAAAATATATTCGGAAGATAAAGGACTCATACCCAACCCAAGTAGCAAACAAAGGAATAAAAGAAGGCAATGGTTTGACATGGAGTTGGCAAGTCGAAGCAACTTTCTTTCACTTGGCTTAATTTCCGCCAATTCAATGAGGGCGTTATGAAGGACTCATATATTAAAGCAAATAGTGAATTTAAGGCGTTATGTAAAATAAAGAGGGCGAATTACTATGAATCAGAGGCTCTACTGGCGCGTTGTAATAATTCAGAGAACTTTTGGAAGCGTACAAGAAAACTCAACAGTGGGAAGTATGTTATGTGCAACGGTCTAGATCCAAATATCCTCTCATATAGATTTGCACCATTGGTCAAACCACAATCCCCATTTAACACGCACAACATCCTATCAAAGGTAAGAAAGGTGGACTGGTCGATTTGGCCCCAACCATTGGCCACCCAGATCTCCTGACCTAACTCACCTGACAAAAAAATGGCTTTTACTACATCTTCTGTTGATCGTACGTAAAGAAGTTGCTTAACATAATTTTTAGGAAATTTTTCAAGGATAACAATTTCATAAAAAAATTCAAATTAATTAAATATGTACAAAATTTTGAGAAAAAAGTATTTAAAAAAAAAATGAAACAACAAATTTGAGTTTAAGGAGCCATGCTTTGGACTTGATGCGCTAATATAAAGGGTCCGCCAAATAACTTTTTTTTTTTTGAAAATGCTATAAAAAAAACTACTGAATATTTTCTCAAATTTCTTTTTTTATTTGAAAGTACAATCCTTCCGGGGTTAATAATGGAAAATAATTTCATTCAAATGGCTGCCTCGGCTGGCCATGCAGTAGCCTACTCCTAGCCTAGTAGTAGGACGATCGGTCCAATTTTTAAGCACATTATCGATTGTGTGCAGCTGTATTTCACCAATGGCTTCACGAATATTGTCCTTTAAAGCGTCAATTGTCTCTGGCATGTCGGCGTAACACTTATCTTTTACGGCACCCCTCAAATAATAGTCCAACGGTGTCAAATCGCAGCTCCGCGGTGGCCAAACGACATCAGCTCCGCGGCTGATAATGCGATCTTCAAAAACAGGGCGCAAAACATCGAGTGTAGCTTCGGCTGTGTGGCACGTAGCGCCGTCCTGTTGAAACCAAATGTTGCCAATATCCTCCTCTTCAATTTTTGTGAACAAAAATTCGTTCAACATGGCCCGATAACGATCGCCATTGACTGTAACGGCCACTCCTTGCTCATTTTCGAAGAAAAATGGCCCAATTATGCCACTGGACCAAAATCCGCACCAAACAGTGTCTCGTTTTGGGTATATCGGCTTTTCAATGTAGGTATGCGTGCGGGTTTTCTGTGCCCCAAATGCGACAATTTTGCTTGTTTACATACCCGCCAAGATCAAAATGAGCTTCATCTGAAAAGATGATTTTTTTGGCATCAAAATCGGCATCTTCTCTAAGTCGATCGCAGGCCCACTTAGCGAAGCGAAAACGCATTGGATGGTCAGTTGGCTTCAACTCCTGAACCAATTGGACTTTGTATGGCTTCATACCAAGGTCTTTATGCAAAATTCGTCTCAATGATGTCTTCGAAATGTTCAATTGTTGAGAACGACGGTGAATTGATGTTGATGGCATGACACTTTCTGCCACAGCAGCAATTTTCTCGGGTGTACGCACTGTTTTTGGCTTTTCACGCTTTGGTTTATCGATGAGGATGCCAGTTTCTTTCACTTTTTTCACAAGATAACGAACATACGGAGCTGACGGTGCTTCTCTTCTTCCAAAATCCGTACGCAATTTTCGCACACATTCTGCAACATTACCATGATTTTCAAAGTAATGTCGCAATATTTCCCAGCGTTGTTCAAGCGTATACACAACCATTAGCCCTATTCGGCAAAATCTGTTATTCTGTTATGAATCATAAAAGATCTCGACCATAAAAGATCTTTTATAAATCGTATTCAGGGTTTCGAACTTTTATGAAAATCTGTTATGGAAGTTCGAAACTTGAAAATCTGTTACGAAGCTGTCAAAACAAACCGCAGAGTTTTTTTTTATGCATAGACGGTAGGCACCTGATCAAATTTGCGCAAAAAACATATTAAAATGCAGTCTGAAAAGAGTATATTTTGAATTATTACAAACTAATTAATTGTGTAATAAATACTGGAACATCTTTTTAGGAAAAAGCCTGATATGAATTGTATCCGTAAAAATGTAGTGTCGCGAGAAACTTGAAATAAATATCCAACTTTACATCGTCATCATTAGAAATACAATTTACCTGAATTTGAAATGAAATGGTTGTATTCGTGTTTTGTAAATTGTTCCAATCCAATCTAAAGAGCTGAATAAAACTCATACATTAGGAAGATCAAATGGATTACTATTTATTCTTAGTTCCAGCAAAAGTGATCGGTGTCTTCGTCTAAACCAAAAATATTCATTCAATAATTTTCAATGGTCCGCTTATCCATTAAGTGGGTTGCGGGTATAGGTTGCTCAAGTGGACCCTCCATAGCTCATCAAGGGCAATCCTCATACGGGTGTAGAGGAGAGATTATGAACTTGATATAACCATCTCATACTGGGTCTACTTAGGGGACGCCTGCCTGATGATGGTACGGATTCCATAGGACCTCGTGCGATCCTGGTTAGGGACTGCGTTTAACATGACCAAACCACCGAAGCATGGATCGCTCCGTCCGGGGAAGTAGCTACTCGATATTGAGTTCCTCGCGAATTAAAGCAAAAATATAAATTTCAAATTTCACAAAATTCTGTCTTTTATTCTGTTATGATTTATAACAGAATTCATAAAAGATTTTTGCACGCAGAATAGGTACCAATTCTGGAGATCGTAAAAGATTTTTTGACCGTTCGAACTTTTGTATGGAAATTCATAACAGAATAACAGGAAAAATGGATAAAAGATTTTGCCGAATAGGCCTACATATTCGTTCAGCGGAAGGATAAAACTAATTATCTGTCAAATCAGACATGAGCTAAGTGTTACCATTCGCGAAATAAGCACTAGTTGAAAACAAAAAACGTTAGATGGCGGACCCTTTATTAGGTTCGTTCGTGTACTTTCAGCAGCATAGAAAAATGAAAAATGTCAAATCACAAAAATCGAGAGAGAAATCTCTCAATTTACAGAGAAGTACCTGACCGGTTTTCTTACAAAAAGTTTAAGAAATGTCATTTCGACATTCGAAAAATAAACGTTAACGGCAGAATCTACGAAATAAGTTGGATTTGAATTTTTTATAAGCTAAAATACCTATTAAATCTACCATTTTGAATGCGCTGATAAGTTCTAGGAGAAGATTCAATTACAACTTCTTCCTCAAACATAGTTGAAGACGAAAAAATAGAGTTTTATTTGTCAAACTTTTGAGCTGTCACTTAGATGACAGTTTTCATTTTTCAGTAAGTCGAAATTCGGCGAGTAGAAAATTACGAAAAAATGAAAAGAGGGGAAATGGATTTCTCTCTCATTTTTTTCAATTTACTCAGTACGTGGTCGCATTCGCACAGTTTCTTAGCAAAGTTTTAATAATTTTACGTTTGCAAAAAAGTACCCGAACGAACCTATTGTCTTTTCGAAATGTATAAAACAATTTTTGTACCTGCTATAATAGTTTAGAAATTATAGCGTTTTAAGTGGTAACACCTCCAAATTAGAGGTCACCTATTTTGATGGGCTATAACGGGAAATATGGTGAGAAAAGCCCCTCCTCCCCGCAATTTTTTTAGCGGAACTTCAGGAATCTTTCCTTAAACGATTATACCGCTTAACTGGGACACCCTGTATAGTAAATTTGCTTAGCATGCCTTACAAGCTATACAAGTAGGCGCAGTAGCGCAGTGGTTAGTGTGCTGGACTACTGTGCAAGGGATAACAGATTCGATCCCCGGAAAAACACAAATTACATCTTAAGGTTTTTTCTACTGCGCCACCTCTCGCGAACGTCTGACAAACATCCGAGAGTATAACTGTCATGAAAAAGCTTCTCAATTCAACCGTTCGGACTCAGTTGTGTGCATAATACAGACCTGGCAATAATTTTATTTTTTGGATGGTCAATCATCTGTTGTGGATAACTGTATTTGATACCTATGCCAATTTCTTTTTTTGGCAATTTCACGTTCAGAAAGGCCACCTTCTTTGAATGATGTTAATTTTTCGGTTTTTTCCGCTTTCCGGGATTGGAGAAAAGGGCGTGATAGCTCTCATAAAAAAAAATACATTAATGCCAGTCATGGGAAAAAATATATCTAGACAATACAATTGGTGGGCACACGTCTGAGGAAATATCGGTCGAAGCACACGGAGTACAGAATCAGTCCGGACCGGACACACCGGTTAAATGAAACGGCCACAGAACAATTGACGGACAATGAAAATGTACGAGCAGGTAAAACAACGTTTGCTGGGTCCGCTAGTATTTTTAACTTTCTCGTATAGATACGTAGTAAGAGAAAGATATTTTTGTTTTCGTACAAAATTTCGAACTCGAGATTTTGATCAATTCTGTGTGGGTCTCGCAATTCTGTCCGTCTGTATGTCTGTCGGTCCCATAGCTGGGAAATCTAAACGCTTGACGGATTTGTTTCAAACTTCGTATTTAGAGTTTGTGGGCTTCCCGCTAGGAGGCGTTTTTTTAGGCTAGCCCTAATATTAATGGTACTTCCCATATACAAATTTTACGAAATATTAAATAATTTAGATTTTTTCGAAAACGGCTCTAATGATTTGAACCAAAATTTATAGTTAAGTTAATGTAGGAATGCTTATTGGCTTATTTTCGAAAACGGTACAAAATATTTTTAAGATACTATCGTCATAGTCCAAAAAAGAAAGTCGAGATCCCCTCCTGCGATGCTACTTTGAAATTGCACGCATACGAGTATACGCCTACGAAATGAAGATAAATAGACTACCATTTGTGGCTTTAAAATCGATGAAACGGAAATAGGCACCAACTTGAAACCTTGGTCTTACCAGGATTCAGAGTATGTGGTAACACTTTGCGATATTCGCACAATATATTGGACGGAATCTCATGCGTCGAGATTGGGCCTCAAATCGAGGCGGAAAGATTTCGGATGCTTAAGGATGTTTCTCACTAATTTATATCGTACTGTGTCACCCCTCATCAAAAGGAGTCTGCTATGGTACTTTGTTATAGATAGAATTGGAAGGCATTTACAGGCATAACCTAATTAATTACTAAGTAAAACAATCTTTGGAGACTACCATTTGCGTTTCCCATACTTCCCATACTCTAGGGTAAGTACGGGTCAATAATTGAAAAGAGTTAACTTAACATTGATTCCCCGCTCTTTCCGTTTTATTTTATATGTATAGTATTTGACCCAAATTTAATTTTAATTTATTGTTCTTTTTATATACATTTAACTCGGCCAGAGACAATGCATATTCCTACCTAGACCAACTTGCCGTATCTAATGACCATTTTCGCCTCGTTTAAAACAACAAGGATGCTTGCCTCAGTTGGCTTTTTGTTTCAAACACAGCCCGGGGTGTTAATTTTGATTCTTCCCAGGGGAGATCCACCCCTGTGTCAAGTGTACGTAATGTACACAATACGCACTCTTTGTAAATGCAAATCTCAGGACTTCAATTCCTGCTGCTTGTGTCGTTGCATGCATCCCTTCGAAATAATGTCCGTAGAAAATCTGCTAAATGGGTTTGCTTTGAATGGACTTCTACCGTAATAATTAATTCCATGAGCGTGCTCCTCCTGCGAGCTCTCTGATGCCTGTCACATGAATTGTATAGTGGGTGGTGCTGCTGATGGACGAAGCGGAGAAAGTTTCTTTTCAACCATTCACTACATAGAGATGACTATTCCCATTTGGGGGTTGATGCGTAAATGCAATTATTCGGCCTGGTCGTATTTTGTATTCGGTCTTCCTGAAGACACACGTATATACGATGCCCTATAAGTCCACTGCAGAGAAACAGACACCAATTCTCTTGCAAACCTATAGCAGATGACTACTACTATGGTTCAATTTAATTGATGATCCGTGGCCAATTGCTTCCAGCAGTGACGCTGCCTGTCGTATATACGTACGAGTACATCAGTGCGTCGAATATTGATTGTACGAGTAGTTGTCATCGGTCATCATTGAGTCGAGCAGAGTGATGCATCCTCCAGGGAGAAGGCAGGGCAAGTTGATGTTACCACTTTAGAAATGACTAAATGTTTCTCTTTTGAGTTTGATTTACCAGTTATTGGGTGGCATATAGGAACTTCAATTGTAGTTTCTAATTGAGTGTCCTGGGAGACAACTTGCTTCCGCATATTTGAACAGAGAAACCGGCTAGCAAACGCACGTAGTATAATGTTAATGTTCCATAGATGCCTTCGGCCTTTTACAGGACAAGATTGACTAACAAGAACTACGTAGTTTAAACTTCGGTTGTTTAGATTGGCTTATTAATAAGGGGGTAGATAACAGTCGTGACATCCTACAACACCGGGAAATCAGAATGGAGCGCAATTTAACGAATGTACAGTGGCCGGCATAAGTATTTTGACAAAACTAAAGTTAATTCTGCTCATATTTTTAACTTACTTCATGTAAATTTTGGCATCAATGGAAAGGTCATTTAAATTCCGTTGGAATGATTTACGCGTCTGAACATATTTGCTACCGGGATTTTAAATTGAAAACGCCCCCTCTCCCTTCTTTGAAAAAAATTTAAATTTAAGAAACAATTTTATAAACTCTAATTTTATTGCAAATTATAAATAAATACATACATTTTTTCATATGAATCCGTATTAAATTAGTGTAAAAGCCTACGGAATTCGGAACTAGTTTTATAGTTTTTCAATAATAGTACTTTCTTTGATTTGTTAAAGGATGACATTTTCACAAGCCATTAACATATATGTACGTCTCCAAACTGTCATTGACCATGGTTTATCTTAACCTATCTTTTATATATATATAAAAATGGTGGCAAAAATGTATAGTATCTAATTCATCAATTGAGAACGGCTGGACCGATTTGAAGGTTCTTCTGAAAGAAAATTTTGGGAAAACCCTCCGGAAAAGTTGGGAAATTGGAAAAATCGAAAATTGATTTGTATGGAATTTTGTGTACAATTGTTCCAGAATGAAAAATTAGAAAATTCTTAGTGGAAAAATTGAAAAATTCCGGGAAAACGCGAAAAATTTGGATTTTTTTTCGCATGATTTGATGATGTTTGATGTTTCGACTGGATTGTTATCGTTTCCGGAAATTTTTTGCGAGTTGACATCGTCGAAGGAGGAACTCATCACCAAAGTTTTCCCTGGAATTGTACAAAATTATAAAAATCTCGATTGGATTAGTGAACGGCCAATACTAGCAGCGAAGAATAAGGACGTCGATAGAGTAGCTAGAGAACTGCATACGTACAAATCCGTTGACAGCATGAGCGACGAGGATGAAGCGACCAACTATATCCGACGGAATTTTTGAACACGCTTGATGTGCCAGGAACACCACCGCATAATTTACAGCTGAAGGTGGGATCGATCGTAATCATGTTGTGGAATCTGAATCATCCGCAATTGTGCAACGATACGCGGTTGTCCGTCTAGAAACTGATGAACAATGTGATTCAAGCGACGATCATCAAGGGCAAATTCAAAGGAGAGGAAGTCCTTATCCCACGATTTCCGCTTATTCCAACTGATCTTCCATTCCAATTTAAGCGGATTCAGTCCCCATTCGATTGGTTTTTGCGATGACAATCAATAATAATCGCAAGACTAATCTTTGGAAGTCTGTGGGACTAATCTCGAATTTCCCTGTTTTTCGCACGGTCAGCTGTACGTTGCCTGTTCGCGTGTTGGCAAACCGTCTTCGATGTTCGATGTTTGTTTTTGCGCCGGAAAACAAATCAAAAAACATTGTTTATCACATCGCTCTCTATACTGATTTCGATTCCACTCCAATAAATCACATTGAAATTTTAACTATCTGTGTTTTATTATATCACTCCGGAGTTTATCTGAAGGCGTTAAAATCGGGCGAGATTTTCAATTTGGAAAGATAATTTTCAATTTGGAAAAACTCCTTTTACACTTTACCTGTGTCATCTGTAGTGTAAAGCGATTTTCAATTGCCATAATTATTTTGTCGAAAATAACATTAAAATTGATAATCTCAAATTTGTTTAGTACATCTTTGACACAAATCTTGTTCTCAGGCAGTGCTTCTTCTTTGAGAATATCAAAGTCTACTAAATACTTATTCATTGCCTTAACGAATTTGTGAGCACACTTCAATACGCTTTCAAAACCACCAACAAGTATTTTTTTTATTTGGTCAAGCATCAAGCATACCTAACGTGACCAACTCTTTGACAGGTCAGCGCTGTAAAACCGAGACCGAAAAACTGTATAAAAACTGTACCATTTTAACAGCGAGTTATATGTTTTTTTTAACTATTCAAATAACATTTCTAAGACAAAGCGCGCACCGAAGTGGTGTGGTGGTGGCGTGGTGACCAAGTGGCAGGGGACATAGGAGTGGTGTGCCGATGAAATGGCGACGAAGTGGTATGAAAGTGATTTAACGCACACTGAAGAGGCAAACAACGTATGGTACTACCGATACATCAGTTCTTAAAAAATGTACGGTGCGCGCCTTGTCTTATACTCGCCGAAACCAAAACACAAAATACAAATTCAAAGAAAAAGATAGTTGTATGAAAGGACCTCCAGTTCACTAATGAAAGTATATTTCAGAACAGTGAATTTATTTGGATACACAGTTGCGTTCACGAAAATAGTAGTGCTGATCTACACAAAACTTGAACCAAATGTAACGGTACTTTTTCCGTTGAAAAATGTAAGGATGCAAACTTATTGTTTAGAATGCAAAGAAAAGAATACAAATTTCAAAATTTCGTTACTTTCGGTCAAAATGTATTTATTTTAGAGAGGTGCACTACTATTTTCATGAACACAGCGTTGTATGTGTTTCCGGGCATTTTATTATGTAAAATTCGCTGCGTTTTCTAATTCCGTTGTACAAAACGCAACACTCCACATTGCATAGAGCGCACCCATGGAGTGAATTCAGTAGGAACCTACCAAATATTTTGTTCATGTGGAAAATCTGTAAAAAGCTGTAAGTATTCTCATGTTTTCGCTGTATATGTTTATCTGACAATTTCGCGCTGTATCGACTGACTGAATAATTGTAGTACACAGCGAAAAACTGTACAGTTGGTCACTTTAAGCATACCCAGTACAAAACTACAAAACTGAGAAGAACTAATTTTAAAATAAGAAAAAATGAATCAAGATTAAAATTTGTGTCAATTATTCTTCAACTTTTCCTGAAAAAAAACGCCCCTAAAAACGAAACGCCCCAGGAAAATTCCCGGTTTTCCGTATGGCCACCACGCGCCTGGGAATGATACACAACTTTCCTTAACCCATTGAAAATTTAGAACTTTTGTAAAAGTCTACTTTTTTGACTTTTTTCCTCGGTTCAAATAAAAAATGTTTTGATGCAAAAAGTTTCTCCAAACAATTCTAATAGTGACTGCAAAAAAAAAAATTTCAAAAATCAAACCAAAAATGACAATCGTACACTCCAACAATTTATTCATTTCATAAATATTATGTTTATGATTTGAAAATAGTTTGATCAAAAATCTCATCGCTAATATTTTTTATGATTTTTTTGAATGGGATGATCTCAGACAAATTTTGTATGTCTAAAATAGTCATTTTTAGCAATTTTCAAAAAATCATAAAAAATATTAGCGAAAAGATTTTTGAAAAAAATTTTTTTTTGCAGTATCTACTTAATGGGTTAAGGAAAGTTTTGTATCATTCAAACGGAATTTAAATGACCTTTCCATTGGTGCCAAAATTTACATGAAGTAAGTTTCAAATTATGAGCAGAATCAACTTTAGTTTTGTCAAAATACTTGTGCCGGCCACTGTTTAACAGCAGATTTAAGTTTAGCCTTCTTGGACTGCCGATCCACTTCCAGGAGGTATTTTGAAGCTACTTAATGAAGCAACTCACTTCTGCTTTGAATTAAATCTATAGGCTGCTTTGGACTTACCATACAGGGCCTAACTGCTTATAAACTTCGTCCAAAATTAGACTTTCAGACTGCGCTTCGTAATAAGCTAATTATAGAGTAGATAATCTGTCCAGAATGCACGAAGCTGTAACTACGTACTTCATCTTCGCGTGGTTCTACGACCTGATACTGATTTCATCCAAACAGAATTGACTTGCTACTCTTATTAAAAGTATCGAGCCAGAAAAAGGTATTAGAAGTAAATCTTGTTCAGAAATATAGAGCCTAAGCAGTCTTCCAGCTCAATGAGATTGAAAACTCTCGTGGTGGAAATAATCGCTAAAGGGGTTATAAAAAGACCAAGCAACTGATTGCTGGCTTTAAAGCCGGCCATATAGACACTACAACATGAATCAACGCAAGTCAATCGCCAAAGTAGTACTCTCGTCGGCCATTCGCCAAGGCAGCCTAGGTACGCATCCACATCGGCTTCGCAGGCCCTTTCGAGACGCATATTTTGTGGCTTATAATCTTTGACTCTTTCTCGAAGTTTCCATTCGTCGTGAAGATGACCTCTAATACATCTAAATCAACCACAAGCACATTGCGTTAACTGTTCGCTCTGGAAGGCTTGCCAAAAACCATAGGGTCTGACAATGGCACCAATTTACGTCAGCAGAATTTCAAGATTTTTGTGGCCGTCATTTCGCCCCACCTATTACCGCCGCTCCTTTCAACTCTGAGCGCAACGGAGCTGCTGAACGGATGGTATGGACGTTCAAGACAGCTTAAACGAAGATACTTTGCGACATAAATCAGTGATGATGGTTTGCAGGCAACGATGGAAGTCACCGACGCACGGAGAAGCTTCAGGGAAGTTGCCATCGCACCGTTCTGCCCGCCATATGTCTAGGGGCCTGTACCACAAAACAACAAGTAGAGTTAAACAGGCAAATTTTAGCAATTAACAATATTTTCTGTACCACCAAAACATAAGTTACCGATCGTCTTAACACTTGTTAACACAATTTCTAACAAGAGTGAAATTTGATGAATTCTCGGTTTCTGTACCACAAAACAACAATTGTTAAAATTGTCTGTTAATTTTAATTTAATTTAATTAATTAAATTTTTACCTCGTAACAAGTTATATTTCTTGATTTGGTTTTCAAGATTTTCAAGTGTTTTTTTATTTTCTACTAGCTAGCTTTTGCCCACGGCTTCGCTCGCGCAGTCCTCAGGATTTGGTACACAGAGATTCCTTCACAGTCAGTTAGTTCCCTCTTTTATATTAATATATCGCGCAGGAAACCTACCTAAGAAAGTACCTAAGGAGCAATTAGTATCTCTGAAAAATATGTTTAACGCCCCTGAAGAAAAGAGTTCAAAAATTATATGATTAATACTTGTTGGTGAAGCGCTGACATCTCACCACAGATCATACTATAGCAGACTGAGCCACATCTACGCGAAAAAACATATTTCTTTGCTGGCATATACACCGATATGATGAGCAGCATCTTTAGACTAAGGGGGAACTCTTACCCTGCAACATACTATGCAACATATGCAACCAAAAAGATCGTCAGGTTGTGTACCACTTTTTAGCAGTACGACTTCATTCTTACAGAATTCCGCTTGAATACGCTGGAGTGGATGAAGCGATAAGCATATTCAACGGCGACAGAGGTTGGGAGTTGGGACGCATTACAAAGTTTCAAATTGATACGAAGAACGGTTCGGGAGTTAAGAAAAGGGCCCCCCTTAAAGGGGGCATCGCCAGTAACTCGGGCCCCAAGCAAAATTTCCAAAATCGGACAAATTAATTATCTTTATATTTTATAATAGAGTACACAAACAGAGTTTGAAGTCGATCGGATGAAAAATAAAAATTTTCCCATACAAACTTTGACCCCCCTTTTACCCCTTTAAGGGTTGAATTTCCAAAATCGGAGAAATAAGTTTTCTTTGTTTTTTATAGAGAGTACACAAACCGAGTTTGAAGTCTATCGGATGAAAAATAAAAATGTTCCCATACAAACTTTGACCCCCCTTTTTACCCCTTTAGGGGTTGAATTTCGAAAAATACTTCCTTAGTAGTTGTATACATCATAAAGGAAACCTCTGTGCAAAATTTCAGCTTTCAGTCGGAATCTTCATTTTTATATGTAGAAGATAGATTAAATTAGAATCATGATTATAAACTGTTTAATGTTTATTTTGCTTTTATAAGACAAAAATCCCAAAGCCAAAGTTTCCAAACTGGAATTTCCAGCAGCAAAAACTCCTACCTAAGTGACCCGCTACTATTTATGAATATTTCACTACCTATTCTAGAGAATTCCTCATTTTAATCGCGCATATATGTAATTTGTATTCTGCTTTAAACTATATCAGCGGAATTAATAAAAAAGCTACCATACGGATAGTGGCCTTATTAGGTTAGGTTAGGTTATACATCTTATATCCATTGCTTATAGAAGTGGGGGCTTATCTTTTTTCAGTTTGCCTAATGATTACAGGCAAGTGCTCTGGGTTAAGCATTCAGGAAATACAAAATTAAGTAATTTGGCAAAATGTGGAAAAAAATATAAGGTTTTGCTAAAAACATGTTTATCTTTCAAATTTGGTTGTGAGTGGGACAAAAATTTTGCGTACCAATTTTGTCGCCTAATATAATATGTTCTTGTTCTGAAAACTATACGGATACATTGTGTGAAGAACTTATGAAAGTATCTTTTTTGGCAGAGCAGACATTAGATGAAGGAGAATGTTAGGAGAGAATAAAAAACAATCTTAAACGAAAACATCCAGCTGCGACAATTACGCCTATATACTGCCCTTTACCTTTAGATGAAGATAATTTCTTATCTTTGGAAGGAAATAGATCACCACCTGGTCCTAGTTTAAGAGTTTTCTATAATAGAAAGCTAGTACACCAGATACTATTCTTGTGATTCAGAAACAGAGCTCCCGTCTTCATCGATAAAAAGCGTAGATGTAGCAAAAATCGTCGTCATCTCGCATTCCACGATTTCTTTTCAGGTCTCCAAAGAAAATAGTCGAAAGTGATGATGAAAATAGAAAACATAATAATAAAAAGCTCAGCACCAAAACCGATCCTGTGAGAATCCTTATTTTATCTCAATTAGTGGGTACCTACATAAAAAAAAATTGTCAGTGGAAAAGTGAAGAAAAACATTTATATAACATTTTTATAAATCTTCAGTACCTAATGTAGGTACAATAATTATTTAATTGAGATTGGATTTTTGTTACCCTAAATTTCAACAATTCGAAAGTGGCATTCAAATATAAAGTTTTCTCCAGGAATTTCTCAAGGCGTTCTTGAGTTGTTAAAAATAAAAAGCACTTCCCTCTCAACAATAGACAAAAAATGTGTGTTGTTGCTAGATGAAATGGATGGCTATAAAGCCTGAATTGGAATATAATTCGTCTGAAGATATATAAAAGTTTTGTAAATCGCAGCTGAAAAGTTTAAAGATAATTAAAACGCGTCCTTTTGTAATGAAATACGGCCAAGAAGAGACCGAAAGTATATTGAATAATGTCAATCAGAATGAATATACGTACAGGTAACAAAGTATTACATTAGAGTATTACAATAGGGTGATTGAACAAGATATAGGCAATACATTCTAATTTCAACAAAAAGGTACCTGTATGGCTTAATAGATCATGGCAGTTTTGGTCGGAAAAATGTCATCGCTATACATGCACTTCTTGTTATGTTGAGAGGGTTAAATTGCAATTGGAAACAAATTATAGGCATTTTTATAGGAAACATTAATGGAGTGCTCTTAAGCAATATTATTAAGAACTGCATAGCTAAGGTAACATCATTAGGTTTTGAAGTTAATGCAGTAATCACCGACCAAGGAAGCAACAACAGAAGTGCGTACAGAATTTTAGGAGGGACAATTAAACAGCCTTATTTTAATCTTAATGGGAAACAAATTTTCTTACTCCATGATGTAGCACACCTTATTAAGAGCGTAAGACTGACTCCGGATCGAGTTTCTTGGAAAATACTCTAAAAATTTTTGGATCCTAATTCAGGCAAGGTAAAAACTCCAAAAAATGTTCCACTGAATTCCTATGAATTACTGGGGTTAAATGTTTCAGTTTTGTTCTGTTTAATGTTTTTATGGATCCATTTTCCTGATAGCTATATAACTGATGTGTTACAACTATTGATTGATAAAAAGAATATTTTTAAAGTAGGTATGGACAGGACATGGACCTACAGAATAACACGCTCAATTTAGGCCAAATTTGGGCGCTCGTTGATGGTGAAGGCATCATTAACGTCATTTTCAAAAATGTGCGGATTAGTAAAAACGCCGCCGCCACGCCGCCGGCCGTCCCAAAATCCGCCCCAAACAGTAACTTTTTGTGTATGCATTGCCACCTGCTTGTTAAAAAAAAAAAAAAGAACATAGCCTCATCCAAAAATGCGGCTCGGTCGATAAAGATGATTTTTCCACTCGGATCCATGTCATCAGAAGCCGCGGCGGACATTAGATATTTGAACGATGTTATATTTCATACATAATGGCATACCTCCATGTATGTGCCCTTCACATTAAAAAAAAATTACGTTAATAGGTACACACTGCTTGTTTTATTCCATTTCAAAATCGACCCATCATTATTGAAAAACCCTTTACATACCTACATATTCAAAATTTCAATAGGAAATATAAATTTCTTTCCCCAATCGAATTAAGTAATCATTTAGGTATCTTCGATCGCGTACCTACATCAGATTATTTTTCCAGCGATACATATCCTCACCCTCATCCAAACTGGTTTTTTTAACTCTACGTCTTGCTCTGCTGCTATGCTCATGCCCACAAGCAACCTATACCTATATTTTTTATGTAAGTAGTTTGTGGTTGTGTTAAGTCACATTCCAAATTATCCACAATCCAGAGTCCACATGGTTGGATATGAAAATTAGCATATCGTTAGGGGTAAATGAGCATACCTTCAGGGGCAAATAGAGACGCTATCTGGCGAGGCGTTGACCAACTATTTTCATTTCGTCGAGGTGGTTCCTCTCAGCGGAATTAATAAAAAAGCCCTATCCGCTCTTTAAAACATCTTTTAGCTACCATACGGATAGTGGACTTATTCGTTTGATAACTTTTATTATTAATAAATACATCTTATATCCATATTAGCTATCCACTCTTTATCGCTAAACGCACGGCAGCACTGCGTCCAAACTGTACTAAACATGGTTGTAAATCTGTCATATTCCATCAGCTGACACTAGCCGTGTTTTATTATGCCCATGATCTGAACCGGATCAGATCAGCATAATAAAACAAACCAGGATCATTTTGACATTTGACAGTGGCATACAAATTTTATGCGAGAAACGGAGTGGTTTAATTGGTTATTGGGTTGTCAATATTTTGTAAGCCACTTTATTTGTATACACGAATAAAATTATTCGCCTAGAAGTATACTATCATACTATCTATTTGGATCATGAAAAATGTTCCAGATAGAAAGTTGGATCACGTGTTGTTGTTGCGAATTAGTGCCAATTTGTGATCTGGTTCAGATCACGGGCATAATAAAATACGGCTACTATCATGCTCAGAGCATTTTCTGTTGCGAATTTTAGATTCTCTCTGAAATTCTCTTCCAGCTTTTAAATTTCTCGCGTCCAATCGAACTTTTTGTTGGTATACGTGTATTTGAAATATGTGTATAGCAAGTTAACTGTGTGTGCAAGTTAACCACTCTCTATACGCCGAATTCGTTGAATTAAGTTATCCGCTCCTTAAAACATGTCAGTGAAAGCTAAGATATGTTTATAAATAATATTTACGACTTAAAAGATGTTTTAGAGCTAATTCGCCACTATGCGGTATTTATTAATACGGGGGTATGTACATATGTACAGAAAATTGCTAAAAATGATTATTTTAGCCACTTTTTCCTCCTTTTCATAAAAAATTTGTCTGAGATCATCCCATTCAAAAAATCATAAAAAAATATTAGCGAAATATTGCAGTCACTATTAGAAGAAACTTTTTGCATCAAAGCATTTTTTTTTTGGACCGAGGAAAAAAGTCAAAAAAGTAGACTTTTACAAAAGTTCCAAATTTCCAATGGGTACTCAGTGGGTTAAGGAAAGTTTTGTATCATTCAAACGGAATTTAAATGACCTTTCCATTGATGCCAAAATTTATATGAAGTAAGTTTAAATTTATGAGTATAATTAACTTTACATTTGTGTAAATAATTGTGCCGACCACTGTATGCAAAAGGTTCGTCATCCAAATTCGTCATACTCATACCTATATGCCGTTTTCGTTCTACAGTATCGAAACAGTATTGACGCAAAGTGAAATGGGTTAATTAATTGAGGACTTTTGGGAAGGCGGATGTATGAGATCGTAACTGAATTGAGAACTAATTGGTATCGTCATCTAAACCAAATACGTTCACGAGCTTTAGTTGCGGATATACATAAGAAAGACTGCTTCAGACATTGATATGCAAGTACAAGTACATACAAAGTTTTTTTTTTACTAATCAAACTTCTCACTTGAATCCAGATGACCCACATTCATTGAGAAAGAATTATCTTCAAGCAGAAGATAAACATCTATCCTCACCGAATGTATAGCAAACGATTCAATCATAGAGACGTATCCGATCTGCCATCACCCTCTGTGGTTGAGCTCACATCCCCTGTTGCAGCAGCGTTTTCTCGAACGTATTTTGAAGGTACTATTGTCATTCTTAGCTTGACAGCAAACTCAGTTTTTCTCTTAAAAGACTGCGTCCTTTAGTATCCAACCCAAATCCCTACAAAATAGTACTTTAAAAAACTGCTCATATCTCAAAAACGCCATTTTCGATTATGATAAAAATGTAACTGGCAGGTAATGCTTAAATCCATAGTAATACATTTTGCTCAGTTTTGAGCTAAACAGTTGCAAAACAGTGTTTTTTGAACCATTAATGCGCCCTTCGATTTCCATCCCAATTGCTAAAAATGGTACTTTAAAAACTGCTCATATCTCGAAAACGCCATTTTGGATGATTGGATGATTTGGATGAAAATGTAACTGCTACGTATTGTTTATATCCTGAAATAATACGTTTTACTCAGTTTTCCGCTAAACAGTTCAGTAACAGTGCTTTTCGAATCCAAAATTGCAACATTTGTCAGCATAATTTGACAAAAAAACCCTCCAACGATTTTGATCGAAGTACATATTTAAGACAATATAAGTATTCTAAACATGATCACGTACTTAAGCTAGTATTAGACGATATGTTGAATCATCATACGTATGCTGACTATCATTTGCTAACAATTCTAAGCATATATGCATATTTTCGTCTGTCGTATGATGCCCTATTACACGATATGCTGAATTACTCCGAAAGCAGCAAATTGTTTGCTGTCAGCATATGCTATAGCATACGGTTTGCTATCATATTTTTTCAGGACGTATGATGCCATATTAAACGATATGTTGAATTCGGTATGCTTACAAATTTGAAGACTCGTATGATTCGAAACTTCAAAAATAACAAAACCGTATGCTGAAAAATGTGGTGTATGCTGATGAGCCTACTATATCATACGAGTCATCATACACCGAAAATTTGTCCGAATGTTAGCATATGGTCCCAAAAGGGGTATTACACGATATGTTTAGTTCGTCAACAAACGTATGCTGACTAGCCAACAAATTTGTCAACAAATGCCTTTTCAGCATACATATGATGACAGAAATTTTCCTATTACACGATTCAACATATCGTCTAATACTAGCTTTAGTTTTTCTCAGAAAACTCGAATATAGCCGTTTTATGAATATTTCCGATATATGCACAGTATTGCACACCCGTCATATTTTTGCAAAGCCCAAAACTTCAGTGGCAATATAATTCGAAATTCATTGCCTACTTGCCTCCTTCAAGTGTTAGTTTGGGGTTGTGGTGAAATTTGAAAGTAAGTAATAAAGTGTTGTAGTTAATACGTATGTTTAGTTTATGTAGTATGTATTTTTAATTGACAAGGGTTCAGTTACTAAACCTGAGTACATCTTAAATGGCTACATGATCTTAAAAGAAAAATTTGCTGAAATGACTCTGAGATTCTGCGAGATTCGCAATAGACGAGAAAGATTCGTGCGACCCTGTCGTGCACATTTTTTTTTTACTTTTTGCAGCCCCAATATACTTGTCCTCTAATACGGAAACCACTATATCTACGCCCTTCTATGCCTGCACATCTCAATGAAATGACAACCTTTCAAGGTAGGTTGAGGTTCTATACCAAATCACAAATCCTGCAAGCCAATGAAGAAAGTTATAATGCCAACAAAAATGCAAAATGTTTTAGAAAAAGCTCATTCAAATCAAATGAGCCCACCAAGGACAAAGGACACCCACATGAAAGCTGATAAGAAATTCATATGTTCTGTAACGACTTTTCTCGTAATAAATTGTCGGCATCAAATCGGTGACAATAAAATATTCCCTCCCACTCAACCTCGCCTCGCATCGGTGAGAAATTTTACTCCTCTGGTTATTGATATGGGTTGACCGCCTTGCCATTCTTATCACAAACGATACGTTCGATGACGTAATCGTTAAAGCTGCCGCCATGACAGTGCGGATATTTAGGAAGGCAACAAACCGAAAAAGTGTCGATTATATTGATTGGCGCAGGGATTGTGAGCTTGGGTGGAAATAAATATACGACACTTGTCAATAGCCTGGTTATAGTGTTGAGAAGCATGGAATCATTTTTCAGCTATAATGAGCTCCCAAGTGGCCATCATATCACTCAGATTAGAAGCATACAAAAAAAAAAAAACATCCTGAATCGAGTAGGGTGACAGCATCAAGTGTACAAATGTAACGACGTTAGCGTGAACGCAAAGGACTCTAATCTCCTTTTGCTTATTTGACACTGTTGCATTGATACCTCAAAAGTAATGTTTATGAGCTGGGGCAGCACAAAGAAGGTATATATAGCATACCTTTAAAACCGTTGTACACAATACAAGCGCACTGGCTTACGATAACGATAAGGTGTGCCGATTATATCTCCCTTAGGGAGTAATTGCGGGATTGTCTAAACACACTTCCAGTGGAATGATAACTTTTACATGCTGTTGGGATTAAGAACGTGTCTGAGACGGTTTGGTGAGCAATATACTGACTTTATGAGAGGTCGTTATTTGGTGCAACGATTTCTCTGACATGAAATGGTCTTAATGGCTGCACTTTAGATTTAGATAAAAAATTGTTCGGTTACCACTACTTTGTTGAATTATAGGGATTCAGCATAAACTGACGCGTCTGACATTCTATCTTGGAAATAAAGGCAAGTTCACTCAACTACGCTGATTACCTTCTCATCATTGAGGCAATTTCAAGGGGAGTTACAGTAAGAGGGGAGTTTTTTTTTACCCATGAGCACAATGGATCAGTCCTTGAGTCTGAATATGTTATGGCCACAACTTCTGAGAGCAAGAAAAAAGTCGACTTACCTCACAAGATTTTTATTAATGCTATTACGTACTTACTGTCCAGTAATGATTTTTCAATCAGGGTCTGGTCATTACTGTCCACCATTCCAATTGCTAATCTATGCCCTGCCTATATCTACCATGATCGTTATAAGTTACAAAGGAAGTCGATAAATCTTCTTAGCAAACTTTCAATACTTCCATATTTTAAGACAAAAACGAACAACTTTTGAACCTCCGCAACATTCCGTTCCCCTTAAAACGACTGAAGTTTAGGTTAAATTTGTAGTTGGTACAACTGACCAAATTTTAAATTCGTCGTTTTCCGATAGTCCACTCTCCATTAAAAACATGAAGTTTAATTCGATTTTTCTTGTTTTAAAATTGTTCATATTTAGGTACCTAGTACATTTCTAGTTAGTTAGTTAGTTTAAAGTGGCTATCGGTGTGAGAAACACTTAGGACGTTAGTCGGCATATTGGGCATACCACTGGGGATTTGGGGAGCTATTCCTTTACTGGCTACTCCAGTTATAAAGCTAATAATGTTAGCGGCGCTGGTATTACCTAGATCACTAAGATCATTGAGAAAATAGTTCCCTAAGTGGGCCTTTCTTAAATTATTCAGGGCAGGGCAACTGCAAAGAAAGTGAGTGACGGACTCGTCCTTCTCTTCATCTCTGCAGCTTCTGCAGAAGTCATTGCCGAGCCTTTGCGCGTGTCTACCTAATACGCAGTGCCCGGAGATGACATTAACTACTTTCGAGATCTTTTAAGTCGAAAAAGCTCCTTGAATATTTTTATACCCAAAACTGGCCAGGTGAGCCTAGCAGTATCACAGTATTTCAGATGTTTCCATCTGAAACCTGCTCTGCTTGCTGCGTCCGCGTAAATTATTTGTTAAGCGTACCTATAGAAAAGTGATGAACATACGTTGTGTAGACTTTGTACTCGTACTATCCACGCCGGAGGAGCCTATAGCCTTGCTAGTTCGTCTGCTGCACAGTTCCCTGGGATGTCACAGTGAGAATTCTAGTTAATTCATTTATTATTGAAGGAACACTAAATTCAAGTTATCGCCCACCATAATTGTTGTAGTTTCTAGGTATTTGCAGCGGGTGCATGCAATAACGCCCAGTTTTACGGAAGAATTTACGGAAACGTATGGGGGGCATGCTGCCCCCCTGCAACCCCCCTGCTTGGGTTTACTGTCAGGTCTTATTTCCTGCAGCCTTAAATTTGTTTTGCGTTAAAAAAGTGTAATAAAGCCCGCGGGCGTTATTGCATTTTGGAAGGTGCAATTACGCCCATCGGCGTTAAGGCCCATGGGCCTTATTGCACTTTTTTAACGCAAAACAAATTTAAGGCTGCAGGAAATAAGACCTGACAGTAAACCCAAGCAGGGGGGTTGCAGGGCATACGTTTCCGTAAATTCTGTAAGCTCGTGGGCTTTAATTCACACTTGTCGTGGGCGTTATTGCATTTTGAAAAGTGAATTTACGCCCATGGGCGTTATTGCACTTTTGGATGTGAAATAACGCCCATGGGCCTTATTGCACTGGGCGTTAGTGCATGCACACATTTGCAGCATACGTGGAGCCGTGCGTTGTAAGCTGTTTGTTTGATGATCGACTGGTCGAATAAAACGTCTGTCATGGAAGTATTATAGTCATAATCTACTCCAGTATTGAAATCGTCATGCATCATCCTCGTCGCCGCATCCACTGACTTCTGAGACACCACAATCGCAAATGGCAAATGGAATGCTCTGTTTATAGATGCGAAGTATCTCGATCGTGTAAAGGATGAAGAGAAACAGACTTAGTTTTGATCCCTAAGGGACTCCATGTTGCACGTCCTTTTTCGCACTCATCACGTCCTTAATCTTGAAGCAGAACAGTCTGTGGTGCAAATAGTCCCTAAGCAAATCAGACATTACTCATCCGATGCTAATCCTTCGTGTAGCCCAGCCCTTCTAATAATTTCGCATGATTAAGGCTTGAGACAAAAGTCATTGACTTCAAGCCGATAAATGATCGCTTGGCTGTGATGCGCATCAAAGCTACTTTTCAAAACATAAGCCTAATATGTCATGCCCCTACCGACGAGGCTGAAGATCCCGCATCCAAGAAACGACAACAGACAACGGCTACCGACTAATCGATTTTGCAGCAGGTCGTAATACGGTGATAAGTAGCACTAAGTTTCCAAGGCTAAGAATTCACACAGCAACCCAGTATGAAATTCTCCTCTGTAAACTCACCTACCACAGACGACAACAACCTAGTCACCGAAGCGCAGGGAATAGTTGATGTGTTTAAGGAGGATTTCCAGCAGCTTCTTAATGGGCATCATGTAGAGAGATAGATAGGGCAAGAAGAGAACCCACGTCGAAGAACTAGTTCCACAACCTAGTATAGAAGAAGTTGCCCTAGCTACAAAAAAGCTGAAGAATAACAAGGCCGCAGGCTTTGATGGCTCTTTAAATACGCTGATGTTTTAGTAAGGAGCATGCATCGAATCATCAACCAAGTATGGGTGGAAGAAAACATGAGTATGCGGATGATATTGACATCATCGGTCACTCCCAGCGTGCCGTGGTAGAAGCATTCACGGCGATTGAAGAACAGGGGAAATCTGTTGGCCTTGAAGTAAATGAGGACAAGACTAAGTACATGCTATGAACAAACAAACAAGCAACTGCTCACCAGCTAGGACAAAACGTCACTATTGAGAGCAAGAATTTCGAGGTAGTTAAGGAGTTCACCTACCTCGGAGTAAACATGAACTCCAAGAATGACACCCTAGTGGAGATCCGGCGAAGAATTACCCTAGGAAACCTGTGCTGCTTCGGTTTGGCAAAACAACTGGGTTCAAAACTCCTAACTCCAAGGACAAAATGCGTGCTCTACAAAACCCTTATCGCTTATCCTGCCAATTCTGCTTTATGGCGCCGAGTGCTGGACGATAAGAAAGAAGGGAGAGCTTATACTGGGCTAATTCGAAAGAAAAATACTTCGGCGGATTTTTGGTCCTGTGCGCGAAGAGGGCGAATGGAGGAGAAGATACAACCGCGAACTCTATGAGCTGTACCAAGATGTGGATGTAGTCCAAAAAGCTAAAACACGTCGACTACATTGGCTCGGCCACATCGAACGAATGAACAATAATGCTTCAGCTAAGAATCCCAGTCCCCCGGGTTCGAGAAAACCGGCCTAAAGATAAACCCTCTATACTATTCTCTCAATCTATCTATAGGGAAATGATTTGGACTAAAACGAGTATAAAACATAGAAGACTGGAGCTTATACAGATCTAGCTGCAGTAAGACTAAAACTCCTTGCAAAAATCTGTGAGGACGAAAACGAGATCACAACTCTGATATGGATTTCCTGAACTAAAGATGTCCATAGATAATGGATCCAATTATAAAGCTAATGAAAAATATGTTTCCAGTAGTTATATATCGACTTCATCTCACAAGTTGAATACTATACGTATTTAAAAAAATCCCTCAATTAAGATGTTAAATGTAGCTATACTTGTATTTTGATTACTGTAACAAAAGAAAATTAAATCTGAGCATTAAGCCCAGGAGTCGTTAAGTCGTTAAGTCGTTATCTGATTTGGGGAAGCCATAAAATTGAGAAAGAGCTTACCGCATTCAAATTACGTGGTCCGAAGCTGTGCAATTCAAGTTGAACACACAATTCGCTCTTCTCAATTCCTAATTACCAAATAATTTCTTTGTACAGTATAATAATGTCCTTTCGTACTTACAACCCTCCTCCCACTTTCAATCGAAAGCAATACTGACGGAACTCCCTTGGTCTTGGTCTCTAATCAAATTAATTACCACGCTCATCTATATTCACATACTCTTCACATCTTAATTAATTCAACCTTATTGTTGCGATTGTATGAGTTTCTTTACATTATAATCGTTGGCTCTTTTGCTATACCTATAGACCTAGACATAGATACATTGATTACTTCATTTACTCTGGATATAGCGGGCAACAAAGAAAAGTCTAATTTAATTTAAAAACGAAACTCAAAAGCAATAAATTCATTAAATTGAAAAATGTCTTACAGAAAGGATGGAAGGTGAGTCTGAGTACACCCCGCTGAGAAGTACTCTAATACAGAGCCAAGTTAATCTTGGCCGATTTATTAACGGTTTTTCTCCGCAGGACCTGAATCCTTTTGCTTTTCTAATTTCATCAGAGCAACCCATTCTGCCATAGCGGGCGAAATAATGGGACCTTTTTTAAATTAAGTTTATCGATTCGGCCTAGAGCCATAATTGCTAACCGTAAATTGATTTTCTTCCACCGAGTTGTAGGTATTATTGTTATTATTTGATTTGCCATGTGAATTCTTTTGCTGGCAGTTGTGGGTTAAGGGGTCAATAATTGTTGAGTTGTAGATACCTACGTTTGCCTTTAAGGTAAGGCAAAGGCAAACAAAGAAAATGTTGTCTTTGTCGCAGCAAGGACATCAATTTTGTAATATTTGAGATACAAAAGTTTAACTGGTTGTTATGCAGGATTCTGATCTGATGCTTTTGTAATGTCCTATATATTTGTGAGTTTCTCTCATTTGAAAACAATAAGTATAATGAGAATTAATTACATATAGCATCAATAAATGGAAAACATAAATTAATAGCATTTTATAAAAGATATATGTACCTACATCTCTTTGATATTGATATACAAGTTTGCTGAAGATGTCGCAGAGGACACCGGAGTATCGACCAGACGACACGCCTATATTGGTTGTTCGTCAATCGGCGGCCTTTACAGAGAATTTTGGTGAAAGACTGTAGGATGTTAGCTTACAAAGTGCAGACAGTGCATCAGCAGTTAGCTGTTGACCGCCAAGTGTATGTATATGTAACTTACTATATTGATATTGATAATGTGTGGCATATGCTCCAGATTGCGTTTCCGCCCAATGTACGAAGTAGCAATTTTAAGAAAATGAATCCGGTCCTTGTGAATATATATACCTTGCAATTATATTTGCGGATTAACCCAGACATATGGCCCAACTATATGTCTATCGCAAATACTCTGGCTATTGGGCACAAACCACAGAGAACTAGACCGCCGACTTCCGTGCACCTACCTACCCGATTCTCCCCAGAAAAAAATTACCCTGTCTGTGAATACGTGTAAATGTCAAAATTAATGCCGGCAATTTTTCAAGTATGCGTTCGTTAATGGCGCTCCTTTGTTTTGTACAGCACCAATCCATGAAAAATCCTGGGCCCGCAGGCCCAGGCAGCTTGTAGGAAAAGTTCTTTATGTGGGAAGAGTCGACCGTCTATTCTATGTGGTTTGTGGTTTTGGTCTGCATGATATACCGTGCAAGCGAATGACAAGAAGTATGTATATTGTCACATAATAATATGACCCTAATGAAACCCCCTGTAAAATATTATTGCTGGTCGCAACATTTGGTATTTGGCAAGCAAACACCAAGTGTTGCGAACACCAAAACTTTACCACAGTTGCTTTCTCTAACTTCATCTTTCTGAGAAGATGTAGTTGGAGCTTGCACTGTTCTATGTTCCTAGTATGTAAGTCAGTCTTTTGTTCGCGCTAGCATTGGCAACTAGCATTGTTAAGAAAACCTTTTTTGTTAAAATTAATAAAGACACAAAAGCAACAACACGTTTCTTATTTATTTGGCGCAGTCGATAAATTAAAATAAAGTGGTTTGAGTGGGTAAAGCTGAAGAACATAGTTACCAAAAAAATTGTGTAACGGACTTAGTTGCGCGCAAAGTACATTGTTCGTAAACAGCGTGACCGCCAAACAGAATCGCTCCCTGGCCGAAGTAGCAGTTGGGAAAAGCACGACATAAAAAAAGGAGCTTTCAACACCAAGCGAACGAAGACAAAGGAGAAGGCTGAAATTATTTTTCTCCAGTAACGGATCAATATAAACGAGACATTTTATCAAAGCCAATCAAAAATTCCACGTGAGTAATCGAGTAGTCATCAAAAATAATTATTACCAGAGGAACAAACAATAAGAGATGGAGGCCCTCAATGCAGTTGATAGATTTAAGATTATTTTAGATTTAGTTAGTAAGATTCCTTTATTTGACGGTAGTGAAAATTATTGTATGGTAGATTTTGTTGAAAGGGTAGATTCGCTGTTACCCACTTTAGAATCTTTTGATGAAAACACCAAAATAATTCTTATGGGTTATGTAAGAGACAAGATCGTAGGAAACGCCCGACTCGAACTTCAAAAACACGGTAGATTGCGAACTTGGCCTGAAATTAGAGAAGTCATAAAAAATTGTTTCGGCGAAAGGCTTTCTATAGATCTGATAATTGATGAAATTAGAACATGTAGAATTACCACAACTATAGACGAATATTACAGTCGAATAAATTCTTTATTAAGCAGAGCTAACAATATTTTCTTATTAGGGAATGGTCAAAATGATCAGCAATTGATAGTATCAAACAATAGAATTGCACTTGAGGCATTTAAGAATAATTTACCCGAACCCACAAGATCAATTCTGTTAAGCCGAAACCCTGGAACACTAAATGAAGCTTACAAAATAATTATAGAAATCAATCATCAGTCAATGGGTGCGAATGTTATAGGTCAGCAGGTTAGGAGTTTCCGCAGGGATCAACGTAATTTTGGTGGTCGGAGACAAAATTATAATAACAGTAATTACAGTAACGGGAACAATAATTATTCTTCCACACCAGGACC
Source organism: Cheilosia scutellata (assembly GCA_955612985.1). Classification (NCBI taxonomy): domain Eukaryota; kingdom Metazoa; phylum Arthropoda; class Insecta; order Diptera; family Syrphidae; genus Cheilosia; species Cheilosia scutellata. The sequence goes on along the minus strand of OY015313.1, from coordinate 57,349,782 downwards.
CACAATGCGACAAGACAACATTAACATTCCACGACACAACCAAAGTTACAATCAGAATAATAATAATTATCCTCGAAGTGGACAATCACGCCAAAATTACGTACAGACGCAAACGACAAATAACAACGAACCACAAAATAATCCTGAACCCATGGACATAGTACTAAACGAACAGACACCATATTCCGGACATCAACCTCGGAATCACTCAAATTTTCAAAGAACTCGACGAAACAATTACCCTATATAATTCTTAAATCTCCCACACGACCCCTAAGATTTATTATTGATTGCGGCGCCGAATGTAGTATTGTAAACAAAAATCTGTGCGACCCGAAATGGGAGATATCTCCTAAAAATAAACCCACATCTCTTAGAGTACTCGGCCGGCAAATCGAAGGGAACGTACAATATAGCATCCCCATATTTAGCGAATTTAATAGGAAAAATTACTTTGTTCAGTTTTTAGAATACCAGTTTCACGACTATTTCGATGGTCTCATCGGAAATAATATTTTGGTTCCTTTAAACCCAATCATTGATTACAAAAACAGGTTACTTATAACAGATAATGCAAATATTCGAATATATCTTAACAAAGAGGAAGAGATCTATGAAGAGAATTGTCATAGTGATAAATCGTTAGAGGTGTTTTGTAGTGAGGTATTCGAAAACCAAATAACAGATAAAGCTTTTGCAAGTCACCTCACAGATGTTCACTTATCTAAGTTAAGATCTCTGTTGTATTCTTTCAAATCAATTTTTTTCAAAGATGGAGATTTTCTAACATTTACTAGTGAAATTAGACACCAAATTAACACTAAAAATGAGACCCCGGTTTATAGCAAGCTCTATCGGTATCCGGAGGTGCACATAGAAGAAGTCGATAAACAGATTCAGGAGATGTTGCATCAAAAAATTATAGCACCGAGCAACAGTCCCTACAATTCACCTATCTGGGTAGTCCCAAAAAAGGACGACAAAAATGGTCAAAAACAATGGCGAATTGTTGTGGACTATCGCAAGTTGAACGAACAAACTATAGAGGATAGGTTTCCGATGCCCAACATCGATGATTTGTTCGATAAGCTCGGTAAATGCAACTATTTCTCGACTATAGATCTTGTTAAAGGCTTCCATCAAATTGAAGTTGAACCTCATGATAGGCCAAAAACAGCATTTTCGACCAGAAATGGTCATTACGAATTCCTGAGAATGCCGTTTGGCTTAAAAAATGCCCCAGCGACATTTCAAAGATTGATGAACAACATCTTACAGGAATTTATAAATAAAATATGTGTCGTGTACCTGCATGATATCCTAATATTTTCCACAAGCTTTGATGAACATTTAGATTCTCTGAAGAAAATTTTTAATACATTGAAAAATCATAACCTCAAAATACAGGTAAATAAGTGTCGTTTTGCTAGTTTAACTACAAATTACTTAGGGCATACTATTGTAAATAACGGAGTCAAGCCGGATGAAAATAAGGTTAAATCAATAATATCAATGAAATTACCAAGTACGATAAAAGGAATAAAACAATTCTTAGGGATAACCGGTTATTACCGTAAATTTATAAGGGATTATGCTAAGGTAGCATATCCCATGATAAGGTATCTAAAGAAATCGGAAAAAATAAATACGTCAGATCCTCACTATATTCGATCTTTTAATACGCTTAAGTCGTTGCTTACTTCCAACCCTATTCTTATATCCCCTGACTTTACCAAAACCTTTGTCCTGACTACCGACGCATCGAACTATGCACTAGGGGCTGTCCTAAGTCAAGGTAACCATCCGATATGTTATGCTTCGCGCACACTCAATGACCATGAGCGTAACTACTCAACTATCGAGAAGGAACTCCTGGCAGTTGTCTGGTCAGTTAATTACTTCAGGACATATTTATATGGCAGGAAGTTCACAGTTCGCACTGATCATAAGCCCCTTGTATGGTTAAACGGGATAAAGGAACCAAACATGAAGCTACAGCGGTGGAAAATCGTCCTTAATGAGTATGATTTCGATGTAGAGTATTTAAAAGGGAAGGAAAACTGTGTAGCCGATGGCCTTAGTAGGTACATCGAGCAGGACGATAAGGAAATAGACTCGGAAGATGAGTTACATTAGCAGATATTTTTGGGAATGAAATCGTTTTGAGCAATAGTTGCGATAGTGATAGCGACGTCACCTCTGTTTCGCCAACTGGCTCCACTGAACACAGCGCTACCGAAGACGAGACCCAAAAGATTTACCTTACAGAAAGGCCTATAAATTTCTATAAAAATCAAATATATCTGTCCTACGACACAAACGAAAAAATTTTTTTAAAAATAATCCACAAAAAAGTTCAAAATCATGTGCGATTAAGTAATAAAAGCGACTTACTACGAATAATGAACAATTTGTTGATCAAGAAAGGCCTTATGTGTATTTACTGCGAAGATATATCCTTGTTTCTTAAATTTCAGGACCTATATGTACAATACTTTTCTATGAACACCCATCTAAAGCTTATCAAATCAAGTAGCAAGCTTCAGGATATTGTAGATAAAAACAAAATGTTGACTATAATTAAGACTGAGCATGCAAACAAAAACCATAGGGGAATAAATGAAATGTTTTCGGAGTTAAAAAATGTATAACTTAAACACAGAGATACAAAAATTCATTAACAACTGTGACATTTGCAATTTAGCTAAGCATGACCGACAACCACTTCAAATTCCATTACAAATAACCGAATCGCCCAAACAGTTCAACGACATAATACACATAGATATTTGGTTCCCTGAACGAAATAGAATGTACCTTTCGACCATCGACAAGTTTTCCAAATACGCAACTATCCACAAACTAGAAGACAGAAACTGGATAGCTATTTTAGGTGCAATAAAGCAGAGACTTCAGTTCCTAGGCAAACCAAACAAAATTTGGTATTTGGCAAGCAAACACCAAGTGTTGCGAACACCAAAACTTTACCACAGTTGCTTTCTCTAACTTCATCTTTCTGAGAAGATGTAGTTGGAGCTTGCACTGTTCTATGTTCCTAGTATGTAAGTCAGTCTTTTGTTCGCGCTAGCATTGGCAACTAGCATTGTTAAGAAAACCTTTTTTGTTAAAATTAATAAAGACACAAAAGCAACAACACGTTTCTTATTTATTTAGATATATAGTGAAAACAAATTGAGCGGGTGTGTTTGGATGCCATTACCCCAGTATACACATACACACTCTTCCGATGTAGCTACAACATGATCGATCCAAATGAGTGTGTTTTGAATTATCCCTAAATTCTCAATTTTCTGACAGTTCTACAATGTATTTCCGAGTTCAGGTCTCAGAAGGTGACTGAGTTGAGAAAAGACCGATAAGAGTTAAGGAGAACAGGCATTTTGTATCGTTTCCAACGAGCGGAGCTCACTATCTCTATACCTATATGTATATAAAACAAAGTGGAAAAACGGTATGTTTCCCTCTGTCGCCCGTAATTTTCAACCAATTTAGTTGATTTTTTGTTAAAATGTCCGTAATTACGGTGGTCGGTCAGTAGGCTAAATAAATTTAAAATCGGACAAAGGGGCGTGGCACCTCCCATACAAAAAAAAACATTCAAAATCGTATATCTCGAAAACCATCGGTTGAGCTCAAACTTACAGATAATCTTAGGTATTGGTTCTAGAGTGCTTCCGTGAAGATTGGTCAAAGTTGGACAAAGGGGCGTGGCACATCCCATACAAAAAACATTCAAAATCGTATATCTCGAAAACCACCGAATCGGTTGAGCTCAAACTTACAGATAATCTTAGGTATTGGTTCTAGAGTGCTTCCGTGAAGATTGATCAAAATTGGACAAAGGGGCGTGGCACCTCCCATACAAAAAGAAACATTCAAAATCGTAGATATATCTCCTATACAAAAAACATCTTCTATGGGGTGAAACTCGATGACGTTATATCTCTATAATACGCTGGGCCGATTTTCATGAGTCTTTTTTGGTTTGCTGTATTTCAGGTTTAGGCAGAAAGAAAGTTCCAGTTTATTCTCATTTCTCGCATTTACGAAAGAACATCTGCGCACGGGCAAAGTCGGGCGGGTACAGCTATCTCTATATATATAAAACAAAGTGGAAAAAACTATATGTTTCCCTCTGTCGCCCGTAATTTTCAACCAATTGAGTAGATTTTTTTTAAATGTCGGTAATTAGGGTGATCAATTGATAGGCCAAAAAAATTAAAAAATAAAAATTGTGAAAAGCAATAAAAGGCCTGGCGAAGCCGGCGGGGATTCAGCTAGTTGAATAATAATAATGTCAATTGAACCAAGGCGTGAATTGGATATATAGGTTTTCTTTGTGTTTCTTTGTGAATGTGTTGATAAAAAAATGTTTTATATTATTTTCCAGGAATTATAACTGCGGATTAACCCAAACATTATGGTTAGCGTTCGCTGAAATTATTTGAAGAAAGTACTTATCGAGCATGAAAATCCCGGACTTTCCCGGACAAAATAGGATCTAAAAAAGAGTACAAAACTAGGACCAAAATACGTGTACTATTTGTTACAACAAGATTTTAACTTTATCGTTTTCATTGCGGTAGGTACTTCACGTTTTAAAGCCGTGTTCCAATTGTCCTGAATAATTCTGATTTTCTGACACACAAAAGTGTTGAAAAAGGAAGTTCACTGAGCTCAAATCTTAAAATAGAGATATATATTTCCTTAGTAGTCACTAGTCAGATACTCCATATTTTTCCAACTTCCAATTGGGAGAAAGTGGGAAGAGATAAAGAGAATCAATTTCAATTTTTGGGAATTTGGAAATTTTGCTTGGGACCCGAGTTATTGACGACAAATTATATTTCGTATTTTACAAACAAAAATATTGTGCTATAAATTACGTGAAATTTGCAATTCACGGATTTTCAAAATATTGTAAACAGTTTTTCTTATTGAAAGAAACTCTGGCCATAGTACACTAGTTATGTTTTCATTCAGTGTTTTCGACCCATTCTTTTATTGATTACCAAAGTTGGTATTGCAATAATACACTGGCGATAAACTGAAAACCGGAAACTTTTAATACCTGTTAACAGGTATACATATTTTTCCAACAGAAAGTCATAAAATTAAGGTGTAAATAAAAAACTACGGCTAGAATTTCCGAGGATCAAACAATGAACTTCCTGAAAAGCGTATAAAAATTTGCGCAACTAGGATGAGGCCACTGCGAATACTTCGTTGCAGGAGTGCACATCAGCGATTTTTTTCAAAATTTTGTTAAGAATATTTAAAAAAGCGTTGAAAAGAAATGTTTTTATTTAGTTAAAAAAAAATGGGTTCCGGAAAGACTTTGAAAGCGACAGAAAGAGAAAAAATATATGCTTTCAAGGAGTTAGGACTCTCAGGCCGATAAATTGCAAGGAGGTTAAATAGAAGTAAGACTGTTGTAAACAGTTATCTTGCGGATCCACAACACTATAGGAAAAATCAAAAATGAGGCCCGCCAGAAGCGACAAGATTGCGAGAAAAGCGGTTAATTCTACGGCTTGCCTCAAATTCTACTCTACCAGCGACTAAAATAAGGGCCAACAGGATAATACGAACTAGTGGTACAGAGAATAAAACTTAAAAAGAAACCGGTTTTGAGGCAAGTACACAAGGATCAAGGAGCATCGAATGAATTTTGCACGAGAACATGTCGCTTGGAGCAGTGAATGGAAACGCGTTGTCTTTTCGGATGAAAAAAAGTTTACCTTAGCTTATTTTGGCTCCTCGTTTCTTAAATCCTGGAAATAAACGTTGTAACCATCGGTGCCGTCATGAAACTGAAAAACCAGGACAATATAGAAAAATTATCCCGGGAAAACCCGGACGTTTGGCAACGCTAATTATGGCTCATAACTATGTCGATTCCTCCGGAGAATGGAAATCAATTCATTCCACTCGCAACTTGTAGACATTTATAGTCAAAAACGGTTGTAATGAAACAGATTTGACCCAATCTGCATCTCAAGCACTTCAACAATCAAATAAGACTATAAAGACTATAACTATAATCTATAACCAAAACTATAACTATAACTTTAACTATAGTATCTGTGCTATAAGTGCTTCTTTATAAACACACTAGCTGTACTCGCCCGGCTTTGCCCGTGCACAAGAATTGTATTGCTTATAGGTCTTAGATAATAATGTTCTTTCTAAATCGATTTGGTGGAATTTTCTTTCTGCCTATACCTGAAATACAGCAATACGAACAAAATATAAAGAGAAAGATGAAAATTGGCCCGGCGGTTATCGAGATATAACGTCATCGAATTTCACCCCAAAGAAGATGTTTTTTCTTTAGGAGGTATAAGATTTTGAATGTTTTTTTTGTATGGGCGGTGCCACACCCCTTTGCCCGATTTTGACCGATTTTCAGAGGAGCCCTCCAAGGCCAATACCGAAGAATATCTGTAAGTTTGAGGTCAATCGATTTGGTGGTTTTCGAGGTTTAGTATGGGCGGTGCCACGCCAATACCTAAGATACCTAAGATTATGTGTTAGGTTGAGCTCAATCGATTGGGTGGTTTTCGAGATATACAATTTTGAATGTTTTTTTTTTTTGTTTTTGCGGTGCCACGCCCCTTTGCTCGATTTTGACCGATTTTCAGAGGAACCCTCCACGGCCAATACCTAAGAACATCTGTAAGTTTGAGCTCAATCGATTTGGTGGTTTTCGTATGGGCGGTGCCATACCCCTTTGTCCTATTTCCACCAATCTTCCCAGGATCACTTTACGGCCAATACCTAAGATTATCCTGTAAGTTTGAGATCAATAGATTTAGTGGTTTTCGAGATATAAGATTTTGAAAGTTTTTTGTATGGGCGGTGCCACTCCCCCTTTGTCCGATTTTGACCAATTTTCACAGGAGCACTCCAGGGCCAATAACTAAGACTATCTGTAAGTTTGAGATCAATCGATTTGGTGGTTTTTGAGATATTAGATTTTGAATGTTTTTTTGTATGGGCGGTGCCACGCCCCTTTGTCCGATTTTGACCAAACTTCACAGAATAGCCTTCGTACAGAAAACAATGATTTTATTAAGATTTGAGCTCAATCGGTTTTGTTGTTTTCGAGATATACCACGATTTTTGTATGGGCGGTGCCACGCCCCTTTATCTAATTTTTTTCACATACAAACCTGCTACAAAAGAATACCTTTCCAGAAAAAAAAAAGAATCATCAAATTCGGTGTAGCCAAACTCGAGTTATAAACGGACAAACATATTTTCAACTTTCTTTTATATATATAGATTAATATATGCAATTAAGGGACACTGCACCATTGGCAGGACTGCCCTCTGATTCTTCCTGAAGCAAATGATTTCTGCAGAATCGATATGTTTGATTTTAGTTTAAGCTCACGGGTAGTTTTGAGATTTGTAGTGCTGCACTACAATGAGCTTACTCACACTATGGCGATGGCCCACAACCAGAAACCTAACCCCAACCTTGGAAATTAACTCTAGAGTAAAAACTGAAAGCCTTTGTAAGATAGCTGTACCTACTATTTCTTTTTATAGTAAAAAAGGAATTCCAAATAATAATGGACCCACTCAGACCAATAACAGTCCATTGTACCACCAAGCAGAAACATCTTTTTTGGTGTAGTCGTAGCGGTGGAGAAACTCTGATATAATTTGTTTCTCTGTATGGCCTGGGCAGACCCGCCCGTGCTCGAACCTAAGCCGATCGGGTCACAAGCGATGACACTTACCACTACACCACGGCCACCGCCATGCAACAACATAGTAAAACAACAAAGTGTAAAAAATGTAGCAAACCCCTAGTCAGAGAATTAGAGAAGCAAAAGGCTCAAAAACATGGTTTTAGGTTGGTACTGCTGTCGAAAACAAAAGCTTCTCGAACTGAATATGCGATAAGCAAAATCAAATATTTTACCTGCGCAACTAATGTCAGAGTTGTATTAAAATAAAATACATTACGTAGCTACTCTAAATTTTAAAAGTCACGAAGGAAAAAATTTCAAAAAAATCTACAATAAATTATTATATCTAGAATAGAAGTGAATTGGAAAGAACACGGAAGAGATTCGAAAACGGTAAGAATATGATTAAGTTTTTTGTGTGTTCTGTTTGTCGAATTTTAGTAGTATCTCGTTACCTGACCCCATTGATAATTTTGAAATGCATAGTAGGAGCGATCTGTCCCATTATAGCTAATTGTGATAGATGTATATATGGACTTCATAGTAGCAGATTACTTGATTACATTTTCGCCATCCGACAGTTTTATCTAAAGAGCCAACAAGTTTCTAAACCCTACTCTCGATTAATTTATTATCATCCCGGATAGATACGGGATACCGAAAAAGATGCCGCACCCCAATATTCGATTGGATTGCAGTGGTAGAAGGTGCCTTATGGAACCCTGGTCTATTCAGTTTGTTGTCATATTTTCCGGTTTTTCGAAGATTTTGTTAAATTATACAAGCCCAGGATTGAATAGAAAGATACACCTGGTTTTTGGATGGTCGAACACAAAATAATTGGGGTCGTCCACCGTATACGAAAATATAAATTTCTATTGTAGCCTACAGATGTGAGAAAAGTCGCTACTTTCTTTACTTCTTTACTTTAGGGCGTGGCCGGCGTGAGGTGGCGATGAAAAGTAGGTAAATATTAGCAGTTTGTTCTATGTATTGCTTTACCGCCGTTAATCTGTAAGCTCAAGACACTATACAGCCTCATGGCTTACGTCCGCTAACGACCACTATAGTTCTGTGTTATTGCTCTTCCAGTTTGCCGAATTTGAATGAAAGATCTGCTTGATTTAATGTCATCGACAAAGCATTGTCTTTGCCACACTGGTGCAATTTTGTATATATTTTTAATCTAAGGCAGGACGCTTTGGTAGACAGTTTATTACATTCAGCCGCTGGTAGTATCATGTCAAAGCGTACTACGCAATCTTAGTCAAACCTCTTGCTAGTGTCAGAAAGGACTTCTTTCACATGTTTGAAAATGTAAGAAATAGTATGAGGCATTTTTAATCGTTTTCAATTACTTTTTCCGTTCCGTTCCATGTCATCAAATTGATTTTACTGAATGTCAATATTGTGTGACATCAGCTCAGCTGTGTGTCAAGTAACGCCTTTATGTTGGAAACACATATCGTTAACATCCATATCATCCAATTTGGGCCAAAAGGAATTGGTTAATGAGCTATTGTGATTGTAATGACATCTTCATTCTCAAAAATCTGCAGATACCTGACTTGATGCCGCCGATCCACAATCCACACAAAAAATAGAGACTGCGGATTATTTGCCACTTTGTGGATCTCGTGTGTATTGGCATCGTCCCAAATCCGCCAATTTTGCTTTTCATTAAAAATGGGCCTCGTCGCTGAAGATGAATTATTTTTTTTACTGGAATCAGGGTCCAGATCTCAGTTGGCGAGGACAGGGATTTGGCTATTGTTGTTTTCCTTCAGTTCTTTGGTTAGTTGGATTTTGTACATAGGTAGATACCTACTCGTCCCGACACAAAATTTGCCAAGATGATCTATGCGAAAAGCCGATTTTTTCTGCCCACTCTAACGAACAGCTGCGATGTTTTCCCAGATCTGATTATTCACTTAATCGGTTAACTCGGATTTACCAAATTTTATATCTACAGCTTCCCTTTCCTCTGCTTCTTTGTACATATGGTGATTTTATATCCAGATCGTTGCTAACATTTTCTACCTTCAATGTTTTTCGTTTTGACCTATTATGAATGTTTTCGATAAAGCCTACTCGTTTGTAAAGTGTCCCTTGAAGCTCTTGGATAATACAGAAGATTATTATAGACTAGCTGACCCGTGCTCGCTTTGCGCCGCTCGCCTATGACGATTATTAATATACCCAATGCCATACTGCAGCACGCACCCCATCCCCATCCGGCATCGGACATACGATCAGAATATACATATACCTACATATTATACAACTGACCATAGCAATCACTGCGAAAACAAATCAACCCTTTATCGAATGCGAGATGTACGTGTGGTTTTGTTTTTGTTTGTCGTGTCGCACGATCGCAAAATTATAAACATCCATTCGTAGCAAGGTATATGTGTATGTATGTATATATATATTTTCACTTCAAAAAATACAATTTGGCTAAAAACTTTTCCTAAGGACGTGGCTATAAACGACACAGCCTATAGCAGTCTCACAGTCTTAAGGAACATTTTAAAAAATGTTTCATCGAAATCTGTCCAGTAGTTTTCGAGTTTTTAGCTGACAAAGAAAAGCCCTACAGTTTTATTATATGTAATAGATTTATGCGAGTGACTATATATCTCCGATCGCCTGCATTTTGCATTTATTAAAGGAAAACTGTTCACGTGTTACCTTGCTTCTGTAAAGCAAAGCGTTCCGATGCAATTTTTCGGGCCAGGACATACCTAATCTACCAATCAAATTCCTTGTGACTCGTGGCTCTCATTTTTAATTTAACAAAGCGCAGAAAACCTATTATGTTGTTTCACATTGTAATATGATAAGAAGGACGTCTTTCTATTCTAGACACCCACCCACCGACTGTCTAGAAGTGTTTATGGATAATGCTGTTATTCACGGAAAAGTTAAATTAAAAATTGTTTCCTCTCCTTTGCATTGTTCTACTTGCCTCCACTCCACGCTTTACTGTGTCAGCGAGCAGTCCTATTCTCTTCGTTTCCGAAGCGAAAAACTTCTTTTGATTTCTTTTATTTTTACCCCAGCAATGGATCCAAGTGACGCTCAGTAGCGTGCTTCGTGCTTTTCCGCCTTCTAAGCACACGTCCGCGCAACATTTGTCTACATCACAACACCAGGCAAAACGCATACTACTCAAGTACTCACTGTTCGAGAACAATCAAAAGGGAGGGGGGGGTGCCACTTTGACCCCCCGGCCGGACGTTTTAGTCAAATTAAAAAAGAAAATGAAATGAACATTGTAGGGCAACAAAAACAACAACAAAAAATGACCCTTTTTATTGCTTATCGTCATTCGCGTTAAGAAAATTTCCACCATTGTGTATCCTTCTGCGTAAAAATGCTCTATTGTCCTGCCTCGTTGTAATGCAATGGCTCTTTCAAGTGGCTCTCCCACCGCACAGTGTCCTGGAGCTGGTGCGCTGGTATTAATATCACAACTTTGTGGTTATTTATTTTAATGTTTTTAATTTTTCAATTCTGTGACCACTTTTGTTGAAGCTTATTGAACCACCACCATGCCCTAGTATAGCGTCAGTGGTTGCGATAAAGTGTCCGTCATTTTTCGTTCTTCTTTAGGAGGGTGGCTTTGTGATTGTGGAAATTATTTTGCGCAGCCATTTGCAGCTAGATAATTCCTGTAGTTAAAAATAATGACAGTTAAATAGATTTGTCTTATTTCATTATGAAAGGAGTCACTGAACTATATTGAAGTAATTTATTTTAAGAGACGGCAACGTTAGCGATTTAAGCTCGGGGATCAAAATGAGAACTGATGTCTATACTTAAACTGAGGATGGATGGATTAATCTATGTTTCTAAGCGAACTTGATTACGTATACTTGTGTAAATATAAACGCATTTATTTTGGGACAGTCATCATTTGGAATGGCTAAAAGATAGTGCGGATGAGAAATGTGCTTTATCTATACTCTTCGGTGAAACAGAATCTCCCACAATCACTACAAGGAAGCATAGATTAGGTTAGGCGTCAATTTATCCGAGATGTAAGAAATAATTCACATAGATCTAATTAGGCTAAGTGTGCTACCACATACTGTGCCGGATATGTACGTCATTTAACATTTTGGACGAATTTTCGTATTTAGTTGACACTTGACACCCTCATCGGCAATATAATGGAAGTTTTATTTTTTCTCGAGGCCGGAGAAAACTGTCAAGCAGTTACTCATACCAAGTCGAAAGGTATTTCCTCCTCTTCCTCCTCCTCATGCATGCAACTCGCTAATGGCAGATCTTTGGCAATTAAGAGGTAATTATAGGTACCCATTTTGTTGGAACATAATGTCGCATCTCAAAATGTGCTAAAAGAGCTTTTGGCCTATATTTTCATATCACAAAAAATAAAAGAAGAGACAAGCACGAGATCTTTATCGTTGTTGGGACATTAAATAGACATGATTTTAAGATTTTGGGGTAGTTCACATTGCGCATGTGTGAGATTTGGAAGGCATTTTAAATCTCCATACCTATACATAAATGTTGGTGCGGTGGGTTTTTTAGCGATCCTGTAACTTCTGAACGACTTGACAGAATGACATCGTATTCGCACAATATATTTTGTTTTGTCCATTCCAGACGATCCAGCGTGTTAGAATCCGATAGGTGGCGCTGTTGTCAAGTTATTGTGGCAACTTCTGACCAGCGTTCCCTCCCGTGCTACTATTGTACTCATTTTGCGCATTTGAAATACATACCTAATATTTTTGTTTCCTAAAGCTAACACTTGAGGAGTAGTTAATTACTTACTTATAAGGACCTTTTTACTTTCCCATACAATTTTAGTATGAAATGTCAATTTCGTAGATTAAAAAGTGCCCCATTATAACACAAAATCACAAATCGTTTTCTAAGAGAACAAAAATTGACTTTATATGGTGAGAGATTTGTTTTCTTTAAAAATTGTTGAAATGTGCATAATAGGTACAATAATAGTAGATATGCGAATAAGAACAATGAACATTATGGTGCAATTAAGACTGTAAGCTACGTAATTCTAATGTTAATGTACCTACTTTTTTTTAAAGAAGATGTGTAATTTACTCAATAAATGTTATTTACTAATGGAGCTAGAATGGTCAAGTACTGACGCACTGAGTAGAGTAAACTCCGTTACATACAACTTTCAGGAATAATGAGGATTTCTTAGATTTTCAACTATTTATTTGAAACGAAGTTGACTCTGTATACACTGGAACTAAGTCAAAGCTTCAGCAAAGTCCAAGAATTGACTGGTGAATCTGCCCACTGCTTTTTTGATTTGATGTATTTTCATACTATTGGGGAGGTAACTTCTATGTTTGCGCAATTTTTGCAATGCTTATCGTGTTTTGCACTTTTTCAACAATTTTTTAAGAAAACTGCCAAAAATGGTTTTGTTTTCATACAAATTTAATTGATGTTTAACAGATCAGATATAATTCGCTATGCGAAACAATATATGTATTGTTATGAAATAAAGAAAAACTAACTTCATGTTTTAGTTGTGAATTTGTAAAATTATGAAAACAACTTATATTGGGAAATTAAAGTCGAATTTTCTAGAAATGAATGTTAAGAAAATACCATATAGTCACATTGGTCGGAATTATAGCTTTTTGAACAACGTCCCTAATACATTCTCTGCTGAAAAGGTAAACTATCTTAAGTCAATTTTCATAGTTTTTCAGGAGAGCAAAAAAACATCAAAAAACGTATTTTGAAAAAAGCCTCCAACTTTTAACTCTAATGAAAGGGCTTTTTAGAAGGGAAATTTTATCCTCTTTTTTCCTAGCCACGTTTTAAAACAATATTTTTTAAAAATCAGCGAGATCTAAGATAAAATGCAATTTAAGATGATTTACCTTTCGCGTGTTTGCTCATTAAGAAATCTTAAGTTGCGATAAGATACTTTAGCTAATTTTGTAGAGTATCGATTTCAGTTCTTAAATCGACTTAAGATGAAGTGCGCATTACAGTGCTTTGTTTAATGAAATGTAAACACAACATAAGATGTTTTGTACTTCTTTTATTTAAACTTTAGGTTATAAAATAAAATGTTTTCGTTTAAAAACTTACGAAAGAAAATAAATAAATGGTAGATATCTAATTCATTACAATACACTTTTCTAATGAATACGTAAGTAGATTATGACCCTTAAATGTTTATTATTTGACACTCTAGTACCACAAACACTCTTTTCGGAACTATGTATAAAAATTACTTTTATTTTGTATTATTTATGATAATTTACTAACAAAAATTACCGTTATAAATACTTGCTAAATTCGATGCGATTCTATCTGCAATGCACTGAAATAACATCTTAAGTTGACTGTCATTTTTGGTAACGGTACATCTGGTAGCACCTGGCAAAATATCTTATGTCGACATAAATCTGAGAAATATCTTTTTTTTTAATTAAATATCATCTTAAGTAGACTTAAGATAGTTTACTTTTTCACACATTTGATTATATTTTACATGCATTTTATCTTATGTCGAGTTAGTTACACAATTTATAGTAACTTACACGGAGCAAACAATCTTATATCGACATAAGATGTTTTAGCTTTTCAGGAAATGCCAATTATATTTTGATCAAAACATCTTAAAATAAGAGGTTTTTATACCCTCCACAGGAAGGTATATTCACTTTGTCATTACATTTGTAACGCCAAGAAGGATTCACCGGAGACCCTATAAAGTATATATATTCTGAATCAGGATCACATTCTAAATCGATTTAGCCATGTCCGTCTGTCTGTCTGTCCGTCTGTCTGTCTGTCTGTCTGTCTGTCTGCCTGTCTGTCTGTCTGTCCGTCTGTTGAAAGCACGATAGCGTCCAAACGAATTGACCTAGGGGAATGAAATTTTGTGAGAGGACTTATTTTTACCGTCGTCAGGTTGGTATTGAAAATGGGCTATGTCGGTCAAGTAGTTCTGGTACCTCCCATACAAAATCACTATTAGACCCATGTGTATCTACGTCTGTTGAAATCACGATAGCGTCCAAACGAATCGACTTAGTCAACTGAAATTTTGTGAGAGATCCTATTTTTACGGTCCTCAGGTTGGTATTGAAAATGGGATATGTCGGTCAGGTAGTTCTGGTACCTCCCATACAAAAACAATATTTGGCCCATGTGTCTCTCTCTCTTGAAAACACGATATCGTCCAAACGAATCGATCTAGGCGAATGAAATTTTGTGAGAGGACTTCTTTTTATGGTCGTCAGGTTGGTTTTGAAAATGGGCTATGTCGGTCAAGTAGTTCTGGTACCTCCCATACAAAACCACTATTAGACCCATGTGTCTCTCTGTCTGTTGAAAGCACGATAGCGTCCAAACGAATCGATCTAGGCGAATGAAATCTTGTGAGGGGACTTCTTTTTACCGTCGTCAGGTTGGTATTGAAAATTGTCTATGTCGGTCAAGTAGTTCTGGTACCTCCTATACCAAGCCAATATGGTATGTCGAACATTTTGCATGACTTTTATGCAGTGGAGGGTATCAAAGCATCGGCCAGGCCGATGATAACACTTTTACTTGTTTTTACAAGTAGTATATCATCTTATGTGGATTTAAGATAATTTATTAAATGTTAATACGCATTTTTATCGACTTAAGATGATTTTGATTTTCTATAACTCGGGATACAATTCAGATACAACGACGAGGGTTTGGTATAACTACGCGTATTGAATAGGGGAATCTTTTGCACTAAACTGTTCAAAATTCACTTAAATCGACTTAAGATAGTTTACCTTTTCAGCAGAGCATTATTAGTCTTAAAAGTTATTGTTTGAATATACGAATTCTAACAGCTTAGAAAAAACAGCTCAGTTTATTTATGATATTTTTTAACTAAAGAACGTAGTCTCAAAAACAATAAAACTACAACACTAAGGGCCAGTTTCAAGGTTCCGGATAAAGTTTCGGATAGTTAGCCGACACATAACGCTTTCCACCAGATAAAAGCTACTGATATTTTTTTTCTGTTTCATCGTCAAAGTCTCTGATAAACTAACTTGCGGAAAAATTTATCGGACACTAAAGTTTGTTTCAATACACATGTCATTTGTTTTGTATTTTTTTGTTTCGTGTTTTCTAATATTTTTTGTTGTTTTAGGTCTAAAAAAACCTTTGATAAATTAACTAAAGAAAAAATTGAAGCAGCAAAAATCCAAAAATGTATTCTAACAGAGGAACTGGAGCAGGCATCCCGATACTTTGTTTGCGGCTGAGCTATCCTTTAAACTCCCCCAACAGGCTGACTATCGGCACGGGTCGTATGCCACCTTCGTCCAACGCATCAGGGGAAAGGGGTTTAGGATCAGAAATAGTGAGAAGTGATTTGTGGATAGGAGTAGGAAAAGAATAGGGAAGTAGGATACCTAGATACCTAAGCTCTCCAGGCTTATCGATCACACTAATTAAAATTTTTCCTTCTTCATCAAAACAGCATGTCTGTCATGGGTGACCCTATACTGGCGACTAAAGCGACCGACAGCATAGCCTGTTGAATCATTACAACTTAAGCCTCCACACCACCAACGTCCAGAAAAGGACGCAACGGCGAGGTGACAGGCCCTTCGTGGTAGGAATGTTTAGGAAAAATGCGAATAAAATTTTCCTTCCACAGGCGTTTTCTGCCGTTTCCGTAAGCCGGAATCAAATTCTGAAATCTTCATGGTCTAGCGGGTTTAAAATTAATTTGGCCTTGGGCGAGATACTCTGCTCCTACGGGGCCGTGTAGTATGATCGTAATAATCCTTCAAATTCGTCTTCTTAAAACTCAAACAAATCCATGTTAGTCTGGATTGCCGTCTACGCCCGTTAACGAAAGAATGCTCTGAAAGTATATTTTTTTCAGCCACTTCAAATAAATATTTTGTTTATCTTCCGGATAGAGACTAACAGCCACTTGAACCGGCTGATAAACTATCCGAGACTTTATCTGTCAGCTATAACTATCCGAAACCTTTGAAACCGAAAGTTGAAGTTTATCTGACATATAAATTCCGGATAGGCTATCCGAGACTTTATCAGCTAGTCTTGAAACTGGCCCTAAGCAATTTATAGAAAAACAAATCATACCATAAAGAAAATAAATATACGTCGCCACACCACATTTAGGCACTATTTTTATCAAATTTGTCTGTCAAAATCAGCATGGCCACATGGTGTTATTAGGTACGTCAATAGATTACTGATTGCGGAAATTGATAGAAATTCTAATTTTGACCGCTTTTATATTTATAACTAGAAAGTACATTTTAGTTTAGGTGCATTGTGAGACGTACTACCTTGAAAGCCATTTGAGTACCTACTATTTTCCACCGAGATGAGAACTCTGCCCAACCAAAAGGGAGGGAACGCTGCTCCTGACATTGAATTTCAAATAATTTACTACGCCACCTTCAAGCCACTAAGAGAAATATTAACTTACACATTGGCCGCGTTCAATGTGGTTAGGCACCTAAATATTTAGGTGACAGTTTATCATTGAACGGAAAATTGCCTAGTTCCTAAGTTAAATGTCAAATGCTTCACATGTGTTAAGAATTGAACATTCACTTGCTGTTTTTACATCAACTGATCAACACATTGGCTACCTACTAAAGAAAAATATAAAATTATTGAAGTGTAAAATAAATGATTCTGTTGGTGTTACCCTATATTTGTAACCTGACCTAACATTGTAAACTTACCCTACTTTTATTTGACATATAATAAACTCACTCTTTCGTACTACCTACTTCAATAAAGACGCGTTTTATCTTATAGGTAGATTCTATGGATGGTTTTATGCAAGTACCAATATCTACTTAACCAATACCTATTTCATTTTATTTGATTATTATCACACCTATGTACGTGTTGATTTTATTGCCCGTAGTCAATTTGTTGTACGTTTCCTCGCTATAATCGTTGTCCTACAGATCACCGTCAATAGTAACTTGAAATTTAATTTTTTCTTATTTTTCCTAACAAAACCACATACAAGTAAGTCTCAGCAAAGTTCAACAATGGAGTGAAAATTTCTTCGATTTCAATCAGCTCAAATCGACCAATCAGAGGCTGTTGACTAGCTAGGCAAAAGCGCATTGAACGCCCCCCTTGTATTGCTGCTTTGTAAGGAACACTTTTGCCATTTGCAATCTGTCATAAACAGCTGTGCACTAAATTCAAACTTTTCTTTTAACTGCCTTCTGCATCTGTTTTTTTTTACCTCTTATTTTTTCATTGTTTTGCGCTGTAAAAGTAAATCGTATCTAAATAAATACTGGATTTAAAGTAAAACGAATATTAATATTGAATAGAAAACTCTTTTATTAACAAACTCACTGTTTAAACCATACAAATTTTCTAATTTTGTATTATGCATTATCCAGTTAAACCTTTAGAACGACATTTTTAACTTTAGAGAACTTTGAGAGAAAGATACCTATTGATACCATTTTGATTTTGATCAATTCTGATATTACGATGATAGGAGAACTCAAAAAAGTGGGTCTCGCAATTCTGTCCTTCCGTATGTCTGTCTGTCCCACCCCTGGGGAATCTAAGTGCTTCGACGGATTTGTTTCAAACTTTGTATTTAGAGTTTGTGGGCTTCCCACTAGAAATAATTCTTTTTTTCATGATAGCCCTAACATTAACGGTTTCCCATATAAAAATTTTACGAAATACATATTAAACAATTTAGATTTTTTTCAAAACGGCTCTAACGATTTGAACCAAAATTGATAGTTGAGTTAATGTAGGCATGGTTAACATGATGCAGTCATGTTTTCCCAGTTTTCCGCTGAAAAGTCCAGCAATGGCAGTTTTGAAAATTGGCTTTTTCTCGAAAACGGTAAAACGATTTTAAAAAAAACTTATTTTTAATGTACTTACTTAAGGTGGCGCTACAGTCCGGGGTGGACCTGGGCCTCAACCAACAAGCGTCTCCAGCCAGCACGATCTTTGGCGAGCTGTCTCCAGTTTCGCACGCAAAGTTGGTTGAGATCCCCTTCCGCTTGCGTGCGCCACCTGAGTCGCGGTCTTCCTCTACTGCGCCGTCCCTCGGGTGTGGATTCGAAGATTTTCCGGGCCGGAGCATTCACGTCCATTCGCTCTACATGACCCAGCCACCGCAGTCGTTCGACATTCACTCTTCTGTCTAGGTCGATGTCGCTGTACAGCCCGTACAGTTCGTCGTTGTATCTCCTCCTCCATTCACCGTCTATGCAGACGGGACCGAAAATTACTCAAAGAATTTTCCTCTCGAAGCAACCAAGAGTAACCTCATCCGCTTTTGATAGAGTCCATGCCTCTGCACCATAAAGTAGGACTGGGATGATTAAGGTCTTATAAAGGGTCACTTTAGTTGTTCGAGAGAGGGCTTTGCTACTCAATTGCTTTCTTAGCCCAAAGAAACAGCGATTGGCAAGAGTTATTCTTCTTTTAATCTCAGCGCTGATGTCATTGTCTGAGTTCATAGCGGAGCCTAGGTAGACAACGTTTTTAAGGTACTACTATTGTCATTCTTAACTTGATAGCAATATAGTACAGGGTGGCGCACCAATTGTGCTACAATAAGAAATTCAAATAACTTTTTTTTTAATCAATGTATTTGATTTATTTTTTTTTTTATTGTATAGAAAATTCAATTTAATTTTATATATGTTTTTGAAGATGATAGACCGTAAATGACCTCCATACTCATCCACGCATATCCGACACCTCCTGATCAGAAAATTTATTTATTGCGGCCTGATAAGGGTTTAAGTCGGGATCGCCTCAATTATTTTTTAATTGTCTGCTTCAATTCAGTCAAATTCCCTGGTTTCGTTTTTTGCACTTCTTGCTTCACATAATCCTATAAAAAAAGTCTGGTGTAGTCAGGTCAGGTAACTATGGGGGCGAGCGGAAAGTGGAGTTTCTGGATATTAATTTGCAATAATGTTTTGCCAAAATTCCAGGCGAATATGCAAATCTAAAGGGTTTAACTTGCTTGTAATTTAGACTTTGTACGGAAATAAGTTTAAGTCATCATGAATTATCCGTTGTAATAACCGTCTGCTAATTACAATTTGCGCCGATAAGTTTCGAGTCGAAACGCTTGGATATACCTGAATTGACGATATGCTACAGCCGCGATTATGTCTTGAACCCGAACATAGGGATCTCGATGGTACGGTCTTTGTGCGATGCTTCCAGATTTAGAAAACATGTTTACCAGCCTCATAATGGTCCATCTACTCGGGGGAGTACCGCCAAATTCCCTTTGCACGAAAATGGACTGCAAAACATGGTACCGCTGCACTATCCAAATCCTCTTTTCGGTATCCCAAGCATTAATTTTAATAAATCTAAATAGTAACCTGCCAAATAATAAAAAAAACAAGCCGATTACTCACACAGAAAAAAAGTTATTAAGTTTTGTTTTGGTAGCACGATTCGTGCGCCACCCTGTAGTATGTACTTAAAAAAACTGCTCATATCTCAAAAACGCCATTTTCGATTATGATAAAAATGTAACTGGCAGCTAATGCTTAAGTCCATAGTAATACATTTTGCTCAGTTTTGAGCTAAACAGTGTTTTTTGAGCCATGAATGAGTCCTTCGATTTCCACCCCAATCGCTAAAAATGGTGCTTTAAAAACTGCTCATATCTCGAAAACACCATTTTCGATTTGGATGAAAATGTAACTGCTAGGTAATGTTTATATCCTGAAGAATACGTCTTACTCAGTTTTCAGCTAAACAGTTTAATAACAGTGCTATTCGAATCCAAAGTTCTAACATTTGTCTGCATAATTTTACAAAAAACCGCACCAAAGGTGTTTTCGTTCGCGAAACTCTAACTGTTATTTAAACTCTTTTTAAAATTGTTTTCTTAATACATTTTAATGGGATAATTAATTATCATATTCTTAGAATAGTAAAACGAGTTTATAAAATCAAAATAAAAAAAAAAAAAATAAGAAAAAATTAAACAAAAACAAAATCATCAATTCAAATCAATTTAATAAATACTAAATAGTTAATAATATTTGCCAGCCCCTTTAGTATAATGAAGATAGTCACAAAATTGGACGCATTAGAGAAGAGCCAAGTTGGCAGAACAGTGCAATGTTCGAACTGTTGGTGAACGATGTAACCATTATAAAATTACAGATTCAAGAAGAGTGCATTTTTATCGAATATCTGTACGAAGCTACTGAAAAGGTAATTTAGTTAGACATGTTTATTTTAAGTTTAGAAACTTAACCGAAAATGTGTAACATCGTCACATCGGTTCGCGAACGGCTCGGCTTCAAGAGTATTTCGCCAACACAATGGAAATCAGATCCACGACAATTGGGTTACACCTGGGTGCCACCAGGTATAATAACATCGTCAAAGGTCCAGCGTTACTTTGATAAGATGCCTCAGGTGAAAGTTCCAAAACTGAGTTCAAACGGTAATATGTAAGAACCTTGAATATTTACGTCTCTGTAATTATTCAATCAGCTTATTTACGGGTTAAGTTTGTCCATTTGTATTGGCGCTATTCTGCGATACCCGGAGGCCCAGAGCTTAGCTTCAATGAGGGCCGAGGCCTGTGCTAATGTCTCTAATACATACATACATACATACATACATATTCTTAGAATAGTAAAACGTGGAATTTACTGTTTATAAATGCATAAAAAATGGTTTGCTCGCATTTTATCAATTTGTTCGTTCGCTTTCAAGTGAATAGTCCTGTAACATCCATTCTTTTCTACCCTAGATTCATAAACATGGATCTCACAGACCTTCTCATTTGATTAATCAGTCATATAGAATGCGGTGGGAAAGAGATACAAACACGTACCTTCCTAAAAATAAGAAAGCTTAGTCGCGCTAGTTTCTTTGGTGAATAAATGTTTAGTGCAGGGGCGGACTAAGAGGCAGTGGCACCCGGGGCGGTAAAGCAAGCTTACACCCCTTAAAAAATGTAAGAAAAAACACGAACAAAGATTTCATTTAAAGGTGATTTCAAAAATTTATTGCACTGAATGTTTCGATTAAATCATTAAAATCTATATTTTGTGTGAGCTCCTTTTCGATTGAAAGTGACGACGGGTGCACCAAATACTACTTTCTTTTTAAAAATGCAAAAAAACGAAAATTAAATTGTTTCCATGTATTATAGCTTTATTAATAAGCGCAAACATTCCCATTAATTATGGAACACGCGTCGTTCAAGTGGCTGATGCTTCGGCTGGCTTTGCAGTAGCGCATTCTGTCACTCCAATTTTCCAAGACCTTGTTGATGGTTTCGGGCTGTAGCTCACGGATTGCTTGGATGATATTGCCCTTAAGTGCTTGAATCGTTTCCAGATTGTTGGCATAATATCAGTCGTTCAGGGTTCCGCACAAAAAAAAAGTCCAAAGGGGTAAAATCGCAGCTCCGAGGCGGCCAATTGACATCGCATACTCGCTGATAACACGATTTGGGAATTTTGTGCGCAAAAGATCGATTGTGGCATGGGCTGTGTGGCATGGCGCCCCATCCTGCATGAACCAGAGGTCGTCCAAATCTATGTCTTTAATTCCAGTAAAAAAAAATTCGGTTAACATGGCTCTGTAACGCCCACCGTTGACCGAAACGTTGTTCCCAGCCTCATTTTCGAAGAAAAAGGGTCCAATGATGGCGAGTTGGTGTTCGTGAATAGAGTCTCACACTCTCGGCTACAGCAGCCACATTCTCGTCTGTGCCCACCTTACGACGACGGGGACCATGTGTTGTCCACTAGCATACCAGTCTCACGAACTTTTTGCACAACCTTGCGTACAGCGGTGGGTGCTTCATTTCTTCCAAAACTTCTTTAAAAAAATGCACTGTTTGGGCTACACCTACACAGCACTCACTTTGGAAATAAGTTTTCAATATTTCCCAACGTTGCGTTGTTCAAGCTTAAAGCGACTCATTTCGGAGTCGCGGAGGTATGATACAGACTTTCTGTCAAGATTTCGAGCGGAAAACAGCTGTCAGTGTCAGCTGCAACCCCCTTGCTTGGGGTCACCGTAGGAATTGGAGTGGGTGCGAGGTTTTTTGTAAGTAAAGTTCAGAACTGCTCCCTTTTTCTTTCAATTCTCCCTATATATTTGTTGTTTGGATTTTATTTCCACTTCGATTTGGACTTTATTGCACTTTTGAAAATGAAATAAAGTCCAAAACTCGTTTTATTGTTTTATTTGTGTTTTTATTTTATGTAATGTGCAAAATAGTTATTTTGGTGTTACTGATGGCACCCCCTATTAGTCTGGCAACCGGGGCGGACCGCCCCCCCCCCCCTCCCTTAGTCCACCACGTACGTAAAACCAGCCGTAATAAACAAAAGCCATTGACAAAGGGAACATTTTTGTGAAAGAGATAACACACAAATTGATACAGCCTTGGTTGGGTTATATGGTCGCGAAGTACCAACTTTGAGGCGATGTCTAAAAAGGAATATTGATGCCATTTTAGGTGATACTTTGTCATGTATTCCAGTGAACTCTACGATTACACAAAGATGCGTAAGACCAGATTTGTCTGTACCTCCTGTAAACGTTCCATAAGCGGGGACTCCTGCGGGAATTGGTGTAAAGATTTCGCCGGGTGAAAGAATTTTATTTTTTTTTCTATTTATTTAAAATAAATGTTCCTCAAAGTAACCTATGTATTATTATTATTTTTTTTTTAAATCTTTATAGAGAGTAAATAAGATAACTTAGAAGGTAAGGGGTCTCACAGACGTATGTTTATAAACTATGTAACAATGAATATTATAGTTTATGAATCTGGGTTAAACTATTAACTTTCTGCGGTAGTATAAATCGAAATGAGCATACATATTTTATTTAAGCACCTCGCATAACTACATTTATACTTATGCTGTCGTTTTTAAATACCTACCTACATATCTCATGCACTTTAAATATTTAAATAGCGCTGAGGGTGAGGAGCTGAACACTACATATTATTCGAATTCGTGGGCTGCTCGAATTAAACTATTCAACCATCAAATGATGGCAAACATGATTAATTTAATATTAAACCAACAAACCTCAGTGATAATTAAAATTATATTCTGACTATATTTAATTGCTTTAATTATATTATTGATTTATTTAAATTCATTCGAACCGCAGCTACTCGTATATGGGTGCATTCCCAGTGACGTTTCCAATTTATACAATATATTATATAACATAGCTTGTTATATGGGTAGCCGATGAGTAAATAAAAATATGCACAGAAACGCAGTTTTATTGAATTTATTTGTTAATTTAATTTTTTTTTTTGTATTACATTCTATTCAAATGAGACATCTTATTTAATATATTTAATTTTTAAATCCCAGCAATATAAAAGTCAATAAAAGGACAAACTTTCATAAAATCAGTTTATCAAATTATTATCAGACTCAAAATTTTTCTTAGAATGCCTAAGGAAGATTTAATACATTTATTGTACAAAATAAATTATAAGCTCGCATAAGGTACATGATGGTCTTCGACAGTGCCGGCGATATTGATCCTTGCTGCAATTATGCGACTCTCTGGCTGACGATAACTATTCGAAGAGTGTACAATGTACATAGGAAACCATTTGAATTTAGGACTAGCAACTCCAACTAGCACAACCCACATTCAACAAAGCCTTTATAGATGTTATGTAAAAAATAACCTACTCCCAATCTTTTCCATCTCTTGATGGTTGTCCTATTCCTATAGGCTAAAGAGTTATAGCATTGAGTATTTATACATAGAGGAATCATCATTTTGAAAAGTAAGTTTCAAATTTACCTCGCGTGGAGCGTTGCAATCGTTTAAGCTTCTTTTTTTACGGACTTGAGTGAAGAACTATGAAAGCAAAAATACAACTCAACACAGAAGAAGAAGAACAAAGAAGGACTGTGCACTGTGGGACAGATACAGTCATCTGTCGATTGAGTAGGTAGCATTTTTTTATCGTTTATGTTTTATAACCAGACTCAAATCCTCGCGATCTCGCCAACCGATTCATTTTTTCTAGTACGCGGTGATGATGGGGGTGGGGGATGAATAGGTATGCGTTGGATCTGAAACTGGTTTTGCATATGGATGTGCAAGTAGATATCTTTTCTTTCATGGAGTGGAATTTTTTCCTGTAGGTATTTCTATTTTGATGTTTGCTTTGGTCATTCACTCATTCAGTTTTCAGTACGCAAATTGGCCTTGGAGCGTTAAGACGTATGTGCATGCAGATTTTTTTTCTTTTTAATAGGAATAGGAATAAAAATTGGGGAATTTAATTAATTTAAAAATGAGTTCCATCCCCTGTTCTTACTGGAACTGTTTTAATATATATACGCCAGGGCCAGGGTGCTCTAAATCTTTTTTTGGATTGCCCTTTAGTAGTGCTAGATTTGTTTGGATAAAGCATTCTGGAAATGTTTGACTGCACAATGGTAAAGGTGTAGTTAAATTTTGCGAAAAACATTTTCCAGCATCAAACATTTCTGTAAAAGGCACAACAAAATGTTTGCTACCAAATTCCTATCCCCTTCCCCTTCCTGGATCTTGTTCCTGCAATGGCTATCGTATGGACGATATTTGTAAAGAACTTTTAAAAAAATCTATAAATGTGACAAGACAAACATGAAAGGAAAAAAAGTGTAAAACCAAATTAGAAGATTCTTATCTTCCTGACTGTCTCCGGAGTCAAAATATGGCTCTAGGACCCCACCAGGGGGGGCACAATAGGCTCCTCTAGAGAGGCGCAGTGACAGGGCCGATAAAGCCTCTCGCGATTTTTTTAATCTAATCTAATCAATGTATATTTCCTTAACCACACCACACCAAATCAAAATAAAATTATTACAACGACCCCAAAGGAAATATCATTGCAAATACCAAAGTAGGTATATTAAAGAACTTACTATTCTTTTTCAATAGAAATGTAAAATTGCATAATATTGTGTATTTGATGTGAGGCTACTTATTGTCAGTTGTCACACTTCTTCGTATTAAATAAAAAGGATAAAAAGACAAAAAGAATTGAGTAAATTTAAAATTCTCCCTTTCCTATATTCCCTTTTTCTACTTGAGCGTATTGTTCACTTTGAGTGTTTTTTCGCAATTGGACATGCAGGCGACATCTTGTGAGGTAAAATTGAAACATTCTTGATTCCTCTATGTATATAAACTCAATGGTTATAGCTACATAGTTTTATTCCTTTTTTATTATTATTTTAAAAGCTTTTGCTAATGAAGTATTTTTCTATTAATTTCACCAAGTCTTAATTTTGTTCTGTTTCTTTTTTTTATCCTTAGAAATGAAGTTAATTTAATTTATTTATATAACTAACGAGAATAGTTCAATTTTCAGTAGACAGTTTTTCATTACTTGGCGATAACTAATTATTTTGTTAACGACAAATAGCTATCCGTTTTTGTTTGTCGGCCCGAATTAAGTTCCACATGGAACTAACACCTAATAGCCAAAATGAACTAAGTCTTACCAAATTATATCCAGTGGGATTTAGTTCATAAGTTTGGGGAATAGTCGATTTGCAGACATGGACACTTAAGCACTAACATTGATTTTGCACTACTATTCAAAATTTCAATGCTACTGAAAGTTCGTTTGCACTACCATTTAAAATTTAAATTCTAATGAAATTTCGTTTGCATTAGCACTGAAAATTTCAATGCTAATGAAAGTTCGTTCTCACTAGCACTGAAAATTTCAATGCTAATAAAAGTTGACTTGCACTAATATTGAAAATTATACTTCTAATGAAAATGAACTCGCATTAACAATGAACATTTCAATGCTTTAATTTCATTACGGTAAATGGATCGGATGTAGTCTAAAAAGCCAAAATACGTAATCGTACACATCGAGCGAATTGACAATAAGATAAGAAGATCTTCGACTTCCCACATATATGTTCCCAGATATGTATGTCGATTTGGGACGCAGTTCATTAATAAATTACAGTGAAATTTCTCGTCGTAGATATACTAATAGGATCCACAAGTCCTTTTAAATCATCATAAGTGCCACTCGGAATAAGGGTGAATATGAATATAACTTTAATTTAAATTTTATCCTAATAAAAATAATAATATGCCAAGAATTGACTATCACAACAACAATTTAGTTATTCAAAACATCTAATGAGGAATTAGTGGGGTAGTTCGAAAAAAAATCCGGAAAGAGAAACTAGGCCTGACAATTTTTAATCCTGAAAGAAATGGATTATGCTTAACATTTTTTTAAACTACTATTTTTACACATTATTAGCCCCGCTAAATAATTATCTTCGGCTAATTTTTTGAGATTGAAAGAAAAGTTCACCAAACTCAAATCTTAAAACAGAGATTTATCAAATGTCACGGTATTAATTTATTGAAATTCAGTGTTTTATTTCCTCTTGAATATTCTAGCAAAACTCAAGCAAAAGAAAATGTCAAAAATTAGACTATAGGATAATTTATTATCTTGCTCATGGAGTAGGATAAATTGTTGACATCTGAAAATTAGATTTTTACCACGATAGAAAATTATCTGAAGATAATATTATTTATCCCAGTTAACAACCGGCCTTAAGATCAAAACAATAATTTATTTATAATGTGTATAAGAGCATGCGATCAAAATTTAACGGTACTGCGATGTCATATTTCAATATTGTTAGACGGCGCAAATGTTTCCGGATTTTTTCTCGTACAGTCCTTAGTTAAAATGTCAGTGATAGTGTTTGTTAAAAAGTTGTTGATCTCTCGAAGCAACACGTCAAATAAATAAATTTCCCAACAAAAATTCCCAGGGGCTGCTTTCCATTCTAAACGAACATCATTGTTAGGTACTCCTAGCTATCCCTCATTTGAAATTGTATAAATTTTGAAAATAAAAAAGTACATAACATAACAATTTCAATAAAATTGAATTTCCAGAAGATGATTCTTAAGTCAGTTATCTTTGAGTATAGAAAATTGTGATATAGGCGAAACTTCCTCAAAATTCGTCGAGCAAAGCATCCACCTTTAAGCGAGGTGGGTTTTTATTATGTTATAAATCCGCCTTTTTACCGTATGCAACTCAGTTATCCAATGCAATATTTTTATCGGATTAATGTACCTATCACCAGTAAAAAATATGCCCCGTTGACATCACATATAATCCACATTGTGATA
The DNA here is from genome assembly GCA_955612985.1 of Cheilosia scutellata. Classification (NCBI taxonomy): domain Eukaryota; kingdom Metazoa; phylum Arthropoda; class Insecta; order Diptera; family Syrphidae; genus Cheilosia; species Cheilosia scutellata. Next base: position 57,321,829 of record OY015313.1, on the reverse strand, counting down.
GGACTTGAAAGAGACCTACCTACTCCATGTTCATGCAATAAATAAGCCCAAACTCATTTCGAAATATTAAATTCACCAAAAGAAGTGTCAGCAGCAAAACCACATCCTCTTCAGATATCGCATGCCGTACATATCCGCACCAGCAGTTACAAATCTAAATCTTAATGGAATACCAGGAAACAAAAAAAAATAATTTCCCAAACCTTCTGTCCAATGTGTAGTTTGAACGCAAAAAAAGAAAATTCCAATATCGAAAAACAAAAACGCAAACTAAGGGTTCGCAGATGAAGTAAATATGTCTCCAAAGAAATACTAAATTCGCCGTCCCTATAATCGTTTGCGCCCTTGAGCGGAAAACCACGAAATGTTCCATTTAGTTCCTTATTTTATATTCGATGAAATCAAATTGGAAGTTATGTCCTTTCCATTGAGCGGTGGCGGACATGCCAACACAAGTGTATCTGTGACCCCCTTCCCCCCCACTGTACATTATTGAATACATTTCTACACGAGCAATGGATTTTGCTCGCACACTGAACTGACAGAAGATAAAAAATATATAAAAGGACGTATGTTGCTAATACGGATATACCGAATAGTCCAATATGTCGAGAGTGGGTACTCGTAGATATAAAACCTTCGAAAAGGGATACGCATTTTTTAGCATCAAACTTATTTGAAGATAAATAGATGTACACCCTATTTACCAGTGTGTCAATTCTATTTCCGAATATCTACGCTTATTTCATATTATCTTTCGTCCTCAAAAGGTACAAGGGCATAATGGTTTTTGCAGAAAATAAACAGAGCAGCAATGTCGGCCCTATGGGCTATGGCTGTGTCAGGTTTTTGGGGTGAAAAGGTTCGGGAGTGGGTTACTAAATGACGACGGCGGCGGCGGCGACGACGATACAACAACGGATGTTCTTTATTGCGTTGCAAAATTTACGCACTTGGAAATTATTTATGGTCATGTTTTCTAATTAATTGTAAATTTATATGATGTTCGTGTTCGATGAGTTTGTCTTGTAATAAACCTTAATTGGGTGTAAATGAAATATGTATTAAGTTTGAGCAGTACCTACCTATTTTTTTTGCTATTTCTGTAGTTTCTATTGTTCTGGGGTGGCTGTAATTGCTTCGAGCAATTTTAGATGGTTTTACTAGATGACAAATTGATAAAATCTCATTTTACGTAGGTGGTGTTGTATATTACATTTAAATAAATCTAAATTAAACGAAGAGTCTAATATATACAAATTAGTTTAGGTAGGCGCACCTATTCACAGGACACAATTCAATATGGCAATCTTAGATATTGCTCCTTGTCTATAGACAATTTAATAATAGCAATTTATGCAGTAGGAGTCGTAGATACATTTCAAAGCATATGGCATTATTATTTATTAGGTAGGCATGAATCACCCCCAATTTCATTCGTTCTTTTTTGTGGGGTAGATAAGGTTGATTATGACGATGAAAGAACCACCAAAAACCGAGTTTCATCGTGATATCATTTGCGAATTTCTTCTTACATCTGTGATCGGATATTATTACATATTTGGCAAACGAGTGTGTTCTACTCTACTGCAAACATTTGGTCTATTACTTAAGCTTTGGAGAGGTATTCTAGTTGGCTCCATAAAATTAGGCCCCAATGAAAAAAGGCAAAAAAAAAAAAAAAATTAAAAAACCCCCCAAAAAATTATGTAGTAAGCAACAACAAAGTTTTGTTGTCGGATTGGGGTGATTTTTCATTATTTTAGGGCCTTTTTTCATTAATAATTTGGGCCAAAATTTCATTTTTTTTTTTTGTGAAATTATGCCCCAATGTGAAATCGATTTTCGATTTTTAAGAAATATCGCCCCAAAATAATGAAAAATTTCCCCAAAAGAATGAAAAATGGCCCCAAACTCAATGAAAAACGCGAAAAATATGTTAGAATCGATTCTGAATATTATGATGTTCCAAAGAAATATCACCCCAGAAAAATAATAGGTATATTACTCAAACTCAATGAAAACCCTGAATTACAACGCAATAAAAAGTTAAAAACTGTTTGTAATTGTTTGTTTTTTTTTTTTATTTTTAAATAAAAACTTGAATTGTACTGTCAATACTTTGCCTGCAATACGGGCAATTATAATTTTGCCTATTATCTATCGCTACTGATTCGGCCATTAATTTTAGGTCGCATTCGGCCATTAATTTTAGGTGTATTCGTCTTCCTTGGGAACCATTTTGCCACAAATTTCATTCCCTTCGAATACTATCCTAGAGAGAAATGTTGCGGCTGTGATTTTCCCCTGCTCTAAAAGTAGAGTTGCTTCGTCAATTTTAGAAGACTTATCAGTATATTTTTTTTTTTTTTTCGCTTTTCGCACATCGTGCCCCCGCTATTCGGCTTTTAAAAAACTCTTCATCGCGGATGATATTAACGAATTTAAAAAAAATTTCCGTTTTTGGTAGCACTTCGCCCAAGTACACCATTGTAGGCCTCTACGGCTGAAGTTGTCCTTGTATTTTGTTTGTGGACAAAAACAAAAAAAAAAAAAAAATTTGTACACCCGACCTATCAAAATAAAAATTAAATGAGAATCAAAGTTAGTTCCCATTCAATATTTAGATGGTAGATATAGCAATACCTTTTTCATCCATTGCGTTTCGAAATATTTAAAAAATGGACCAAATAATCCTCTGCTATCCATTAGAACAATACTTGCTCTTATGTCTTTATAGGCACAAGGAATTATAGTTGGAGGCAGTAGTGGAAGTGCCATTATTTTGTGATAGGCTGCAGATGCTGCTTTTGACATCTTAAGATATTCAAGCAGTGATTTGTATTTCCTGCTACATATATTTCTTATTATTGCTTGGCAATAATGAAACCTATAAGATTAAAAATTAAAACGATGCTTGAAACATTTTAATTAAAATAATCATGTATACCAGCAGCTTTAGAAAATTAGAGAAAATAAAAGTTAAAAATTCGCGCGAATTTTCTCTAATCAAAAGTTATTTCAAAAATGTTCTCAAATTTGTTAAAGCTTAAAGACGTAGGTAGGTACCTTTTCCAAATACTCGACATATATATAACGAGAAGTTGTTTAAAACATCCCTTCGGAACAATCTTGAAAGTTGCATCCATTAAAATACGGCGCTGACCTTCAGGAACATTTTCTTTTATAATGTCAATTGCTTTAAGTGCAGAAAATATGCAAAATGCATAATTTTCCTCCTCTATACACGCCGTAAAAAAAGGACGTGGATTGGCTTCGTCTCGCGACACTCCAAAACTGTTCCAAATGGACTCCAATTGAAATGTTTCAATCATTTCAATTGGAGTCATCATCGGCGAAGCAACCAATTTCGTATTAACTAGATATTGAAGACCCCTTTTAATTTTTGAAAAACTAAGGTCCTTAGTCTCCTCCTGATATCTGTTAATAAAATGTAGCAAGAAACAAATATAAAAAAAATATCTCCGAGTATCATTTATACTTTACCTCTTGCACGTGGTACGAAACACATGGTGTATTCCAGAAATAGCGACAGAATTACCAGAACTCAGGATAGCTGTCGAATCCAGGCAACCTTTTTTTATTTCATTGAGAGCTTGAAGCTCTTTGAACTCCGCCTCTTGGTGTTCGTGATTATGCTGCACATAATTTTTCGCTAACTCGCATTTTCCGGAAGCAAGTTTATCCTGGACTTACACGATTTTTGCCAGCACTCGTACTTCACAACTGATTTATAGACCGCCTTTTTTCTATAAATCATTTTTTGGTCTAGGACGTATAGAAGTTCACTATTGTTTTTTTTTTCCGGTAAACTTAAGACATTCCATTGTAGGTAGGTATATAATAATTATATATTTTTTTTTTAACTTAAAACAAAAATACAATTTTTTGGACAATTTAAAAACAAAATGTTAAAAATCTTTACCTTGGTACTATTTGTGTATCAGTCAATGTTAAAGACGACTTTTTTTACAACTTCAACGTTTTCAGTAATTTGTTTTTAATAAATAAATAAATTTAATTTTTTTTAAGTGAAAAACAAAGACTACTTAGTTAGAATTAATCTTGCTGCGGTATTATTTACAAAGTGATTTAGGAATATTTGTAAGAAACAAAACGGACGGACGGAAAAACAGAAACAGGTTAATTGTTACGCCCTTGTAACAACGGTCTAATTCGCGTTTCTTCTAGTAGATTTTTGTTTTGATACCAAAATAAGAAAATGAAAAATGCCCCAAATGATCTTCAAACAATTTCCATTAAATGAAAAATCACCTCAATAAAATGCAAAAAGGACACAAAAAAATGAAAAAAAGGCCCCAAAACAATGAAAATACGTTCAAATTTCATAATAATATTTGTTGTTGTTTGCCAATCATTATTTTGGGGCAATTTTTCATTTATTTGGGGCAATTTTGCATAAATTGAATGGGGCTATTTTTCATAATGAAATATTGCCCCAATTATTGGGGCCTTTTTTCATTTATTTTTGGGGCCTTTTTTCAGTGGGGCCTAATTTCATGGAGCCTTCTAGTTCATAAGCAGTGCTGTCGAACGTACTGCAAAGGCAGTACTTGTATTGCTTTTTGCACAAAAGCGTTTTGTTTCACCAACGGTTATCACTCATGAAGCTCGTAAGAAGTAAATGCAATCTCTGAGGCATCAACCACTGATTTTCCAAACGGATGAAGAAGATTTGATGAAAGCTAAAAAAAAGCAAATTAAAGTCGGCAGAACTAAAAATAATATTATTTCTTCTCCAATTTAATTTGCACTTTACCTTGATAACCGCCCTAATTTTACTCATTAAATCAATTTCTCCACACTCTGACATTGCAAAGGAATTGAAATGTGTCAAAACAAAAGCCACAGAAACAACAAACCATTTATTTTTAAAAGAAGTCCAAGAAGAGATAGCTATAGGATACTTTGATCGTCATCGACAGGTTCTTCGGTCTTATCAAATTAATAAGTTCTGATGCAAAAACAATATTTGATGAACTAGGTAATAAAAAATTTTGAAGAAGCCAATGTCCCATTACAAAATCTTATCGGATTTGCGTCCGACAATGCGTCAGTTATGATGGATTTTTTTATTAAAAAAAAAAGTTCGGAACAATAATTCATTTGTAATGGGATGCACATGTCATTCGCTTCATTTATATTCAATTGCAGCTTCGAAAAAAATACCGCAGAATTTCGAAAGATTAGCGAAAAATATTTACTGTTTTTTTCGCACAGCTCTAAACGACAGACAGATTTTCGCAAGTTTCAGGAATATTTCAACACAAACCCGCATAAAATATTAAAAACATCTTCTACCAGATGGCTGTCGCTTGAAAATGTTATATCGCGAATCTTAGAGCAGTGGGTTCCTTTAAAATATTATTTTATCACATATCAGCTAGAACATAATTCGGACTTAGCTCATAGCGTTTATGCAGATATGACATATGAATTAAAATTATACTTCTATTTCTTGCAATATATCTTAAAATTAACAAACAAAATTGACATTGAGTACCGATCAGAAGAACCGCGTATTCACGTCGTCTTGCTTTCAGCGGTAAAAATGGATTTCAAAACCATTTTGCCGAACATTGTTAAAAATGAATTAATTGATGACGTCTGCCTCTCTGAACTCAATTGAATTTTCTAATGAAAATTGTTTTTTTTAGACTTAAACGAAATCTACCTTGTTGGGGCGCAAGCTAACATTTTGATTGGTACTGGAGGCTTAACAGATGACGTTATACAAAATGTAAGAACAAAGTGTAGGGACTACTATACTGAATTATGTAGGTACGCAAATCAGAAAAAGATTTAACTTTCAAGACAAAGTTCTAGAAGCCGTACAATTCATAGATCCACAAAAGAAATCCCCAAGCCTTACCCCACTCTTACAATTGTTCCCAAATTTAATTCAAGAAGAACTATGTCAATGAACTAGATGACGAATGGAGAGCTCTCTTACATCAAAATATTATTAGCAAGGATTTGAAATTTAAAGATTATTGGACTGCTACCTTTAATTTGAAAAACGCATTAAGCACCAATGCTTTTTCTCTTAAAAAGATTTGTTCTTTGTTGGTTCCATTTGATGCTTTCCGCATAGCAGTGCGAGCGCATATTTTCACAAATAGCATAAAAATGCAATAAATATTTTTACTTTCCAAAGTTATTATTATTAACCTGAATGTAAAATATAGTTTTATGTTACATCCATTAAAAAAAACATTTTTTATGGAATATTTCATATTGATTATGTATTCAAATATTAAAAAATAAGAATTAAAATTAACTGTGATATTTTTATTTTATTTTTTTTTATAATAATTATTATTATAAAAAATATTTCCTAATTTATAAAAGTGAAGTACAAGTAATGTATAAACATGACTAAGAAATTAAATGAAAAGACTTATAGATACATAATGTAGATAAGTTATAAAATACGTTTATTTTTTACTGTTATTAAGAAATAGTGGGCGCGGTAGCGCAGTGGTTAGTGTGCTGGACTACTGTGCGAGGGATCCCAGATTCCCAGATTCGATCCCCGGAAGAACACAAATTACATCTTAAGGTTGTTTCTACTGCTCCACCTCTCGCGAACGTCTGACAAACATCCGAGTGTATAACTGTCCTGAAACAGCTTCTCAATTCAGCCGTTCGGACTCGGCATAAAATTGTAGGTCCCTTCCATTCGTCCCAAAAATAAAAACTAACACAAACAAATGGTTGTGAGAAGCTAGGCTAGGGTGTCTATACGCCACGCCTGTTGCGCCAACTACATATTTATTTATTTTAAATGCTCTTATCACACTTATAGTGGGGGGAAGTGGTGAAGTCCTTCCGATTTTAGCACTCCCTCTAATTCAGTTTCCTTAAAGAATCTAAGAAATTTCGATTTACACGGATGGTTTCAAAACTAAGGACGATACAAGGTCAGGTATATAATCGAGGGATAGAGATCTACACGTGTCACTAAGACTTCCGGACACATGTAGTGTGTTCTAGGCAGAGGTACTGGTCGTGCTCAAAGTTGCGGTTCTATCCTTGATATGGGATCTGTATTTAATGGACTGTATGAATTGTTGACGCGAAATAAAACAAAGACTTTTTAGAGTCGGGAAAAACTAGAAAAAACCCGACTATACTTTATTAACTCGAACACTAGGTATACAATTACACAATAATGAACACTCCGCGCTGTACTGACTGTACGATCTGACTGACGTTCTACACTATACTAAACTAAAACAAGTTCTGACATGATGAGTGAGCTAAAGCTCTTACACATACTACTTTGATACTTTACTTATATAAATTGAATTGTGTAGTGATTCAGGATCAATATCCAACAAGAATATCGCTATCTACATTGATAGTCAGGCTGCGCTAAAGGCGCTAGAGTCCTTCATCATCAAATCTGAACTAGTCAGGAGCTGCCGCACAATGCTCAGAGCATTATGCGTGCAGAACCAAGTCAGATTGTATTGGGTACTCGGACACTGCGATATTGAGGGTAACGAAATGGCTGATGTTCTGGCTGTAGAGACCCAATATTCAAGAACCGATTTCTCTATAGTTTACTCAATTGACTTTTATTTTTCCGTATTTTTATTTTATATAGTGCGACTTTATTTTCATTGTTTTACATTTTATATAGTCAAGTATTGGCATCGCACAGTGCGATACTACACTGGCCAAAACCGGAGCAGAGCTTCCACCTAATGAAACAATTGAGGGCATTAGACCACCAATAGCCATGGCCAAGAGAATTATTCTCGAGAATATTAAAAATAGGGCAGATCAGAGATGGTTGAATATAGTAGGGCATAGGGTCTCAAAGGCTCTGTGGCCTAAGTTAGATCGGAAAAAATCTGTAGCTCAGTAAAGCTCAGCAGATCAAGGCTACGATCTACGAATGGCAATAGGGATTCTCTCAGGTCACTGTCTTCTAAGGAAGCACGCCATGAGACTAGGTTTAAAAGAAACGGACACATGAAAGTAATGCGAAGACATACGTGTTAGAGGATATTACTCATCTCCTCTGTGAATGTCAAGCCATTGCTCGGTACAGGAGGAGACACCTTCTTCGACAATTTGGATGAGGTTGGCCTCACTAACAAAATTGAAACAATTTTTAGGTTTTGTAGGGAAATGAATTGCTTGGGCGAATTGGTTTAGGTTTTTCACCGTTAAAGTTCTCCCAGGGAAGGCGATGGGCCCAATATGGTGCCTATAGTCCACTGTGATGAACTCACACCCTATTCAACCCAACCTAACCTAAGAATCTAAAAATGAAAGCTGCCTCCAGTGACGGTATTCCTTCATCTCATAGTTGGTATACTTGCCCAAATATTTCAGTCATTTGTGGGTCTAAGATTTCAATCGACTCATTGCAGAATCTTCAGATTTTTATCACAAACCATCTACACGACAGTATCACAAAGAAATCTATCATCGATTTCTGCTGATATTGATATGATTGGACGCGACAACGGTACAAAGAATATCTTTGTGTGGAAAGCTGCAACCTTTTCAAGGGTTGCATCAACTTCATCTAAGAAAGCTGCGTACCCCGACTCCAGATTCGGTGAATACAGCTGATACTCTAGTTCTAAAGTGGATCTTTCAAAGTTAAGCTTTAAGATCGCAACTCTCCCTCCTAATATGGGATCCACTCCAATACTCTGCCTGCCAGCCTGGGACTTCTGAGTATTCCCACTCCCCCCTGAGCAGACATTGAGGGTGCTACTCCCGAAGTGAAAAGTTTCCACCCAGCCGCAAGGTCCACAGTTCCAGAACCCCTTTGCTTTGTTGAGGAGACACCAACTATATCTAGCCTCCCCAACAATCTCCAGTTCTTTTCTCGTGAGCGAAGATATGTTCCACGTGTCTATCCTAAGTGGACGCCGTTGTCGAGTAACCGAAAGTCGACTTTTGCTCCTATTGGTGCATAGGGAATCCATTCTCTGACCACCATAATGGTTTGCGAGACCAATGATGGGAAGATCGTAGCCGTTTCGGAAGCTCCCCTTCAGACCCAATCAGAGTTTTCTTTAACCAGACAACACACAACTATATATGTTTTTTAGATACTCTTTAAATTTTGTATGACTTCAAGACATAATCGACCTGTATCTGTTAACCAATACGCACATTTTTGGTTCAACTTAGATAACCTTTTTGTTCCAACAGTATGCACGAGCTTCTTTCCCATTTTCGAAAAGTGTTCTACCAGGTGGCAGACAGGACTCTCCAACCCCAATAGCAATGGGCATAATTAAAATAATACATGTGTTTTTCTGTTGTTCATCCTGACCTGACCCAGAACTTCCTTCCGGCAGAGACTTATTAAAGCTCGAGCCTCAAGGCATCTTTTATAAAATCATGACCTATCTCGAAAATACCTAAGAGCATAAAATAATTCAATTTACAAAGCAAAATATTTTTGTATGACATGACTTGACTACCTATACAACATTTTTGCAAAGCCTGTCAACCTCCTTAGAAATTCTCTTGAAAAACTTTTCAAATACGACTGTCGATATTCGACATCACCATTTGCAATGAATGAATAAGAAGAGGATTAGTTTCCCAAATGTAGGTGGCAGATGCAAGAATACCAGTGCATACAGATACAGATACAGGGTCGGTTGATATTTCAATGAGTATAATAATATATGCACGTTTACAGAACGTGGCCTAAGAAAATACACAAACAGCATGCTGGGGACTGGGATGTGTGTTTTTAGCTTGTTGACATACTTTGTGAATCGAAATTGACATATTTTCTTTAGTTTTGCAAATGGCCAAATGAAGATGAAGAAACCAGTCGGTCTGTTATTTGTCTCTAAAAGAATTCTTCGTCTTCCCCACATTGTTGACTTTTGAGGAATTCTTCGTATCAGCTGAGATGAAATAGAAAGGATACAATAGTGGTGGCCTTAGCAACGAAGTTGAGTAGAGGAAATAATGTATGATGACTTTTATGGGTCGTATACTATATAAAATATGAAAAGGACAGCTTTTCCTTTGGAAAATATGAAAATATGGGTCAAGATTTTCAATTTAGGGATATAATTGGAAAAGAAGATACGGTGGGGTATTTGTCGGATGGGTGGCTGTGTTTTTGATCCATTAGCATTTTTTAGTAATGAACATTTTTTTTTTTTTTTTTTTTTGAAACGTCTGACTTGCCGGAGCGATATATGATGCACGTCGACCTAAGAGATCTATTGTGCTTGACGTCAGAATTATGTTTAGGTTAGTAACGTTTCTATTTTCCTAATGTAGCTGATGATGCATTCAGCAGAGGATTGCCTTATGCCCAAAACACATGTGCAAAATTCACTGCGCAGCAGTATTAGAATCCACATGTTCTTATGTGGTGATAAAAATGTAAATTCTGCACCCACCGCAGCACTGCAACATGACTCTATTTTTAAATCCACTGCATAGCAACGCAGTGAAATAAATTAAATAGACTTGGAAGTAGGGATGCTACGGAGCTTCGACTCCGAATCCGATATGTCGGAACCTCCGGTTTAAATTGCACCTCCGAATCCGACTTCGGTTCCGATATAATCACATCGGAAGTTTTTCGGAACACTATCGGTGACGACCAATGAACATGAACGACAAAGACTTATCGAGTTGCGACATTTTACAATACGACTGTCTTTTCACTCATTTATTTGTTTATTGTTTTAATGAGTGGCCGAGATTTGAGAGTGCGTGCGTGAGACGTGTGACTTATTCCGTTTTCGATTGGTCGTCCAGAACCTTCCGGAAGCAATCCGAACGCTTCTGAAAGCGTTTGGCATTAAAATGGCAGTCCTTCTCCTGAAAAGAAGAGAATTTTGCTTCTGGATTTGAAATCAGAATCGATACCAGAAGCACTAATCATTCATACTCATACATGTACATTTTGTGTAGTAGTAAAAGTAATTAATTCCAAAAAATAATACTAAAATGGATATTCCGATGGAGTTTTGTAATTCAATTTGACCTTCTTCACCACCTTCCTCGTCATCAAGTGATATGATGAGGCATTTGCGCTAGAGTTTAACAAATACAACGACACATAGACTTCAAACTCAATAAGAGAGGAGAGTTCTTCCGGATGGTTCTGGACGACCAACCAAAAACGACATTAGATTTTTGGTTTGTTGATTTAGTAAACAGATAACTTGCCATTTATTAACTAGACTTTATTAACTATGAAGTCTAAAAAAATTATTGTACCTAGTATGAAATTATTTCAGTGAAGTTGAAGCCAGGTTTTGTGCGACAATTTTTGTCAGCTACACCAGGGACCATTCCGAGCGAACAACTATTCACCTCTGCTATTCAGTGCAGCTGGTTTGATTTATAACCCACTACGGAACAGTATAAAAGATAATTTACCCATTTTGAAGTGACAATACAATTTTGTATTTTTATACCCTCCACAGGAAGGTATATTCACTTTGTCATTACATTTGTAACGCCAAGAAGGAGTCACCGGAGACCCTATAAAGTATATATATTCTGAATCAGGATCACATTCTGAATCGATTTAGCCATGTCCGTCTGTCTGTCCGTCTGTCTGTCTGTCTGTTGAAAACACGATAGCGTCCAAATGAATCGACCTAGGCGAATGAAATTTTGTGAGAGGACTTCTTTTTACCGTCGTCAGGTTGGTATTGAAAATGGGCTATGTCGGTCAAGTAGTTCTGGTACCCCCCATACAAAATCACTATTAGACCCATGTGTCTCTCTGTCTGTTGAAATCACGATAGCGTCTAAACGAATCGACCTAGGCAAATGAAATTTTGTGAAACGACTTCTTTTTACCGTTCTCAGGTTGGTATTGAAAATGGTCTATGTCGGTCAAGTAGTTCTGGTACCTCCCATACAAAAACAATCTTTGGCCCATGTATCTCTCTCTCTTGAAAACACGATAGCGTCCAAACGAATCGATCTAGGCGAATGAAATTTTGTGAGAGGACTTCTTTTTATGGTCGTCAGGTTGGTTTTGAAAATGGGCTATGTCAGTCAAGTAGTTCTGGTACCTCCCATACAAAACCACTATTAGACCCATGTGTCTCTCTGTCTGTTGAAAGCACGATAGCGTCCAAACGAATCGATCTAGGCGAATGAAATCTTGTGAGAGGACTTCTTTTTACCGTCGTCACGTTGGTATTGAAAATGGGCTATGTCGGTCAAGTAGTTCTGGTACCCCCCATACAAAATCACTATTAGACCCATGTGTCTCTCTGTCTGTTGAAATCACGATAGCGTCTAAACGAATCGACCTAGGCAAATGAAATTTTGTGAAACGACTTCTTTTTACCGTTCTCAGGTTGGTATTGAAAATGGTCTATGTCGGTCAAGTAGTTCTGGTACCTCCCATACAAAAACAATCTTTGGCCCATGTATCTCTCTCTCTTGAAAACACGATAGCGTCCAAACGAATCGATCTAGGCGAATGAAATTTTGTGAGAGGACTTCTTTTTATGGTCGTCAGGTTGGTTTTGAAAATGGGCTATGTCGGTCAAGTAGTTCTGGTACCTCCTATACCAAGCCAATATGGCATGGCGAACATTTTGCATGACTTTTATGCAGTGGAGGGTATCAAAGCATCGGCCAGGCCGATGATAACACTTACTTGTTTATGTTAATTTTCTAATAAAAATTTATTTCTCCAATTTTTATATTTCAAACTTGTGCGACGACCACCTCCGACTCCGATTCAACTCCGACTCCGCGGAGGTCAGTATGAGGCTTCCGATTCCGACTCCGATTCCGGTAAAACCACCTCCGTAACATCCCTACTTGGAAGTATCGAATTTTGAAATTCAGCTACTGATGCATAAGAGACGGGAATTATTTGTCGTCTGTGTTGCAATCTCGTATTTTTCCCCGAATTGAAAGCGGGGTAGCGACATAAGTCCGCGCGACATATCTCCGCCGAACTAAGAACGACATATCTCCGCGCCGAGTTATGACGTTTTAAAACGACATATCTCCGCGCGGAGATATGTCGTTCTTAGTTTGGCGGAGATATGACGTTTTCAAAACACAGAAAAGTGAATGTATTTTTTTTGACTAAAAATATTATACCTACTGCTAAATACCCCAGAGTAAATATAATTAAAATAAAATTAAATAAATATAACCCTTAGCGGAGCGACGAAGTCGCGTGAGCGGCTAAACCCTGCGAAAAAAAGGGTTAAAATCCTGTTAGTGAGCGAAGCGAGCCACCCACCCCATACTTTAAATACACCAAATTTTCTTACAGACGCCTATCTGACAGTTTTTGGTATAGACTTATTCAGAAATTTAACAAATAAAAAAATAATTATCTACCTTTTGCATTATGTTTAATATAAATGATTAACATTTGGAGATATGACGTTTTAAAGCGACATATCTCCGCGCGGAGATATGTCGTTCTTAGTTCGGCTGAGATATGTCGTTTTAAATGCGACATAGCTCCGCGCGGAGATATGACGTTTTCAAAACGACATAACTCCGCCAGAAAAAAAGCGACATAATTCCGCTCGAAAAATGTACTGGGCGGAGATATGTCGCTATGCCTAACCGCTGCAAATTGAATTCTGCAAATTTGTTTCATCTGCAATACTGCTTGCAGTGAAGCATTCAAAATTTCTGTACATTTATTTTGGGCATTAGTTCTTCGGTACTTATTGTTATTATTCCCCTGAAGCATGATTTCCTTCTAATACCACAAAGGGCCGGGCATTCACATTATATGATGTGTTCGGATGTTTCGTCTTCTTCAAGACATAGTCTGCGCTCCGGTGAGTCGACTACCTATAAATGCATGGACCTGTTAGGTAGCCGAGGTAGTTGAAGACTACTACCATATTTGGCAAATTTCATCACATTAATACTGTTACCAAAATTGAGGGTTAAGAGTTAATAAAAATAATTTCTGATGCAGTATTTTTATAGCTTCATCTACTCGATCGAGAAGGTTTTATCTACCGGTCAGTGTTGATATGTCATTGGGATGTTCTATCCCTCGGAAAATTTATTTTTCCCTCGCCATATTGTTAAAATTCCCATAATTTTCAAACACACTCGCGAACAAAAATTAAAAATTTTTATTTTTTTTTTTTTAATAAATGCCACTGGGGAAAGCCATATGGAATAGACCGATGATCAAGATACTACCAGCAAGATGTTAAATTTGAGGCTATCAATAATCTCAAGCATGAGTCTCTTTTGGATTTGCCTTACCCTTGAATTTTAATAACTCATTCAGCCAAGTGAGCTGTACAATAAATATCGATACAAAAAAAAAGCTTTCAAAATAAGTTTGAACTACGGAGACGTTTTTTTGGTGTATGTCCTTAAATAATATAGTGGCGATGAAACCGCAGATTTTTTAAGCCAATGAATGGAAAATAATGTACAGTAAATAATATGCGTTTCGTCAAAACTTCCGAAAAGACCATATGCCCGCAATTGCTTTCAAAACTCATAATCCCATGTGGCGTGAGTAATATTTCAAAACGAATAAATCATTTTGAAGCAACCACCATTTCTGTTCTGATTATTTAAAACAAAAATGCTAAAAACAGGCAATTAATTAAATAATTCGTTTATAAATGAGGTTGAAATGTATGTGAACATTGATTAATTTTTATATTGTTCAATAGCACTGGAGGCATAATGTTTCCCTTTTTCGCATTCGATTGTTTTGATCCTTTCCCACGAAAAGGTAAATTTCTATCGACATACTAACTCTACCTTCCGGTGGTATTCCCCATACGTAGGGTTGCCAGAAATCATTTGAAGAAAGTAGTTATAGAGCATGAAAATCCTGGATACTTTCCTGGACAAAATAGAATCTAAAAAAGAATACAAAACTAGGACCAAAATGCGCGTACTATTTGTTACAAAAAGATTTTTTTCATTGCGGTATGTGTCATTTGCGCTGAATAATTATTATTATCGGCTGATTTTCTGACACATTTTATGAAAGTGTTGAAAAAATACGTTCACAAAACTCAAATCTTAAAATAGAGATAGATATCTACTTATTTCTTTAGTCAGATATTAGTCCATATTTTTCTAACTTCCAATTGGGGGGAAGGGGGAAAAGATAAAGAAAATCAATTTCTGGGTCCCATTTTACTTACCTTATTTCCAATTCAACTTTTACAATTCCACTTTTGCTTGTTCTTTATTGTATTCATTTTAGACTTCTGACAGATTTGTTTTGGCAGTTCGTAATTTTTTTTTTTTGTTTTCAATCTAGCAGTTAATTTGTGCTGGATTGAAACATTTCTTAGAAAAGGATATTTCAGAATATGTGGTAGAGCTCTAGCGCAAATGCTGAAATGCAATTTTTGTTTTTATATTTATAGTTTGGCATGCCGCTAGCGGCCAATGGAACGCTAGATGACTAGCGTTTTGATGTGTTTTTCCATACTTCATAATGACTTCGTATTATTGGGATAGCTGCTTAATTGGGAGAAATCAGTCTAGCCCGATGTGGCCCAAATAAGCGGAATCCACTGTATTGGAAAAGGTTTTATTTATTGAAAGAAATCCTGTCGCATTAAACAACCCAAACCAAAACAAAAAATAAATGTATATTTTCTATGGATTTTTAACGTCTTCGAAATATTATTTTGAGGGCTTCAAACATAAGCAAAAGTCGTTCCACTGCATGCCAGGTGAAGAGAAATCCATCTCCTTTTTGGATGGCATAAAAGTGATCACTGTCGAGCAATTCGGCAAAATATTTTATATTTTTAAAGTGATTACATCGACTTCAATAGGTAAGATCGCATAAGATATTGAGTACTGTGGTGGCCATACAACACTAGTAATTTTTTCATTCAGTGTTTTCGAGTCTTTCTTTTGCCGATTACTAAAATTGGTATTACATTTAAAATAATGTTACAGAATTCAGAAGCAACAAGTTACGATTCAAAATTACTACCAAAAAGCGGGAATAAAATTAATATGTACTTTCAAGGTCTGTTAATTTCGAATATCCTTTTTCTCTTGACGATAAAAAAAATTAAAATTAAATTAAAAAACCCGAACAATTTGGAAATAGGCGAAAAAAGTACCTACAAGTCCGGGAAAAACCTACGTCTACCTAAAAGCCACTGCTACGGTCCAGTAGATTCCATTCGGAAAAGATACCATTCCCTACAGTCCTACACATTCCGTATATTCCGTCTACTAAGGCAATGTATTGCGTGTTAGGTTAGGTATGCATTTTTTTTTTCAATTATAAATAGCCTCAAAGAATGCGGTTAAAGTTATTCTCAATACAATAGTAAGTTTTTAGTCTGTAAGCAGTGCCGGCTTTAGGGGTGGGCGACCGGGGCGGTCGCCCGGGGGCGCCGAAGAGTAGGCGCGCCACCTTAATTTCACTGAATTTAAATACCTATCTCTATCGATTTAAAGAAAACAAAAAAAAACTAAACTAAACTAAGTTAAATTTTATGAACTTATATTGTAGGAGTGATTATGAGTTGAGAACTCAGCATTTATCTACCACGACCTGTCATTGTGTTCCTTGTCTTGTCGTACCCATTCCTTTTCAATGTAGGGCGAAATAGAGGAGCAAATTTGCTCTTTATGGTGCAAAGATAACAAGAGATTCCACATTTGTAAGCAAAAAACTAGTAGAAACTGTTGTGAGAGCTATCCTGTCAGCAGTTTTGCTGAACTCGCTGAATGTTGCAAAAGGTGTGTCTGCTTCAACAACCCAACGATTGGAAGTTGTTTTCGTGGCGTTTTCATGAAAAACGACTTCTAACACCTCGTTTTGAAAACTGGAATATGTATGAGAACATTTCTGTTTTCAATTAAGTTTTCGAGTGTTTTCGCGAAAACCGAATTCATATCGAATGGACTCTGTGTGAGTAGTGTATAAGCTATCTTATTAGGAAGGTATTGAAAGGTACGTGTTTGTATCTCTTTCACACTACATGCTATGACTGATTAATCAACTGAGAGGGCCTGTGAGACCCATGTTTATGAATCTAGGGTTAAGACGACTTAAACGTAGACCGGGTGATAAGAAGCTGTTGATGAACCAATAACTGATAAAAGAAAAATTGAAGTCGATTTTTTAATGCTCTTTTGGACTCCGTACTTATATCTACGAAGAAAAGATTTCAACAGATACAAGATTTTTCTGACATGTGGAATTTAAAAAATTATGACATGCGACTCTGCGCTGCAAGAAAAGTTAACGATCAACTTTAAATCTGATATTGATGGAGATTTGTTGTGCATCTCGAAGACAATCAGGCAACACCTATCGAGCCATTAAATTTTATCACAAAGCACAATCTTCAAGAGTTGTATTCCAAAACCCTCCGGATATCGCTTCGTATTCTGTTAACAATATCAGTGACCGTTGCAAGTTGCGAACGCAGTTTTTCTAAACTAAAGTTTATAAAAACGTACTTGCGGTTTACAATGTCCCAAACAAGATTAACTGGTTTGTTTGGACTCACTGTCCATTGAAAATCAAATTGCAGAAAACCTAGACTTTGATGCCCAGTTTGAGTAATTTGAGGGCGAGTCGATACTTAAGTGGACACTTAGTAACAGAGAATTTGCTGACAAAAAAGTTAGAAAAATAAGATCTTAATTGTTTTTTAATTATTTTTTTTTTCCATTACAATATGTTTCGTGACTAATTACACCTTTCTATTAATTCAATGATAAATACAATTATATTGGTAAACACAATTGAAAATCATTTTTTTTTTTTTTAATTTTATTGAAATATTAAAGGGCGCCAAATGCATGACTCGCCCGGGGCGCCTAGATCGTTAAGGCCTGCCCTGTCTGTAAGCCACCAAGGACTTGTTTTATTTAAAGTCAATCAACAGAAATCCAATTAGTAAGAATGCTGTTACTTTTCAGATTACTTTACACTTTACTTTCCGTCTTAAGTAGGTACGTCTTTAGTAATAACAACAACTTCTTCATGAGAATGCAGCTATAAAGAGTGTACCCTTTATATCATTGAGTGACTTCCTATTGAGCCAAAAACACAGTGTATAAGAATGTATCTTTCGAGGGTTTTAGGTATAGAGCAGTTGGACATATTGGACTTTGTTTGTCAGCCTTGGGTATAAAAATAACCTTCACTTTCTCTCCTTGCTCCTTCATTCATGTATCTGTATAAGAATACAAGAATAATAATAGTCCACTCTCAATCCCATCAGTCACACTTAATAGCAATTTGAAACGCACTCTACATCTATAAATGTTTCGCACTTTTCTAATGGATTTCGAAAATCAGTTAACCACACAAATTATTCGTTCACATAATAAAAATGCTTTAGCGCTCCATGAACCTCTGGTTTCGTTTGTCGACTTCACGATGCACACATCCTTACAGTTACGACGACCCTAATCATTTTGCTGAAATGAATAAAGTGAAAATGCCACCACCTTATCAGAGGCCCACAGTCATGGTGTAGAATTAATTCGATAATTTAAATTAATAAGTACACTCCGTGAAACTCTCCTGAGTACCTATCAAGTGACACATTAAATGGAAGCCAAGAGCCATAAGAAACCGCGTATTTGTTATAGCAAGACCAAAATTAGAAGTTGGCGCGAAAAACACCCGACTGCGAAACTCAAAGTGATTTTTTTTTTACATCACTTACGTACAATAACCCAGTTTATGGTTATGGGTTAATTTTATTTATGGCCCATCCACTGAAAAAAGATTGGAAGCATGAATACAATTTTATTGGACTTACATTAGCTAATTACTTCGAATTAAACCGATTTGTGTGGTTTCGGTATTGAAACTAATACTTAAATAAACCATTAAACATTTTATACTTAGCTCATAAAATATTGTAGTAGACTTTGTTATTTTTTGTATTTATGAAACATTGGCCAATCGCCTTGGCAAAATTTAGAAAGCGTCCTTTGACTGACTGCCTATTCCAGTTTTTTTTTTTTTGTTGATATTTAGGGCAACGTTCCCTATTCTATTTTATTGAACATACATAAATATTACAGTGCAATAATATGCCATACAGGGGCGTAGCGAGGGTTCGAGCCGTGGCGGGTGACTTTCATTGAAATGCCGACTTATTTCAGGAACTTGCCGACTGTATAGAAATCATGAAAATCGGCCCAGCGGTTATCGAGTTATATCTAACGTCAACGAGTTTCACTCCATAGAAGATGTTTTTTGTATGGGAGACGCCACGCCCCATTGTCCAATTTTGACCAATCTTAACAGGAACACCCCTGCGCTAATACCTAAAGGACCATTCACATAAGAGCGACCAACTACCTACGATCGAACGACTGTTCGCAAGTTTTGACAGCCCGTTCACATGAACACTTTTATAGGTCGCGGCAGTTGGCGAATTCCAGCCATCAGTTTTTACCCTCAATGTCTAGTTTGAGGTTAAGTTCGAACGAATGTTTTATTCGCTAGTTTGTGGAACACTAATTAAATGATGTGGATTGCGAATAAACTTTGACAATTCGCGCGAAGGGTGTTTTCGTTCGCGGCAAAAAGTTTGTAATTCGAAATTTCGTTATTTAATAAACTTATTTTCTTAATACATTTTGATGGGATAATTAATTATGCTCCTCTTTGCCCAAACACACGTTTGCCACGAATTGTTAAAGTTCGCAATCCACATCAATAAGCCGCGAACTAGCGAATAACACATTCCTTCGAATTTAACCTCAAATTAAAAATGCCAACCGTCCTTTTAAAATCGAATCGAAACTCGCTAAATTTTAAGGATTTCAGTCGGCAAATTCACCGATTCACCGATTTTAAGGAATTCATGTGGAACCTTTGAAAATGCCGACTTTTGTATACATTTACAAGTTTAAAAACCTATACCTAATGGAAATCTAAAGTTAAGACCTAATTTTTAATTTTCCGACTCTTGAAAAGCGTGGGGTGGTGCGACCCCAGCAAACGAAATAAGGACAACGAACTTCGGATCTGCACGTGAAATGTCCGGACCTTAAACAGTGCGCGTGCAGCCAAACAACTTGTGGAGACCCTGGATAGGCACAAAGCCGACATTACGGCCATCCAGGAAGTGCGATGGGATGGAGAAGGCACAAGAAGGATGCAGTACTTTAACATCTACTACAGCGAGTGCCGCATAGCAGAGTCAGTGGTTATTTGGAAGTGGATTTGTGATTAGAGGAAGACTTAGGCAAGAACTCTTCGGATTTCGCAATGTTAGCCAAATTTAAAAATATGACGCTGATCTATGCTCACGCCCCGACAGAGGAGAAAGACGACACAAAAGACGTATGGTAAGTGCCCGAAGTACGACGTCAAGATAGTTCTTTGCGACTTAAACGCCAAAATCGGAAAGGCTTTGGCTCTACAGTCGAAAAGCACAGTCTGAACGACAACACCTCCGGAAACGGACTCATATTAATCGAATTTGCGGCGGGGCGAAATGTCATCATTGCCAGCATACGATTCCCACACCTCAACATACACAAGGGGACTTGGCGGTCTCCAGATCAATAAGCCATTAAGCCATTAAAATGTTGTCCAGATCAATAAACCGTCAACCAAATTGATGTTGCGATCGACGCCAGATTTGCCTCCAGTATCTTGGATGTCCAAACGTTCGAAGCGGCCAACATAGACTCGGACCATTACTTGGTATAGTAGCCAAAGTACGTATGCGTAACGTAACGAAACCCTTGGTTCGATGAGGAATGCCGACAGGCACATGCAGCCAAGAACGAAGCCTATCAATTAATACTGCAGACAAGAACCATAGCGGCTGAGAGAGCTGCACGCGAGCTCTAGAGTCTAGGGGCAAAAAAGAAGGGAGGAACACCGACTTCTCAGAAGGAAAAAGAAAGAGCACGAGAAGGGAGCGGTCGAATCAATTGAGGGACGCTACTGCAGACAGAGGCAATGTCCGAAAGTTCTACCAAAGGGTAAAACGATCCATCCAAGGATACAAGACCCGAACAGAAGCCTGCAGAGATGAGAGAACACAGTAGTAGATTCACAGTCAGTGCTGAGGATTTGGAAAGAACACTTCTGCAGACTGCTAAACGGCTGAGACAGCCAACAACATGCTGTCAGGCAGATTGATCTGTTCACCTTGGACGATGATAGCCAAAACTTCCGTCTATATTGTCTATCGATAGGAACAGGAATAAAAAATTATATTTTAATTTTACCAACTGTCAATCTACTTCCTATGAATAAATAAAACTTTCTGTAACAGACAGCAAAGCGTTCAAAAAACATAAAACTTCTATAAAATAGCTCTAAATGTCAAATAATTTTAAAATGTATCTTTGAAAAAATGGAGGAACATTTAACGATTCTTATCTCGTTCATAATTAAAAATCTTCGCCATATTAATATATATCTGCAATAGTACTTGATTAAAGCAATTTATTTGCGGCTTAAGATTTTATAGGGTAAGCCATTAAAATGTTACCATACAACACTTCGCTGCCCTTACAATTAATTTATATGCATATATGTACCTATATTGAGAGCATGCAGGAGGTCAATTTCCGTTTCTAAGGAGCTTTGCTAATGGAGCGAAACCAGACTTTATGTATTATTTCCTTATTGCGTGTGGGCGGCAAATCTACCATCGGCAAATACTAGAATAAATTTGCGTTTTTAGTTATTATCTGTCATTAGTGAAGAGGAAAGCACTCAATAGTGCCACCCACGTAGGTTGGAGGGTAGGTATATACCGACAACCCAACCCAAGTTATTGTTCCTTGCTCACGTATCCCCAGAGTTACCTAAAGGAAATTCTGATAGTGATGCGTCATCATTTTTAAAACTTTTTATATGTCCTTTGCAATTACAAAATCATTCGAATCGTTTTAGTTAATTTTACATACGTTCGCCTTACTGGCATGTCTTCAAACTTACGACTCACTTCAATAATGTGTGTTTTAGTTTTGGTTGTCATTGTTGAAGGCATTGTGACTGAATTAAATGACATGGCAATATTTTCAGCACAAACCTTAATAGGAACGTTAATGTAAATGGCAAAAAGTGAACGTCAGAGCATGTTACCTTACTTTGTGATACGCCTAAAATGACATTACTGTTTTGTCAATACAATGCAAAGTAAATGATTTTTTATGTATTTAATGGGCCTAATAGCTACTGTGTTTATCTATTACTTTACGGTGCTTGAAAGGTAACATCTACACTGAACTTGTCCATGTTCTATAAACATTGACTACCTTAACTGACAAGTCCACCCTCTTAGACGGTCGAAGTTTTATATCCCTCTGACTGAAGATGAGGAACAGTGAAGAGTGTACTTTACGTATTGCTTTTGTATCTGGTTATTGTACTTGTACATTCAATCTCTCGAGAGCATATTGTTAACTGAGTTTAAATACGTTCTGTTCTCATGTGGTTTGCGCGGTCGGTTTTTGTTAAAATAACAATCGTACCTATGGTACTTGAAAATTCGACTCGATTGTTCAGCTCTCAAGGGAAGATTGAGCTGGGGAAAATGCTTGACTTTCATTGAAAGTGTTATAATATCTTTAAGTGCCTCAGTAACTATTTTATACAATAATTGAGTTATTGAATGTTAGGTGCTTTAGAAATTCAATTAATTTCCGATACCATAAGCAGGTGGGTCTAACTAAATTTTTTCTTTATGTCAATTTTCTTGCTTTGCAGATAATGAACGATTATCCGCACTAATCCTATCTAATATTAAAAATGCGGAAGTAATTCTGTCTGTATGAACTTGTTACGTTTCCACGACTGAAATTCTATATCGTGGTACCAAAAGTAGAGTGTCAGCTCCTTTTTTTGTCGGTGTCGTAGTAAATTTTGGAAAACTTGTATTAACTTAAATTTTAACGTTCACTGCGCGAACTCGTCAAGCGCCCTTGCAAATCAGATACGACTGCGATCTTAACTCAATACGTCTGTTTCACTTGACGGGCTGTAACTGCAATGTGCAGACCTACACTAATACTATGACACCTTTGAGCAGGAGGGATTTCCCTGCTCAATGAAGCTGTACCTATGTTTTGCATGTTAACACCTGTGTTTTGTTGTTTGACCTTTACTGGATTATTTGCACTTTTTTTGCTCCATACTGTTTAGTTTGCATGTCGTACTTGTAAAACCAAGATTCATCACCTGTAACGATCTTATTGAGGCAGCTTGAATCACCAGTTTCAAACTTATCCAGGAAATAACGAGCTGACTTCTTCGAATAGTTCAGGTGATAATTTAAAATTCGTGACACGGGATCATGACGTAATCTCGAATGACAAAAATCTCGAAAGCTAAAAATCTCGAAAAGTTTTTTTTTTAATCTCGAATGCAAAAATTTTGAATGTACAAAAATCTCGAAAGACTACATATATCTCGAAAAAATCTCGAAAATAAAAAGTAAATTCAAAATTTATTTTTCACCCAACCCATATCCAAACAGTAAACCGAAGCAGGGGGGTTGCAGGGGGGCAGCATGTCCCCCCATACATATCGAGATTTTTTTTCGAGATTTTTTAAATTCGAGATTCTTACATTCGAGATTTTTGCTTTCGAGATATCGGGGTAGACCCTCGTGACACAGACATGACATTCAAGCCCAGTTCATTCGCTATCATCTCCTGAACAGAGTGGTAAAACGAATTTCTTTCTTTGTTGGCGGTGGAACTTAAACCGAGCTTACGACACTAATTTTTAACTTTCTCCTATACTTACGTAGTAAGTTACCTATTGTTTTCGTACAATATTTTGAACTCGAGATTTTGATCAATTCTGATATTACGATGATAGGGGAACTGAAAAAAGTGGGTCTCGCAATTCTTTCCGTCCGTATGTCTGTCTGTCCCACCCCTGGGGAATCTAAACGCTTGGACGGATTTGTTTCAAACGTCGTATTTAGAGTTTCTGAGCTTCCCGCTAGGATTAGTTTTTTTTAATGCTAGCCCTAATATTAAACAATTAAGATTTTTTCGAAAACGGCTCTAACGATTTGCTGGTTGAGTTAATAGCCGTTTTTTATTATCAGCGTGATCTGATCCGGATCAGATCATGAAAATAAAACAAACTGGATCATTGATTGAGTTGTGGCAACACACATATAAAATCCAATACCAATTATGACAAATTTCGTATTGCTACCAGCCATCTTGCAGCCACACGGTACAATGTGACGTCACAATGCGATGATTTTTCCATTGCACTTGCTCATATTTGAGTTTGACATTTCTCTTGTTGTGTCGGGGTGTTACCATATGGATACAAATCTGCATACATTTAGCATTGAATATTTTTTTTGGGGAAACTATGTTCAAATGTTATGTTCAAATATGCATCATAATTAACCGTATTGTACTGCTAATATTTCCATTTATATTTCTGTGCTATATACAGTGATGCCATTCTGACCGGATTCCGGTCATATCTGACCGGAATCTGTTTACTCTGACCGGAGAAAATTTTGAAATCCGGCCTAACCGTTTTTTGACCGGAACGAAAAATGTTTTTAACCGGAAAACCCTTTTTTGACCGGAAAAATAAAATTTCCCTACTGACTATAAATAAAGATAGATTTCTATAATTTGAATATAACTTTGCCATACATTACGAACATGCTCCTAAGTTCAAACAAATTCTGCTCAGGGAGCAGGATAACAAATTATCTTATAGGCAAATTTTTTGACGTTTTCTTTTGCTAGAATTTTGAAGAGGAAATTAAATATTGAATTTCAATTAATTAAAGTGTGAAATTCGATAAATCTCAGATTGGTGAACTACTCTTTTCAAGTGTCAGAAAATTATTCGAGAATAATTACTTAGCCCAATTGACACACGGCCTTAGTACATGGCCTGGCCATACACGTCCTCCCATGACTTTCATTTCCATTAACAATTTGGCTACACACAAAAACCAGGCGTCATTGCAATGAAATAAAATTTGGCTGGTAAAAGAATAGTGAAATTGAAAACACAAACAATTTCTATGGTTAAGCCGAAGCGGACGCCCGTTTTTGACGTCCTCACTCTATCAACGCAAATATCAAATAAAGATTTGTATCGAAAGCACAATGGTGCGAAAAAGATCGTGCCAGAATTATTTCTGAAAGTAGATTTTCTATGCTATATACCTTTCTCCTTTACTCACTCAAAATCTACCTGTGTCGCTGGACACCTCGTTCATTGGAAGGCGTGTATGGCCATGCCAAATTAGTTTCAGTAAATTTTAAACAAACGAAATAAAAAACAAGTTCACAAACTCAAGATTCACGTATTATAAAAACGTTTTCTAAACATGACATAACATAAAAATTCGTAAATTGTATAGGTAGGTATAGGTATTTTCTCTTTTTGACCGGGTTTCAGGTCAAAAATTCTCATTTTAACTTTTGACCGGCATTTTTGACCGGATTTAGAAAATAGAAATCAGGTCATTCGGTCAGATTTGACCGGATTCACTTTTTTTTAGTGGCAACACTGGCTATATAGCGAAACAAAACATCTCGAAAGTCGGAGTAGTAACTTATATTTTTTGTGTTGTTAATTGTGGTTCACATTTGGCCTGGCCACATTACTCTGTGGCTATAATTTGCAGGGACACCAACCTTTAGTGAATGAAATAAACAACGCCACGAAACAACAACGAGAAATAGTTGAATTAATTTTCAGATCATATTTCGTGATCTCGATGAAAAGCAGAATCACATGTTGTTGTTGTAAGTGCATGTAAATCGATGATCTATATGGATCATAGCTGATAATAAAAAACGGCTAATGTAGACATGCTTAACATGACTGCATACCCAGTTTTTCCCTAAAGTCCAGCGGTGAAAACGATATAAAAAAAAAACGTATTTTTAAGGTACTATTGTCATTCTTAACTTGATAGCGAACTCAGTTTTTCTCTAAAAAGACTACGTCCTTTGATGTCCAGTCCACCGCAATCGCTAAAAATGGTACTTCAAAAACTGCTCACATCTCAAAAACGCCATTTTCGATTTGGATAAAAATGTTACTGCTAGGTAATGTTTATATCCTGAAGAATACGTCCTACTCAGTTTTTAGCAAAACACTTTAATATTTCTCAAAAATGCCTACCCAAATCCCGATCTGTATTCACACCCGGCATATTTTTGCAAAGCCCAAAACTTCAGTGGCAATATTATGTAATTCATCGCCTACTCGCCTCCTTCAAGTGTCAGTTCGGGGTGAAATTTGAAAGTAATAAAGTTTTGTAGTTAATATACGTATGTTTATGTAGTATGTATTACGTTTTTAAATAACAAGGGTTCAGTTACTAAACCTGAATGCATCTTGAGTGGGTATGATTTTAAGCGAAAGTTTCGTGCGACCCAGTCGTGCACATTTTTTCTTTCTCGTCTCCATTTTTACCTATTGTTCTGGTTTGTTGTTGTTATTTGGAAATAAATAGATATTGCTGGATTATAAGCTATAGAAACGGTTTTATTTTTGTTCAAAAAATATACTAACTTCACACCAAATATGCGAACTTCTGTTAGTCCCTTCGTACATAGAAAATAGATATTTAAAATACCATATCTTGACATTTAACGAATCTTTAGCCTTGAAATTTGCTAAATGGGCGAATATTGCCTGTTGCAAGGATTTTACAAACTATCTACGGAATTGGACGTAGGAGCGCGTGGCAGCTTCTATACAAAGAAGACTGTAAACGCTATTTCATGACACCCTTGAGATCTAAAATTTTAAAATTTGGGATATTTTATCTTATGAGGAGCACAATTGAGAAGAGATCGTTTCGATTCAAAAGTTTTTATTGGAATGAAAAATAATTTTAAAATATTTGAGAACAAGAAAACACAAAGCTATAAAATGAAATGTCATGTCTTGATTGTAGAGTAGATATCTAACAAGTAGATATTCCAACACCCCCACTGAATCAAGCATCTTTCTTGAACTTGAGCCCCATACCAGATGAACAGAACAAATGTTTATCTTGAAATAAGGCTTTGGTCAAACTATCAGCAACCATTTCTTTAGTACCAATATTTTCGAATTTGACTAGTCCAGCTTCCTTCTTCTCGCAGATGAAGTGGTGACGGATGTTAATATGCTTCGATCTCGGATGATAGCTGTTGGTTGAGGCCAAATGAACTGCACTCTTGTTGTCACAGAAAATGGTTGTTGGTCCTTCTTCATTATCCATATTCAATTCTGTATCCAGTTCTCGAAGCCAAAGAATCTCCTGCGTCAATGCTGAGAGAGCCATATATTCAGCTTCGGTAGTGGAAAGAGCGATAGTTGGTTGTCTCTTCCTGTTCCAGGAAACAAGTAGATATTCCAAAATATGTGCATTTTCCTGAGTTTCAGGATTTTCAGAATTTCCTGGAAAAGTTGAGCGGGTATTAATAGTATACTTACAGCGGAATTAATAAAAAAGCCCTATCCGTTCTTTAAAACATATTTTAGCTACCATACGGATAGTGGACTTATTCGTTTGATAACTTTTATTATTAATAAATACATCTTATATCCATATTAGCTATCCACTCTTTATCACTAAACGCACGGCAGCACTGCGTCCAAACTGTACTAAACATGGTTGTAAATCTGTCATATTCCATCAGCTGACACTATCATGCTCAGAGCATTTTCGTTTGCGAATTTTAGATTCTCTCTGAAATTCTCTTCCAGCTTTTAAATTTCTCGCGTCCAATCGAACTTTTTGTTGGTATACGTGTATTTGAAATATGTGTATAGTAAATTAACTGTGTGTGCAAGTTAACCACTCTCTATACGCCGAATTCGTTGAATTAAGTTATCCGCTCCTTAAAACATGTCAGTGAAAGCTAAGATATGTTTATTAATAATATTTACGACTTAAAAGATGTTTTAGAGCTAATTCGCCACTATGCGGTATTTATTAATACGGGGGTTATAGTCTAAGAGCCCACAGCAAATTTTGGGTGCTAGGTAGGTATAACCGAAAAAACAGTAGATGAGTTGTAGGATGGGGTAAGTCTGATTCCAAAAACCAAAGTATTGCCGCTAATGGACTTAACTTTAGTGAGTAATATTATGTTCAAAACCGATGTTTTTTTTTAAACTGAGATAAGTGATATAACCACCATTCAATGTTAATTTGATTGTATAGACTAGAGCATTATTAGGTGTGTTTTTTGGCTATTCTATACATAGCATGATAGAGAAATAAAATATGTCAGGAACTGTGATATATGGTAATTAAATGTTTGCTGCTCAAGGGATCGTCATGGTCCCACGTCCCACTGAAAGGTACCCAACGTTCTTGTTGTTGACGGTTCTTCTCACAACTCTATTTCTAATCTAACCTTAGTCCACCCTCCTCTGTGCTCACCTACTTACCTTTTTTACCTACCTATTTTGGTTTCTTTTCAATGGCTAGAGCCCGCCTTGGTAAAGGCTACTTTTCCGCAGACTGTGCGTTGAAAGCATGAGTGACTACAATATTTCTCGGTGTTCCATCATCAGCGCTAAAAGCTTCCGTCTGCTTCAAATATTTCGTCAGCACAAGTATTGCAGAGTTTCCTTTGTCCGTCCTCTGCTAGTCCTATATTAACTAAGCAGAATTTAATTTTCATTATGAATATGCATAAATAAAAATGCTTACCATATGGAGTTATATCAAATCAAATCTCTATTAACTTGCTGTTCAATGCATGCACACATAAAGTCCTTCGTTACAATATTATGAGCTATTCTCATACCCTCGATTTAAGTGCAAACTATTGTTTCATTTGTCGTAACTTTGTTGCACTATAATATGGCAAGCCTAATGGCTTACAGACAGAACCTATCAGTAAATTTTGAAACGTACAATTCAAAGTACTTCTCCGACACTTTGCCGGTCCTTTGTACACCCCAAGGCCCCTCAAAAAGACAGAAAGTGAATTTGGCAAGCAGCAAAATATGATAGATGATAATAGGTTTGAAAATTTACGACTAAACTTTGGAAAAGAAACCTTTTGCAAATAAAACACAGAAGGATAAACAGAACTACGTTATACAACAAGATTCACAATAATGGCAGGAATGCAATAAATAAAATCTGAATCCTTCGAATCCTTTAGGAATGCTGTTGAAGCATTTTCACCCTTCTCTTGCTGAGTTGCTTTTTTGACCCTTTTCTCATAAATTCCCTATTCTACTCACAGCAATAAGTGGCAGATATCAAAAAATTATGAAATATCTGCATCTACGTGTCTATATAGACTACAAGACTTTTGAAATAATCTTTCAACAGATTTTACTTATTTATGTAAGTTATAAGTGGGTATACAAAATTGCACAGAACTTTTGACCTTGCTTAAATTGCCACTGGTTATGTGATGGGTATAGCGAGCATTTAATGACCCGACGAACAATGCGAGCTCACGGGTCATGATTTCATATTGATCGGAGTAGAATAGACACTTCAAACTACATAGATAAATAGTTATCCCAGGCAAATGTTAAAAACCTGGTTTAAGCCTCCGGACAGATAAGCATTCAAATTCAAATTGTACAAAGTCATTAAATTATCACTACTGACTCAACTTAGTGAATGGGAATTAACAAAGCACGAATAGTCCTGCCCTGTAGGCCCTTATTGTCCTTATCAAATTATAACGAAAGCCGTTTGCGATAAGACGCTCTTCTCTAGGATGGATATGGCCAAACAAAAGCCATAACAAAAACACTGAAAGTGTTCGCCTCTGTTATTGTATTAACATGAAGCATCCGGTGGATGGTTCTTCTAACGAAATACACACAAATTGGGTAACGATTAAGATCTTGATTTAACGACCAGAGGCATTCAAATCTCCGCCACCCGCATTCCGGGTATTCTTTCTGGGTGTTCATTCCATCCAAAGGTGGGTAGTGGGTAGGTATGTAAGAGGGACGGGTTCGTTATTTCTCGTTATTGATGAAAGAAACCATGTCTTAATTAAATGGCATAGTGAGATAACACAATTGTCCTCGTTTCCTTGCTAATTGCTTGCGAATCCAAACACTACCACACGGACGAAGAGGGTGGAGATAGTTCAATGCGGGAGTTGTTCGATTCTTTTATAGCCCCATTATATTTAAATGGTTCATTAAATGCTATATTTTTATTGGTATGACAGCGAAAAACAAACAATTTTGACTTATAGTGGGTCCTTCATTAACAATCGTAACGGAAATAATTTAATGCAACAAAGTGCGTGTATTTTAGATACGATGACAGAATAATATGAAAAATGACGTATTCAAAATGAAGTACACGACTGAATCGCACGAAACTTTCTCCTTCATTGCAATCTTTTTATTTTAATTTCATAAGGTAAGAGCATAAAGCTCAGAAGCGATTCCTGATGAAAAGCGTTAAGCTTTAAAGCACCATAGCGCATTCATTTGAAATGGCAGTAAACACATAAAATCATAGCCATTCGATCTTTTCTTAAGGTTCAGGGTTATTACCGCACAGAATTTTGTGATGGACACTGTCGAATACTTTGGAAAAATCCAATAGCGTGAAGAAGGTAACGTAGTCCCTATCATTTTGTCTGATATCTTTAACGACACTTATTAACGCTGTTATACAGCTACAAGGTAGTAATGCGATTATTATAAGAACACGCTTCCTCACATTAGCCTCTCACTATCAACTCCTACTCTCACCTCCACGTTGGTGATAACCGGGTGCCTAGTACCTCGACTGGAGATTGGGTACCCCTACCCAACCCCTTTGGAAGGTAGTTGGTGGCAGCGGACGAGAGAGAGGGGGTAGGAGTGACTGTTCACTAAAGCACTTCCTCTTGTTTCCAGGCGGCAGCAGGCGAACTCCCTAGATGGAATCAACGGTGGCGCCTACAGTTCCAGTCAGGCTGAACTATCTTGTGACATCCCTATAAGAGCTGTTTAGGCATATTCGGATCCCAGGTCTATAGGGATCTCCAATACTACACCAGGGTATTGGAAAAGAATTGATGGCGGATGAACCCTTAATGGGCCAACGGCAGCTCTCAAATCCCGAAGTGGGTTACTGGTGCCCCGCTAGTCCTACGGGTATGATATCGATATGGA
This sequence comes from Cheilosia scutellata, assembly GCA_955612985.1. NCBI lineage: Eukaryota > Metazoa > Arthropoda > Insecta > Diptera > Syrphidae > Cheilosia > Cheilosia scutellata. The sequence goes on along the minus strand of OY015313.1, from coordinate 57,290,721 downwards.
GCTGGTCCTCCTTACAGGGTTGTGCGTCGGGGTAACTTCCGCCACGGAAAAATAAAAACCTGCTTTATAACAGCAACACGCCTCGGATAAGGACGGATTTACTGTTGACGACCCTGGAAAACGAAATAAGGACAATTACCTTCGGACCTGTATACGTGAAATGTTCGTACCCTGAACAGACCACGTGTAGCCGAGCAACTAGCAGAGGCCCTAGACTGCCACAAGGCAGACATAACCGCCATCCAGGAAGTGCGATGGGATGGGCTAGGTAAAAAGCGGATGAAAAACTGTGATATATACCACTACGATTGCTATAGAGAGCAGCGACAGAGTTTATTTGGAAGTGGATTTGACAAACGCGACAGACTTAAGCAAAAAGTCTTGAGCTATCGGCACGTTACTGAACGACTTATATGACAATCTGCATCCGCAAAATTCTCGAACATCACCCTCATATGCGCTCATGTCCCCACTGAAGAAAAGGACGACGCTACCAAAGACAGTTTCTACGCGTTCCTCGAAAAGACCTACGTGCAATGCCCTAAGCACGATGTTAAAATCGTATTAGGCCAATTTAACGATAGAATAGGCAGGGAGAACATCATTTGGCAAACACAGCCTACATGACAACACGTCTGGCAACGGACTTAAGGTGCTAGTACACGATATGTAGCACGCGACATAATATATGTGGCTCTGACGTAATTTTGACGTCAGCGTATGGAGCCAATGGCTACATAAGGTACTCATACGTATGAGACACGATATGAGGCACTCGTGACACATACGCATTGTGTGGCTTTTCGACATTCCGTGTACCTACTACCCTTGCACATACGATATGTGCCAATACGCTACATAATGTCGAGTGGTTACCTGCATGGTTCGTATGTATTTTTCAATGTAATTTCAGCATTTCAGTTTGCGTTTCGTACGAGAAGCGATAACTTAAATAAACCCAAAGCAATAAAACAATTAGTACCTACAGTTCTAGTGCAAGACTGCACACAGGGCAATAAAACTACGGATAGCATCATCATAAACGAATAACCAACAGCCAACCGATATGTGCGCTACATACGAAAAACGAAATGTGTGCCTTATGTGTACTCTAACTGGTGACGTCAGAGCCACATATATATGTGGCGCGCTACATACCGTGTACTAGCACCTTTAGGCATTCCGCACACGGCTCGTATCGTCATCATAGTGTATGCGGTGCGATGTACGAGAGGCATGCGATTTGTTGTGGCACACTTGCATTTAAATGGAGAACCGCACACGACTCGTCTGCTATGCTTAATCGTCGCAGCATGCATGCTACATGACGACTATCGTCAAGCAGTGTCGGCCGCTTATCGTATTTGTACGAGTACGGTTGGAGTTTGTTTAATTTTTTCAATACCTACGTATTTTATTTAAAGAAAATGTCAGGCCACATCTTTACGCTTTGTATATTTTGACGATTGGAAATTGCGTCGTGTGCGGTTTAATACGCGTATCGTCATCGAAGCTGCACGGCAAATTCATGATGTGACGAGGACGATACGATGACGATACGAGTAGCGTTGCCATCCGTCCGGGTTTTCCCGGACATGTGCTCTTTTTCGCCTATGCGGGGAACGTCCAGGATAGTTTTTCTAAACTGTCCGGGTTTTTAATTTTGTCATCGTCAAGAGAAAAGGAAATTCGAAATTGACAGAGCTTGAAAGTGTCAAGTGAATTCTGAAACATATTATTGTAATAATTCCAACTTTGGTAATCGAGAAAGTTCGAAAACACTGAATGAAAAAATTACTGGTGTTGTATGTCCACCATAGTATGCGATCTTACCTATTGAAGTCGATGTAATCAGTTTAAAAATATAAAATATTTTGCTGAATTGGTCGACAATGAATATAGAATACCAGGCACTTTTATACCATTCAAAGAGGTGATGTCTTTCTCTTCACCCGGTAGTGGAACGACTTTAGCTTATGTTTGAAACCCTAAAATAATATTTCGAAAACGTCAAAAATCCACCGAAAATATACAATTTTGTTTATTTGTAAAATACGAAATATATTTTGTCGCCAATAACTCGGGTCCCAAAAAAATTTCCAAAATCCCAGAAATTGATTTTTTTTACCTCTTCCCCTTTTCTATCATTACGAAGTTGGAAAAATATGGAGTATCTGACTATGGAAATATTTGTATTTTAAGATTTGAGTTTAGTCAACTTCTTTTTTCAACACTTAGCTATGTGTCAGAAAATCAGCCGAGAATAATTATTCAGCGCAAATGACACATGGTTTTAAAACATAAAGTATACTGCATACCTAACCATCCCATCTCAATTTCGTCAAAAAGGAGGGTTTTCCTTCCAAATTTCTCCAAAAAGGAGTTTTTTTTTTCTCCAAAAGGTGGGTGAAAGAAAGATCAATAGCTATATTTAATGATGAGGAACATTTTTAAATTAAATTGCAATTGAAAAAAACTGAATACGAAATACATTGTCTGTATCTTACTCTGAGTCCACTTCCTCAAATTCATCTTCGTCAAAAGTTTGTTTGGCACTAGCCACATTATTTCTAGTATTCTATTTCTACTATTTTCAATTTCAATTATTTCATAAGTTCAAAATTTGAATTGCTTTTCATTGAATAAATTCATATTAAAATTTCGATAGGAAAGGAGGATGATTGGAGGGTAAACGGAGGATTTAGGTCTAGAAAGGAGGTTTGGAGGTTTTGAAATTTTTTGTTTAAAAAAGGAGGACCATCCTCCTAAAAGGAGGATAGATGGGATGGTTATGTATACCTACCGAAATAGTACGCGCATTTTGGTCCTAGTTTTGTACTCTTTTTTAGATCCTATTTTATCCGGGAAAGTTTCTTTAGATTATTTCTGGCAACCCTAGATACGAGCCGTGTGCGGAAGGCCTTAGGCTTTGCTTTCGGGGCGAAATATAGTTGTAGCAAGTGCCAGGTTTCCACATCTCAATATGCATAAGGAGACATGCCTGTCTCCCGATCACCAAACTGTCAGCCAAATCGATCATATTGCGATTGACGCAAGGCACGCCTCCAGTATTCTAGATGTCCGAACTTTCCGGGGGGCCAATATTGACTCGGATCACTACCTTGTTGCAGCTAAGGTAGGAATGCGGATATACAACACACTCCAACAAAAAAATACTGTGAAAAAGTATGACGTCGAAAAACTGCAATCGCAAGAGACGGCCAGAATCTTCCGATCACGTATCCCGATGCCTCTCGATCAGTCCTGTCGCAGCAACAGCTAGTGCAGAAGACCAGTGGCAACACTGTCAGAAAGCCATCATCAAGGCCGCGACTGACGTGCGGGGTCTCACCCGACCACCACCACGAAACCCCTGCTTTGATGAACAATGTCGACTAGCAAACGCAGCAAAACAAGAAGCGTATAAAGCGGCGGCCGGCGCGGCGGCGTTGCGAAAAAGGACTAGAGCAGCTCGCGAGCTCTACGAGCAAAAGAGACGGGAGGAACATCGGATCCTCAAAAAGAAAAAGAAAGAGCACGAGAAGCGTATGATCGAAGAAATTGAGAGATGCTACTCCAGGAACAATGTACGGAAGTTTTACCAAAAGGTAAAAAGAGCGTGGCAGGGCAGAAAATCCCGTACAGAAATCTGTAGAGATAATGAGGGAAACCTTGTATAGTAGAATCACAGTCGGTGCTGAGAATATGGATAAATTACTTCTGCTGACTCTATAATGGCGACGAAGACCAGAATCCCGCTGTTAGGCAGAACGTACAACTCAATATAGACGATTGGTAGACAAAACTTCCGCCCACCTGACCAAAGCGAAGTACGGGTAGCAATATCCAAGCTAAAGAACAACAAAGCTGCAGGGCCTGATGGTCTACCTGCCGAGCTTTTTAGAGCAGCTGGAAGTGACTTGGTAGAGAGCATGCACCAACTCATCTCCAAAATTTGGTCAGATGAATGCATGCCTGATAAATGGAATCTCAGCATCGTTTGCCCGGATCGCAATAAAGGAGACCCCTTCAACTGCGCCAACTACAGAGGTATTAGTCCTCTTAACATCGCATACAAGATCTTATCTGCCGTATTGTGTGAACCCCTAAAGCCTTTCGTCTACAACCTGATTGGTCCCTATCAGTGTGGCTTCAGGCCAGGAAAGTCCACCATTCACACTGCGGCAGATCTTGCAGAAAACCCAGGAAGTTCAAATCCTTTTCATCGATTTCAAAGCCGCGTACGACAGCATCTATAGAGACGGGCATATCTTTCAAAAGTCCATCCATCTACTCGCCTACGCCGACGACATCGACATAATCGGCAGAACGCAGCCCGATGTCACTGGCGCGTGAGCATTGAGACAGAGGCGGGGAAGATGGGTTTGGCGGTCAATGAGGACAAGACAAAGTATATGCTGTCATCAAGAAAGAACACTGACACGTCTCGGACAGAATGTAACTACAGACAGAACCAAAGTGACCCTTTGTAAGACCTTAATCATCCCAGTCCTACTTTATGGTGCAGAGGCATGGACTCTATCAAAAGCTGATGAGGTTACTCTTGGTTGCTTCGAGAGGAAAATTCTTGGAGTAATTTTCGGTCCCGTCTGCATAGACGGTGAATGGAGGAGGAGGTACAACGACGAACGGCTGTACACTGTACAGTGTACAGCGACATCGATCTAGCAAGAAAAGTGAAGTGAAGCACGACTGAGGTGACTGGGTCATGTAGAGCGAATGGATGCGAACGCTCCGGCCCGGAAGATCTTCGAATTCATATTGACAGAACTCGCGATTAGCATAACAAATAGCAATCGATAAGTGCCTAAATTCTGACAACCAAAAGGAGCAGAGAACTTTTACAAACATGGGATCTCGTGAAACCTATATATTTACAGACACGCCATATACAGAAAAGCATGTAATCTAATACCCACTGTATACCTATTATAACTTTCATATTAAATTGATGACAATAATATTCTAGTATATTGCCGTTAAAATAATAACGACCACTACAGAGCTTCCGCAAATAGCCACAATCCAAAAGTCCTTTACATCTCTTTTTTTTGTGGCACTGGCACAACAGGGGCTTGGCAAATATTGCGCAACCCAAGCACAAATTAACACAAAACGTAAAATTTTATTACACTCATAAAGTCACCATGGACCGGATACGAATACGAAGAGTGACAGTGTCGAAAACGAATTAGAAAAAAGGAAGACAAATGATTAGCAAAGCAAAGGCGAATGGGGCGTGTATATATCTTTTCCTTTTGTCTTTCTGTCAGCCACTTTATTTTAGGCCTGAAAGAGCCAACAACAAACCGAAATAATGTATGGCCCCTTGGTTTGTCAGCAGAAATTTATCAAATTCACTGTCCACTAACAAATGGCTAACATGTGCTTCTGGGGAGAATCGCATCAAGCTTATAACGACGTAAACAGACAAAAAACGAAGAAAAACAAATTCGTACACTAAACGTAGATTGTCTGGGGAAAACTATATGACAGTCCTTGAAAGATGATTCCCGCAAATGACATATTGCCATCATTTGTATTTGGGGATAACATCGTCCTTTGTTTACACACTATACCCAGTCACACGTCGGAACTTTCCAGCCACCAGCTCTATAGCACGCGCACCCACATCCATGGACGCTTTCCTTTTTAGAAAACAAAAACAAGGTATAAATGTCGAATGCCAAAGAGAAAGGAGAACGTTGCTGAGCAGAGCATCCATGTGATGGCACTATATCCCTTATCCAAGCAGCTTAAGTTTTGCTATTACTCATCACCATAGGAAGGCATTAGGGATGTGCCCTACTACTGTCCGACCGACCCGCATTTTTAAGGACTTTGAGTATGATAGCGGTGGTGGTGGCTGGTGGGAGATACATATACTAGTGGATGATGGTGGTGGTCGTCGTTGTAACTATCACAACACTTGCTCCTGCTTTCGCGGCAAGTGCGGAGGAAATAATTCGCAGGAAAGATAGGTATAATAAGATTCAATGTGGTCTCGTACGTTGTTCGGAAAATATGAGTGGGGATGTTGTGAAAATCCTTTTTGGACGTTTGGGGACAGAACGACGAATACGTGCGCACTTAAAATATCCCACTTAATCATTTAATCCTTGACACCGCTACTATTTATTTAGGTGAAGCAACTATACTTCCAGGAAAAGATATTGCTCGTGTGTGTGCCGCTTTCATGATTTCAAGAAGATTTGGGGTATGCATTGCAGGTCGTATATATATACGTTCTTCAGTGTCTTTGATTATAGTGTTGCACTTATTAGATCACCACTAGGTCCCATGAAATTATCGCACAAAGAAAATTTGTTTCCTAGTCTTTTTGCTGAGAGTAGATACTTTTTTTTTTCAATTGAACGTACGTGTTTTTTTTTTTGTGAAGAAAAGTTTTGATATATGTCTAAATAGTGGACTGCGTTTTTGGAATCAGCAACTGTGCTTATTCTTAAAGATTTGTTGAAAATGCTGCAACTCCAAACAAGTTGTACAAAGGCTGACTTCCTTAAACCTTAAACTTCGTCTACAGGAAGGATTCAATGACTACAACCAAACTGATCTCAGGAAACTGATGCATCATGAAAACTCAAAGCAATCAACGCCATCCACCGCAATGAAATGTGTGACGAGGATGAAGAGTGCATCAACGAGGACCGCCATTCGGAGGAGGAAGTTCTTTAAAAAGACACTCAATAAACTTAGCAGCATTTTGTAAGAAAAAATAAGGAATCTGAAGACTTAAGGTTCTAGTACACGGTATGTAGCACGACACATATATACGTGGCTCTGACGTAATTTTGACGTCAGCGTATGGAGCCAATGGCTACTCATACGTATGAGGCACTCGTGACACATACGCATTGTGTGGCTTTTCGACATTCCGTGTACTACCCTTGCACATACGATTTGTGCCAATACGCTACATAATGTCGAGTGGTTACCTGCATGGTTCGTATGTATTTTTCAATGTAATTTCAGCATTTCTGTTTGCGTTTTGTATGAGCAGCGATAACTTAAATACACCCAAAGCAATAAAACAATTAGTACCTACAGTTCTAGTGCAAGACTGCACACAGGGCAATAAAACTGCATAGCATCATCATAAACGAATAACCTACAGCCAACCGATATGTGCGCCCTTATGTAGCCACCGCGCTACATACGAAAAACGAAATGTGTGCCTTATTTGTACTCTATCTAGTGACGTCAGAGCCACATATATATGTGGCGCGCTACATACTGTGTACTAGCACCTTTAAAGAACACGAGCCCCAAATACAAGAGGCAGCAATCAACACTAAGATGACTATGTTTGGTTAGGTTATAGGTTGAATAGGGTGTGAGTTTGAGACCCTGTGACCTACTATCTGACCATCTTTGATCTGCCCTCTTTTTAATTTTCTCGAGAATAATTCTCTTTGCATCGGCTATTGGTGGTCTTATTCCTTCAATGGTTTCGAGTTGTGGAAGCTCTGCTTCGTTTTTGGCCAGAACGTCAGCCCTTTCGTTACCCTCAATATTACAGTATCCGGGTAGGTACCCAACACAAACTGACTTGGTTCTACGCGCATAATATTCTGAGCATTTTGTGGCAGCTCCTGACTAGTTCAGATTTAATGATGAAGGTTGGATATTGATCCCATTTCAAGAATATCCGCAGCTTTGAGCACGGTCAGAACCTCTTCTTGGAACACACTGCATGTGTCCGGAAGTCTTAGTGACACGTGTAGGTCTATATCCCTATAAAGTATATACCTATACCCTCCTTAGTTTTGGAACCATCCGTGTAAATCGATATTTCATTCTTTTGCCAGACCTCCCTATCTGGGTATATCATTTCGTACAGACTTTCATCCGTTTTATCAGGGATATTAGAGAAGGATTCCTTTAGTATCGAGCTATGCCCTACCTGTCTGGTTTTGAAGAACCCTGCGTTAGTTAGCCGAAGCGCACTATACTAACTGCTTGTAGTTTTATTTGTAGATAGGTCCAGTGGTAAAAGATGCCTCAAGTACATCTGTGGGTGTAGTGCGTAAAGCACCAGTGATGGCAGTGCAGGCTGTTCTTTGTACCCTGGTTAACATCTATATATATAAAAATCATGGTCAATTGTGTTTGTCGATAATGTTCTCTGTAATGCGTGAACCGATTTTGATTCTGAAAATTTCCCATGAAAGGTGACGTTGATACCATGGTTTATAAGTTCATACGGTCTTTGTAGGTGTATTGGTTCATGAGTTATAGGGGCGTGGCAGCTCCCATAAAAAAAATGCATTCAAAATCTTATTCCTCGAAAACCACTGAATCGATTGAATTCAAATATACATACAATCTTAGGTATCGGCCCAGGAGTATTCCTGTGAAGATTGGTCAACATTGGACAAAGGGGTGTGGCACCTCCCATACAAAAAAAACATTCAAAATCTTATATCTCGAAAACCACTGAATCGATTGAGTTCAAATTTACATACAATCTTAGGTATCGGCCCAGGAGTATTCCCGTGAAGATTGGTCAAAATTGGACAAAGGGGCGTGGCACCTCACATACAAAAAAAACATTCAAAATCTTATATCTCGAAAACCAGCAAATCGATTGAGTTCAAATTTACATACAATCTTAGGTATCGGCCCAGGAGTATTCCCGTGAAGATTGGTCAAAATTGGACAAAGGGGCGTGGCACCTCACATACAAAAAAAACATTCAAAATCTTATATCTCGAAAACCAGCAAATCGATTGAGTTCAAATTTACACACAATCTTAGGTATCGGCCCAGGAGTATTCCTGTGAAGATTGGTCAACATTGGACAAAGGGGTGTGGCACCTCCCATACAAAAAAAACATTCAAAATCTTATATCTCGAAAACCACTGAATCGATTGAGTTCAAATTTACATACAATCTTAGGTATCGGCCCAGGAGTATTCCCGTGAAGATTGGTCAAAATTGGACAAAGGGGCGTGGCACCTCACATACAAAAAAAACATTCAAAATCTTATATCTCGAAAACCAGCAAATCGATTGAGTTCAAATTTACACACAATCTTAGGTATCGGCCCAGGAGTATTCCCGTGAAGATTAGTCAAAATTGGACAAAGGGGCGTGGCACCTCCCATACAAAAAATAACATTCAAAATCGTATATCTCGAAAACCAATGAATCGGTTGAGCTCAAACTCACAGATAATCTTAGGTATTGGTTCTAGAGTGCTTCCGTGAAGATTGGTCAAAGTTGGACAAAGGGCGTGGCACCTCCTATACCAAAGAGACATTCAAAATCGTATATCTCGAAAACCACCCAATGGATTGAGCTCAAACTTACAGATTATCTTATGTATTGGCCGCAGAGTGCTCCTGTGAAGATTAGTCAAAGTTGGACAAAGGGGCGTGGCACATCCCATACAAAAAAAGCATTCAAAATCGTATATCTCGAAAACCACCAAATGGATTGAGCTCAAACTTACAGATAATCTTAGGGATTGGCCCTGAAGTGCTCCTGTGTCAAAGTTGGACAAAGGGGCGTGGCACATCCCATACAAAAAAAGCATTCAAAATCGTATATCTCGAAAACCACCGAATGGATTGAGCTCAAACTTACAGATTGTCTTAGGTATTGGCCGCAGAGTGCTCCTGTGAAGATTGGTCAAAATTGGACAAAGGGGCGTGGCACCTCCCATACAAAAAAAACTTTCAAAATGGTATACCTCCTAAACAAAAAAAATCTTCTATGGGGTGAAACTCGATGACGTTATATCTCTATAACCGCTGGGCCGATTTTCATTAGTCTTTTTTTGTTTTGTTCGTATTGCTGTATTTCAGGTTTAGGCAGAAAGAAATTTCCAATTTATTCTCATTTCTCGCATTTTACGAAACATCTGTGCTCGGGCAAAGTCGGGTGGGTCCAGCTATCTCTATGTATATATAAAACAAAGTGGAAAAAACTATATGTTTCCCTCTGTCGCCCGTAATTTTGAACCAATAGAGTTGATTTTTTTTAAATGTCGGTAATTACGGTGATCAATTGATAGGCCAAAAATTAAAAATTAAAAAATAAAAATTGTAAAAAGCAATAAAAGGCCTGGCGAAGCCGGCGGGGGTTCAACTAGTCCCCTATATAATAGAAAAAAACGACTATGGTATTGCTTGTTTGTAGCTTTAAGGACATTGAGGCGCCTCGATATACAGGCATTCAGCGGAGACGATTATTTATCTCTGCAACGCTGGTCGGAGCAGGGCGAGAGGATTGCTCGGAAATCTTGGGGTTGGACGAAAGAAAAAAAATTGTTTAAAAGGCTGCTTACAGGTAGTACTGCAAAAATGTATATTAGAACCATTGCATTGAAAAGCTGGTCAGAATTAAGAAACCCTCTAAAGAAAGGATTTCATAAAGTAGTGACAAGGGCAGACACATTTTTGGTATTTTTTTTTTTATATAAGATAACTTGACTGTTTTTTTACATTTATGTTTTTGTTTTTATTTGTATTTTTAGTGGACCGATATATATCACTCTCCTAAGGCCAAGGCCCCACTTAAGGCTATCAGTAAAATGCAACCAAAAAAAAAATTGTTTTGCTTTTTTGGAGCACTTAAACTTAATCGTTGAACTCAATCTTGGTCTAAAATGTTGCTTTTGAATTATAAACAAACAAAATTAAGCAATTGATCTCTACCTACATTTTTTAGAAAACGAATTTACTAATTTTTCCTTACGTAAAACTTTTTCTGTTCAACTTCCCATCAGTCAATTCCACATTTTCCACTGAATCCCTAGCTATGATAATGCTATTGCTATTGTTTGAAGTTTCAGTTTTGCTCTGTTTCGTGTTCTTACGGATGCATTTAACTGATGGCTGCAACTACAGCCTAAATGGAAAATTTGTAGTTTTCGATTTTTTTTTTCTTTTTGTAGGTACATTGCAGTCGCAGGTCCTATCGCTCTACCAAATCTCAACACTTTACGATAATCGGAATGGCTCAAAGAAATAATAAACAGTTTTTAAAAGTTAACGGTGAGATGAACCGTTTTAATGAGGTTAGTAAATGTTCCTAATTTGAAGTTTTTGGCTTAATTGGTTATGTATGAATTTAGAGGGGAGTAGAAAACAGCGCGAGTTGGTTCCTGTAAAAAAAAGGTGTGTGCATTTACTATAGTTAACTTGGTTGGGGCACTACCACTAACTCGACTAATCCTTGACAGGAGGAATTATGAACAATGAAGTGAAAGTTTTTCGATAATACGAGGGGTGATTCGGCAATGACCTCGTCGTTTGTTGTGAATCTCTTTCCGCCAAGCCATTATTTCATATTTGGAAACAAAAATAAATCACATGGGGCCAAATCTGGAGAATACGGTGGATGCGGGAGTAATTTGTAGCCTAATTACATAAATTTAGCCGCTGTGAAGTGGTCATTCGAATCGTCTTGATCAATGAATTTATCAGAAATTTTGACAGTCGTTATGTTTGACAGATGACATTAGGCAATGACATAAAGTCTGTTCATTTACTTTTGTAGCAAAAATGGAAAAGACTGTCAAAATGGCAGTGGTGGGGATGAAGTCTCTCTCAGAGAGAAAAACAATGACCTCCTCCTCCTGGTGTCCTCGTCAGTGTTGCCACTAAAAAAAAGTGAATCCGGTCAAATCTGAAAATACCTATACCTACCTTACAATTTACGAATTTTTATGTTCACCTGTATTATCGATATTTAGAAAACGTTTTTATAATATGTGAAACTTGAGTTTGTGAACTTGTTTTTTATTTCGTTTGTTTAAAATTTACTGAAACTATTTTTTTCATTTTATATGACATGTTTTAAGTTCTGAAATACACTTTTAGTGCATGGCCATACACCCCTTCCAATGGACGTCGTGTCCAGCGACACAGGTAGATTTTGAGTGAGTAAAGGAGAAAGGTAGATAGCATAGAAAATCTACTTTCAGAAATAATTCTGGCACGTTCTTTTTCGCTCCATTGTGCTTTCGATCAGTGTTCCCAGATTGGTGGTTTTTCCAACCAAAATGGGTGGAAATCAACGCTATGGTGGGAAGAATGGGGGGAAAAAAATGATGGTGGGATTTATGGGGGGAAAATATTTCAAACTTTTTTTTTATGGAGAGAAAAAATTCGCGAATTTACTTGATATAACAAGACAAATTCTCTCTATTTGGCATCAATACAAATCAAAAGAGATAAGTGGGACATTAAAGATTAAAAACGGCGGGCAGCAAAGTTTAGTTTAATTTTTAGTAGGTAGACAGACATTAACAACGAGGGAAAGGAAAATGTTTTAAAAGAGAAAAATAAAACTACTGTTTTTGGGATACTTTATTTTAGTACTAGGGACATTTCTTATGATGAAATTAGGGTGTTGCCAACAATTTGCAAATTACAATTATTGTGTCTTTTGAATTTCGTGTCAAGATTGAACTGTCAACATTCAACTATAATGTAATTCAGACCAAAGTGTTTGTTAACCAAAAGTTGTTGTTCTCTCAAAAAACACCTCAATCTTTTTGACGATGTTGACTCATATTTTGTTTTGCCTAAATTGATGCTTTGGATCGTTCAACACTTTCGACTTAAAAAAAAAATTAGACTAATCTACTGCAAAAAATACTTTGCAAATATGAACCGCTAAAGACTGCTAAATTTTGCACAAGCAGCGGAATGGGAAACTACGTCACAATCATATCGTAAATCGACATGGTAAATTGTTTCGTCCGATTCCATAATTGTGGATAACCCTTTAACTATTTTATAACTTCTTATCAGACCTCAAGTGTACAGTACGAAACGAATCTTAATTTGTAAATAATAAATAACCACCTGTCAAAACAGGCACAAGCACAGCCTTAAATTGATTAAGAAGAAATTAATTAATTCCTCATAATAAAAACGAACAAATTACCAATCTTCACAAAAAATGGTTTTAAGTGTTTGTTTTCCTTAGGACCTTTATTCTTAAGGTTAAGACTTATTTTTAGTCGGCCGAGTTGAAAAAATGAGAAGTAAGTATTCGTTCCATTTTCTTATTTAACATAAAATCATTTTTATGTTGGTAGAAAAATTATGGGTTTTTTTTTTTCGTCCCAGTACAAATTTGGTGGGATGTTTTTCTTAATTTAGTGGGTTTTTTAAAATCTCATCTGGTTTCACTGCTTTCGATACAAATCTTCATTTGATATTTGCGTTCATAGAGTGAGGACGTCAAAAACGGGCGTCCCCTTCGGGTTAACCATAGAATTTGTTTGTGTTTTCAATTTCACTATTCTTTTACCTGCCAAATTTTATTTCATTGCAATGACGCTTGGTTTTTGTGTGTAGCCAAATCGTTAATGGAAATGAAAGTCATGGGAGGACGTGTATGGCCAGTCTACTAAGGCCGTGTGTCAATTGGGCTAAATAATTATTCGGCCCTAGCGAGGTATCCGTCGGAACGGAGAATTCTCCGCAACGCATATTCCGTCGGAGACTCAAATTACATTCGAGGTATCCGACTTCGGAAAGAATAATTAAAATGCGACAACGCATTGATTTGACATGATGTTGTTCCGTGCTACATCGGGGTTTTCCTATTAAGTGCTTGTTTTTTCGTTTATTTTTGCACTGGAAACACAAATTAAAGCAACAAATACAACCAATTACTTTGCTAAAATGTTTTTTTCTTTATTGTTTTCATTTATCAACACTTCACTGCAAATCGTAAACAAATTCCGCAACCAATTCCTGTCGGAGCACATCGGAAGAAAATTCGTATGAAACTGTCAAAAATATGAGTAAAAACGCACTTCATCGCACTGAAACGCAAAACGCCAGTGTGCGTTGCATATTTGTCGGAACAAAGTTCCGAAAAGCTGTTCCGACGCATACCTCGGAGCAAAAATCCTCCCATTCGTATGAAATCGGAGAAATTTCCGTTCCGACGGATACCTCGCTAGGGCCGATTCTCGGTTAATTTTCTGTCGCCTGAAAAGTTCACCAAGCTCCAATCTGAGATTTATCGAATTTCACACTTTAATTAATTGAAATTCATTGTTTAATTTCCTCTTCAAAATTCTAGCAAAAGAAAACGTCAAGAAATTAGCCTATAAGATAATTTATTATCCTGCTCCCCGAGCAGAATTCCATGCGTGATGTTGTAGTTCCATTATTCGCATTAAATTGGTTTCTGTTTGAACTTGGGAGCATGTTCGTAATGTATGGCAAAGTTATATTCAAATTATAGAAATCTATCTTTATTTATAGCCAGTAGGGCAATTTTATTTTTCCAGTCAAAAAAGGGGTTTCCGGTTAAAAACATTTTTCGTTCCGGTAAAAAAACGGTTAGGCCGGATTTAAAAATTTGCTCCGGTCAGAGTAAACAGAATCCGGTCAGAATTGCATCACTGGCAATGACCTCCTCGTTTCCTCGTTTGTTGTGAATCTCTTTCCGCCAAGCAGCTCTCTTTTACGAATTTTTCAAGTTAAGGAACGATAAATGAGTAAAAATGCGTAAAAATTCGTAAAATTTAAAAGTAAAGGAACAGACCTATAGATTTTACATCAGTGTTGTCATGTGTCTTCAAACACGGGTACTTATTAATCACCCACCTTAGTTCAGTGTTGGTTTTGGTTTGTGCGGGCGAAAGACTGTAACAAAAAATATTCAAGACACATTTTGCTTAAATATATGATAATAAAATTTGACTTTAAGAATAAAATTTCAAATGAATGGGCTTTAGTCAAACATACCAACATGCACTTTATTTAACACTTTTCCTATATTAAAGTGATTGTTTCATCGGTAATCACTTCGGTCGGACCTTATAAGTTCATATAATAAAACTAAGAAAAAAAAAGCCAACTTGCAATGAACGAGAAAGTTTCGTGCGACCAAGTCGCGCCCTTTATTTACACATCTCATTTGCAATTGCTCAATCTGAATAATAAACAAGAGATTAGGATATACGAACTGCTTGGTACCAAATAGAGCGCAGAAATCCAATGAATGATTATGCACAGTAGTTCGCTGCATTCTTTACTATGCATAAATAATTATATAAAACTGATTCACTTTCGTAGGGTGGTGGCGGGTGCTGTCATCTAAGCCATTAACTGTGCTGTAATTTTTTTGTTACCACAAGTTAGCTCTCAAAATATGCGAAAGAATCTATGGATGTCAGTACAGAGTCGATGTATGCGAATAAACTGCAGCCAGACGCAATTTATATGCAAATCTAATGGGACCTTGTACATGCATTCAGTTATATAAAGTAACAACCTTAAGCCCAATCTCAAGACACAAAAGGAGCTCTTCATTTGTTCCACAAACACATACAGTACAACAGACCGAGCGGCGACGCGACGCAATGTATTGATACCGAGATGAAGAGTATGGTGGGTCTGCCGACATATAAGGGTGTACTTTGCCATTCCCAAAGAAATGACCTTTTTCTGTGTAACGGAATCATTTACTGTCGCTCACAGATGCTTGGCACCTTAGCAAATAAGGATTTTAAAAGCCTTCCATGGTTTTTATTGGTACTGCCATTGCCATGGCTTCTCATTGAGCACTTTGTATGCAAATTTTTATGTGTTAAATGCATTTGAGAGGATAACGCCAACAGATTTCTATTTTTTACTTCGCTTTCCTTTTCGGATTGACTGTGCTGTAAAAGAAAATTAGAGGATTACGGCGGATGTCAGACGAAATTAGATGAATTCGTTTGGAGAAGTGGGAATACGATATGTCTTGGCTTCTGCCATGGATTCGAATTGTCGTTATCTGCAGGAATGGTTTTTTATGATGATGCCGGTGTTTGGCTTTTTTTTTTGGTATGGAAAACGTTAACTTACGGTTATGTGCGTTGAATAGAACTGCGTTGAGAATACGTATGGTTTTGTTTATTTTTTGTTATTGCCTTAACAATTTATAATTTAGATAATAGGAATAGGAATACTATAACTACACTTTTGGTGGTTTGAGATTTTAAGATACGAATTTATGTGGATAATAAAGGTAAGCGTGATTGATAGTTATTAAGAAAGATTCGTCAGCTTGTTGTGGTGATGCCCTGTTCTAGATTGAGTAACTCAAAAAGTGCCAAAGCCATCTGCACAGGATGTCCTTCTCATAGGAAAATAGTTTACAATCTTTTGATTTGGCTCCGTCATCTGGCAAGGGTCCGGCAGTAGCAAAACCCAGATTAACAGTAGTAACATCTCGGGTAAAGGGATACAAGATCTAATCGGTTTTATAAACTCCACAGCTTGAATACAGGTACCGACAGTACACAGTACACATCCTCAACACTTATCAGAAACCAGGTCACACGACTCGTGACAACAAAAAGGCAGATCATATCCACTCTTCGGTTCATGCTGAACCGCCACCTCTATCTATCTACCTTCAATGTTATTCCACTGCAAATGTCCAACATATTCTTACCATTCGCATTCTGACGATTTGTCTGTTACTGCATATAGCGCATCCTCAACCAGATCACCAAATGGGAATCAGTACAGATGACCTGAGCAGAGGATGCGGTGATGAGAAGGTGCATACGAGGACAACCCACACTTTCGTTGTTGACATTAGCTATATTGGCTTCTTAGACGATTTCTCGATTTTGACAAAGCTTGATGTATGTATTTTATTTTTGCCGATTACAAGTTTTGTGTCAGCGTTGGGTATATTTACGATTCCAACATCCTGCAGAGTAGCTGTAGCGACTGCTGCGGCAGATCCTACTAATAGCCCATATCAATCACAAATTCTTTCTACAGATGGTAGAACCAGCAAGTATGCCCTTATCTGACAACGCTGAAGGTTCTGATGAGCAAAGTAGTGACCCTACTATTTTGTTTGGCGGCTCCACGTCCACACTGTTTCGATTGGCTCTACTCTGTCGACTGGTGCTCTCTCTTTCGACTAAACTTGGGATGGCATGATTATATACAATGCACTATACGTTCTTTTCGATCTAGTCGCTTTTGAAGGCTGCAGGAAATAAAGCCCCAATGAAATAAGGCCCCAAAAGCGAAAATGAAATAAGGCCCCAAATTTGGGGTGTTATTTCATAATGAAATATTACCCCAATTTCAAATATAAAATAAAGCCCCACTGCGATGAAATAAGGCCCCCAAAAAAAGGAAATAAGGCCCCAAATCTGACAGTAAACCCAAGCAGGGGATTTGCAGCGGGCACAATGCCCCCCATACCTTTTCGTTTTTCGTTTGGGGTCTTATTTCATTTCTTCTTTTGCGGCCTTATTTCATACCCCAATTTTCATTAGGAAATAAGACCCCAAAAAAAGGAAATAACACCCCAAATTTTATTAAAAATCTTTGTTTTTGTTTCCTGTATAATTTTTTGGGGCCTTATTTCATTGGGGCCTTATTTCGCAGAGCCAATGAAAGTCACCCTCCTCCCCCCCCCCCACGGCTCGAACCCTCGCTACGTCCCTGTTCCTTAATCAACCTAAGTAAGGACTGATACGACACCTAAAGTCACCCAATTCCGAAAAGCTTTAACTTAGTACCAGTTCACGCACTTGCGCGAAACATATTGGCCGTCTGCAAAATTGTTTTAATACCTCAAGGGCTCTTAAGCCAGCAATAACTACTCCAGCACACAAGAAAAACATGTTTCCTATTTTCCAAAATTTATTCGAATGTGATGGACTTACAGTTCACGTAGTCCAGCTTCTATGAAAAGCAAATTCAGCTACTCACACAGATGGTAAAACCAGCAATCTTATTTCCAATTTCACAGCCGGAGATTCCCATCGACAATATTCTACTTCATTCAACCAGGCCTACATCAGTCTCCTCTTGGGATTTCAGTCACGTTTTACTGTAATGCGACACGATCTTATTGATAATGACACTAAAAGGGCATAGACTTTTATAGTTCGATTGCGAAACTATTTTATTAGAGGGCAGGCCTATGCACGTCGTCGGCGTCTTTTGGTATATATAGGTATCTGAGTTAATTTTGGCCAAATGACTTAATGTATTCGATACGGATATAGGAATGTGTTATCCGCAATCAAATTGTATTTTAGTGTATTCCCTATTTAACGTAAAGGAAATCATACTTGCTAATAGATACGATAAGTAACATTTCAGTACAGAAATAAAATGGAAAAATGCAATTATACTCTTGACAAGGAGGATAATAATTTCGGAAATAATATACCTCTCACCATCTGTCCTTCTTGTGTTACAGGCACACTACTATTGTATAATTTCATTTTCGCTATCTTTATGTATACCTACGCGTAAATAAAACCGCGCAGTGGGTTGGAAAATTAATTAACTAATGTAAGCCACGGTGTTTGAATTATAATGCTATACTATAGCAATATTTCTTCGATTTGGGTGACACTTGCTTTATTCCTGACAAGGACAACCAAGTTAAATTTCCTGAACGCCGGACTGGAGTAAAAGCCTATGGCTTATCATATCAATTTCTACTTTCCGCATAAAGGGGCGGAGGATTATACTAAATTCCAGTACTTTAGATATGGCCACCCGGCGGCAATGTTATTTTTCAACGCATCGTTGGTCTTTCTTTTGCGAATTACCTTTAATACCGCAGACATTTAAATTGTATTTGGGTAGGGCCAACTTTCTGTATTAAGGATATTATATTTCACCATTAGAACGATACTTTTTTTTTAATATTCTGCTTTCGATCGTAAATATCGTAATTTTGACGATTTTGGAAAGGAAATACGACGCTCTGATTTTCGCCTGATTTGACGTTATTTCTATGATTTGTTGATTTTTAATCGATATTTACGATTTTAGAATCAGTCAAATACGTCGCATAAAATATGCTGGATTTCTGAAACTACAAATTCCAAAACCTTGAGTTAAGAACAACTTCCTTCCGGATTCTGAAACAAATATGTAACTCCAAAATGTTCCCTTCTCTGCCATGTTCTGGGCACTATGGCAGGGGTTTGCCAATGCTCAATCACTCTAGCAATTACTCTACATAATATATGTTTTTCAATTGCGATTTATCATGCAAAGGTTCAACGTTAACACAATTTTGTAATCGGGATTTTGCACAAATTTGAGGCTTTTTAGCCCTAAAAAGCGCCAGCCCAGGTTCGATTCTGTGATGTATTCGACCAGGGTAATATAAAATAAGCAAAATTTTGTTGACAAAATTATTATGGACAAATTTCACCAGCTCTCCTTCTATAATATTAATCGAAGGATTTTCTTTTATACGCTGATGGAGGACTATCCCAATGTCCTATTCTATACGTGTTACGACTCCGTTTGCCTATTTACCCCTTAATGATGATGACTAGGTTATCGGCGTATCCAACTATGTTGAATCCCTAATTCCTTAAGTTTTAAGGCAGGTAAACGATAAACAAAAACCACATGCACCTTCCTGCAGGCAGCCCTTTAAGGTTGTTACAAATACACCCATCCAACTTGAATAGCACACCCCTAAGGCCGGTTTTCTATCCCGCACTGGTCCTAAACCAAGCATGCCAGATGCTAGAGCCTTGATTTTTTTTTTTAAATTAAAGTTCATTCAATTGTTGTGATTTAACCGGAAGGAAGATTTAAAACTAAAGCTTTGAGTATTAATAAAAAAATTATTAACTAAAAACCGGCAAAATATGGGGTCTTAATTTTGCGCCACTTGAATAGAACACTTAAAAGAAAAAAAACATTTTAGAGAACTTTACTTAAACTTAATTTAAGGTAATTGGAGTAATTTTATTTTAAAAAATTGTTCAATTGTGTTTTGAGCCACCGGTTTAGAAGGGATGCATATACAAATTGACCAAATAATTTGGTGAAATCGAACTCCATAAGCTAATTCGATGGCTTGGGTTAGTTTAGATATAGTCGAATATTGTTGTCCCGAGCCATATACTTGACGTGTCAACCATACCCAAATATTTTCGGTGATATTCAAATCCGGTAAATAGGCCGGTCAGCTTAAGAGCTCCACATTTTGGCTCTACCTATATATACGTTTTAACAAATCCTAAATGAATATTTTTATAAAATTAATGATCAAAAAGTCACTCTCACTTATTGAGTAAATTGTCATAAGATAACTTTAAAAAATTTAATATGATTACCTATCAACTGATGTAAAAAAAACTTATACCTACCTACTGTGTGAAAAATAAAAAGTTTAAAAATTATTATTAGTGTCCTGTTTTCCCTTCAGTTTTTTCCCACATTACAGATAATTTGGAACCTATTGCGCTAAGTGTCCCGCCAGGCCAGTAGTCCCTCCGGGAGTCGGACAGAATCCCGAAAAATGTAATCCCGAAAGCCCACAATCCGGAAAATCCAAAATTCCGAAAGGCCAAAATCCCGAAAGTGAATCTAAAAATTTGATTGTAGCAACAAAAATATAAGCCTAATTTTTTTAACAAAATAAACAAAATAACAAACTTCAAATAAATAAAACATAACAAAAACAGTTTAAGTCTTATTAACAAAATCATTTAAAAAACGATCCATGACAAAACAATATCTAATACAAGTTCATATTGTACGCGATTCCTGTTAGATAACTTATTTCAGAACGCTCGTTTGAAGAGTCCCGAAAGAAAAAGGAAAGCAAACGATGTTTTTAGTTCGAGAGTTTATTAGAGACTATTTGTACAATGGTATAATCTTATGTAATTAGTCAGAGAAGAATGTACATTGGTATAAAGAATACATAGTATGAGCGTTGATAATTATGGAGAGCAAAACATGAAATATGCAGTTGGAGGCAAAATAATAATTCAACATCGTTACGTTCCGCGTAAAATTTTGTAATTTTTTTTTTCCTTCGTCACATAACGTTTTCTTAGTTGGTTATGGCTTTTCGGGATTGTGGGTTTTCGGGATTTTGGTTTTGCGGGATTTTGGTTTTCGGGATCGTGTCCCCAATCCAGTCCCTCCATTTTGCAGCTAAGGCCCTAGGAAATTACTCCGCTAGGCGTTCCGCCCGGCAAGTAATTAGCCTATTCCCCCTTTACAATGTTGATAAATCCATGGCAGAGGTCCAAAAAGGTTATAAGAGTATGGAAACCCTTTCTCAATACACCATTGTAAGGCAACTCACTCATTATGGTTGACAAAAATTGTAATTTGCAGGTGCCATACCAAACAGCCCCTACATCATCACACCTTCAACTCTAACCCCCGTATTAATAAATACCGCATAGTGGCGAATTAGCTCTAAAACATATTTTAAGTCGTAAATATTATTTATAAACATATCTTAGCTTTCACTGACATGTTTTAAGGAGCGGATAACTTAATTCAACGAATTCGGCGTATAGAGAGAGTGGTTAACTTGCACACACAGTTAACTTGCTATACACATATTTCAAATACACGTATACCAACAAAAAGTTCGATTGGACGCGAGAAATTTAAAAGCTGGAAGAGAATTTCAGAGAGAATCTAAAATTCGCAAACGAAAATGCTCTGAGCATGATAGTGTCAGCTGATGGAATATGACAGATTTACAACCATGTTTAGGTTAGGTTAGGTTAACGGGTTGACAGAGCAGGGTATGTTCTGCTGTGCCACACTTAGGTCCTTGTGGACCCATTGTGATGCCCTTTTATGTGGGGGTTAACCGGTGATGTTGGAGTGGTTAGCCTCATGTCCCTTCTTCTGGTGATTACTCGACGCTGTCCAGCCATCCTGATTTCCTCAAAAACCTGTAAAGATTAAAAAGTGAGACATCAGAAAGTTCTTGTAGGTCATGGAAGTAATGACTTCCAAGTGTTCTGTTCCTCAAGTGACAGAGGCTCGGGCAGTGACAGAGGAAGTGAGGTGTGTCCTCATGTACCTCTTCGTCTCCGCAGTCTCTACATATATCGTCATCTTTGAGATTTAGTTTCATTGTATGGTTTCTTAGGAAGTTATGACCCGTTAGGGCCCCTACCAATTTGGACAGCGATGACCTGTCGAACTGTAGAAGTTTGATGGTCCGGCCGCTGTCGTATTTAGGCCAAAGCTTCCGTGATACTTCACAGGTAGTTAGCCCCTTCCACCTGTTGTTGGTTTTCATGCGAATTTTATTTTCCACTCGCTCTCTAAGATTACAGAGTGGTGGCTTCACCGACTGCAGTGCTAGATCATGATCCATTGCAGACCCATTTCTTGCTAGTTCGTCGGCCCTCTCATTGCCGGCTTTGTCACTGTGCCCAGGGACCCAGCAGAGGACCGTGGAGTGCTGCGAGCAGAGAACCTTTAGCTCTTCGCGGCAGCGATGTACTAACTTTGATTTTATTTCAGTAGCAGAAACTGCTTTAATAGCCGCCTGGCTGTCAATGAAAATGGTAATATCATTTCTTGGTATTGCCAACAATGACACCTTACGGGCCGCTTCCGCGATCGCCAGAACCTCTGCTTGGAAGACACTGCAATTGTCAGGAAGCCTGATTGAGCAGTGTATATTTAATTCCTCAGAGAATATACCGGCACCGGTTCCACAGTCCATCTTCGATCCATCTGTATAGATGGATATCGATTTCCTCTTTGTGGGTTCATCTGTATTCCATTCATCTCTACTCGGGAACGAGCAGGAGAATGGTCTATCAAAGTTTAGATGTGGGATCATATAGTCAGAAGTGACAACATTCCCAATGTATTTCCCAAGAATCTGTGCGTGACCAAAGTTGCGCAGGTTCCAAGTACCAGTTTGGCTGATCCTTAGGGCCCTTTAGTAGCAGATTCCTCCATGTATAGGTCCAGAGGAGTCAGATTGAGGATTGCCTCCAGTCCAGCCGTAGGTGTAGTTCTCATCGCACTGGTTGTCCCTATACATGCTAGTCTTTGTATTTTTGTCATTGACTTAAGATTGGTCGCCTTGCCCGCGGCTTGCCACCAGACTACGCTGCCATATGTGAGATACGGTTACATGCGTAGAAAGCATTAGCTGCCTTTTTCACTCTTTCATTGACATTCGGCTTCCAATTAAGTTTTCTATCTAATATCATTCCTAAGTATTTCGCCCTATCAGCCACCTTTAGAGGTATTCCCTCGAGGGTTGGTGGCTCGAATAGTGGTATTGCTCTTTTGTTGGTGAACAGGACAAGCTCAGTTTTCTGGGGGTTAACCCCAAGGCCGCATTGTTTTGTCCATGTATTAAGCACTCTTAGTGAGTTTGCTAGTAGGTCGCTAATGGTCGGTAAGAATTTACCTTTTGCAAGCAGGACTACATCGTCTGCATATGCTATTACCGTTACAACCATGTTTAGTACAGTTTGGACGCAGTGCTGCCGTGCGTTTAGTGATAAAGAGTGGATAGCTAATATGGATATAAGATGTATTTATGAATAATAAAAGTTATCAAACGAATAAGTCCACTATCCGTATGGTAGCTAAAAGATGTTTTAAAGAGCGGATAGGGCTTTTTTATTAATTCCGCTGTAAAATTATAATATAACGTGTAAGCTCCTCTCGAGTTTCTTAGCTAATTTGACAATAAATAGGCGAGCGTCCTATAAGCTTTGATTTGTCCTTTTTCCACCTCGGTTATGGCCATCTCTACCCAATTTATTTTTTTTTTTTTTGTAATTTAAATAGTCGGAACTAACAAAAAAATTCGATCAGAGAAAAATATGAGTCCACGTGCCATAACGGTTAATGCTAACGGTCAAACTAAATGCATGTTCTATTCAAGTGGGGCAAAATTAATACCACACATTTTGCCGGTTTTTAGTTAACATTTTTTTCTTAATATTTAAAGCTTTAGTTTTAAAACTTCCTTTTGGTCAAATCACAACAATTAAATGAGCTTTAATTTAACAAATAAATTAAGTCTCTAGCATGCTTGGTTCGGGAAAAGTGGGCAATAGAAAACCGACCTTAGGGGGTGTGCCATTCAAATGGCGCGGAGTGTATATATATACTAAGGTCAGCTCTGTCGAAGATATATATATTTTTTTTTTTCGACTTTCAATTTCAAGTAAGTATCTCTTCATTCCATTTCATAGTAGAATTCTGGTATGGAAACATCAAATTGTCAAAAGCACCCTCTATGTCAAAAAATGCGCATTTTCATCAAACGTTTGCTTAAATGCATATCATCAACTTTTTTAAAGATTACATAACTTGTTTATTCACCCTGCCATGTGTGCATGACGGTGAATATTTTAGTAGTAGATTATAAATTATGTTGGTTTTACGCGTATAGGCAGTTACATATCTGCACTAATAACAATGTACCATCAGTTAACCAGATATGTAGCCATCCAAATTGTGTCGAACGCTGTTCCAAATCCTAAATGTGCATTCTGCGGGCGTTACCTAAGGATGAAACTCGAATCAATTAGATTTGCATATTATATTAGGCTTAATGATTATTTTAATTAACGGAAATAACCATAAGGGAATTAGGCTAAATAAAATTGACTATCCTGCATACGCATACGGCATACCAGATATAGTCAACTTCAATGAACTCATTTTGATTAGACCAATCGGATTAAAATTATAATAAATAATTATGCTATAACATAAAACGTATGCTGCGTAACTATTAAAAAAAAAAAAAATTTTTTGTAGGTATAGGTAGGTAGTTAATAACGTACAAAGCACAAATAAAGTTTGTGGAGAAATTGGAAAACTCAATTAAGTTTTCTATTTAAATTAGAAATTAAAGTTTATATATAATTTTGTTATATAAAAGTCATAAATAGAAAACTAAACATACATTTTTGCTAATGAATGTATCTCGTTTTCCTATTAAAAGCTTTTCTTCTGTGAATTTTCCATAGACTGATAAATATGGAAAATTTTAATATGTACATCGATGCAGTGAATAGGTAGAAAGTGCCCGACTGACCACCCGTTTTTTGTTGGGGTCTATTGACTACGAAATTTGTATTGTACTGCAATCTGCTTGTAGTAATGCTAAAAATAGCGCTATAACCATAACTATACCTTTACCAAAATATCATTATCGGTGCAATTTCTTTCTCAAATACATCCGCACTAATAAATTATTATAAATGCGAAAGGCTTTCACCGAAAGTATAACTCTGTCTGTTTGTTAGTTAACTTTTCGCACCTAAACATGTGAACCAATAGTATCTAATGTAATTTGGCAAAGAGATTTTTTTGGTCTTGTAGTCATGTAAGGCAGGTAGGCGACTTCTCTACTAAAAAAAAAATATATAAAACAATGTCTCCAAAATACCTCTATCTGTATTTTTAAGGTAATTTCAAGAGGAAATTAACAGATTTGGATGCGGTTTCCACAGTTAGATATGATTTGCATTCATGATCTTACTACGTAGTATACGAATACGAGAAAGTTAAAAATATAAAGAATTCAAAGAACAGAATATCTGTATGAAATGAATTTATTAGTCGACTAGATGGTACCCGACCGTTTACAGGAATACAAATTGCTCACCAATTTGAACAAAACAAAAAAAAGGAATCATGAAAACCGGCCCAGCATGTTATTAAGTTAAAATGTCATCGAGTTTCACCCCATTTTTTATTTATTTATTTTTTTTTTTTTAATTCTGACTTGCCGGAGCATTGAGATGCACGTCGACCTAAAAGATCTATTGTGCTTGCTGTCAGATATCTGTTTAGGTTAGTAGCGCTTCTACTTTCCTAATGTAGCTGATAATACATTCAGCAGAGGATTTCCTTAGTTCTTCGGTACTAATTATTTCCCTGAAGAAAGATTTCCTTCTTATACCGTAAAGGGCCGGGCATTCACATATGATGTGTTCGGCTGTTTCGTCTTCTTCTAGACATAGTCTGCACTCCGGTGAGTCGACTAAATGCATTTTATTTAGGTGATATCGCAGACCGTGGTGACCCGTTAGGTAGCCTACTAAGTTTTTGATATCGTGCCTGCGAAGATTTAGTATCTTGTTGGCATCTGCTTTGAAAGGCTGAATGGCTCTTTTAGCCTGTCTTAGGCCTGGGATGTTCTCCCAGTATGAATTACATTTGTTTTGTTCCCAGCTTTTTATAGCCAGATTTATGGCTGATTTGGGGATTGCACAGAAGGGTTCGGGTCCAATGAAAGGGGTTTCCGGGCCTTTTCTGGCTCATCAGCTTTTTCGTTACCTTCAATCCCCTTATGTCCGGGGACCCACCATAATCTGGTTTTGTTCCTGGAACCAAGTGTTTGGAGGGAATTGAAGCAGTGTAGTAGCGGGTTTCACCCCATAGAAGATGCTTTTTGTACGGGAGGTGCCACGCCCCTTTGTCCAACTTTGACCAATCTTCATAGGTGCACTCCTGGGCCAATACCTAAGATCAATCGTGTTAGTGGTTTTCAAGTTTTAAGTAGCCGAACACATAATCACGATACATTTTTATATACAGTGAGTGTCAAAAGTGAGTCAACACCAATGATGTTTTCGTTTGAAAAACTGTTAAAAGCTGCTAAAATGATATTAGCGATTGGTTTAAAGGCTAGATTGTATGTTTGGAATGATCTTTATCTGTTTTTTATGGTTTTGAACCTATAAGGTAAACCTAAAAATTATAAAAAATCAATTTAATTAGGAAAAGAAGAGTTTTGAAAATTACGATTGGAATAGTTGACTTTTGATTCAACCTATTTAGGAATAGAGGAGTTTTGAAAAGAAAGAAAACTTTTTTTATCGATTTCATTAATTTTAGTTTATTTAAAAGAAAATTTAAGGTATAAAAAAAAACGTAACTAAAAACATAAAACCCCAAAACTTCAAAGCTAGATCGGAAAAAGTATATTAATTATTAAAAAAAAACTTAAAAACAGGTAAAAGTGTTATCATCGGCCTGGTCGACGCCTCGATACCCTCCACTGCATACAATTCATGCAAAATGTTAGCCATGTAGATATTAAGTTAGTACGTACGTACAGTCGTTCAGGGTCGACAGCTTACTTTCAATTCAATACCTGACGACCAACGCGACGGTAAAAATAAGTCCTCTCACAAAATTTCAACCGCCCAGGTCGATTCGACGTGTTTTCAACAGACAAACAGACAGACGGACATGGCTAAATCGATGCAGAATTCGATCCTGATTCAGAAAATATACACTTAATGGCGAGTCCTTCTTGATGACGTTACATATGTAATGGAAAGGTGAATATACAGTTTAACGTTTAACCCATGAATACTCTCAAAATAACGAAAATTCCCGCCTTTTTTAATGTCATTGGAATACACGAGTTTTGAAAGCGACTACTTTGATTTGCATAGGAAAAGAGGAGTTTTGATGCGGAATTTGGTTTGCATGGGAATAAATGAGTTTTGATACATTTTAGCTAAATACTGATGAGGGCCCTTTTAAAGGAAACTTTCTCCTACCTAACTCATTTTTGAAAAAAAGTGGAATAGAAGAGTTTTGAAATTATACCCCTCCTATAAAGTATTTTATGCTGTCGAAATGAAATATTTTTCGTTATTGTTATTTTGTTATGAAACTTTTTACAGATTGTTGGATTTTTTAGATATAAGGGTCCGCCATCTAACGTTTTTATTTTTCAACTAGTGCTTATTTCTCGAATGGTAACACTTAGCTCATGTCTGATTTGACAGATAATTAGTTTTATCCTTCCGCTGAACGAATATCGTTGTGTATACGCTTGAACAACGCTGGAAAATATTGCGACATTACTTTGAAAATCATGGTAATGTTGCAGAATGTGTGCGAAAATGCGTACGGATTTTGGAAGAAGAGAAGCACCGTCAGCTCCGTATGTTCGTTATCTTGTGAAAAAAGTGAAAGAAACTGGCATCCTCATCGATAAACCAAAGCGTGAAAAGCCAAAAACAGTGCGTACACCCGAGAAAATTGCTGCTGTGGCAGAAAGTGTGCGTGAAGCGCCATCAACATCAATTCACCGTCGTTCTCAACAATTGAACATTTCGGAGACATCATTGAGACGAATTTTGCATAAAGACCTTGGTATGACGCCATACAAAGTCCAATTGGTTCAGGAGTTGAAGCCAACTGACCATCCAATGCGTTTTCGCTTCGCTAAGTGGACCTGCGATCGACTTAGAGAAGATGCCGATTTTGCCAAAAAACTCATCTTTCCAGATGAAGCTCATTTTGATCTTGGCGGGTATGTAAACAAGCAAAATTGTCGCATTTGGGGCACAGAAAACCCGCACGCATACATTGAAAAGCCGATATACCCAAAACGAGTCACTGTTTGGTGCGGATTTTGGTCCAGAGGCATAATTGGGCCATTTTTCTTCGAAAATGAGCAAGGAGTGGCCGTTACAGTCAATGGCGATCGTTATCGGGCCATGTTGAACGAATTTTTGTTCACAAAAATTGAAGAGGAGGATATTGGCAACATTTGGTTTCAACAGGACGGCGCTACGTGCCACACAGCCGAAGCTACACTCGATGTTTTGCGCCCTGTTTTTGAAGATCGCATTATCAGCCGCAGAGCTGATGTCGTTTGGCTACCGCGGAGCTGCGATTTGACACCGTTGGACTATTATTTGTGGGGTGCCGTAAACGATAAGTGTTCCGCCGACATGCCAGAGACAATTGACGCTTTAAAGGACAATACTCGTGAAGCCATTGGACCCTATCAGTGCGGTTTCAGGCCCGGTAAGTCCACAACCGACCAAATATTCACACTACGACAGATCCTGGAGAAAACCCAAGAAGTCCAAATCGATACTCACCATCTATTTATCGATTTTAAAGCCGCATATGACAGCATTTATAGAGACGAGCTATACAGAGCCATGTCTAGTTTTGGCATCCCTGCCAAACTTGTCAGATTGTGCAGAATGACGATGGAGAACGCCCGCTGCTCCGTAAAGGTCGGAAACAATCTCACCGAGACCTTTGATGTCAAAAAAGGATTTAGACAAGGTGATGCGCTGTCATGTGACTTTTTCAACATCATTCTTGAGAAAATTGTGCGAAACTCGCAACTCGCAAGTCAACACCAGGGGCACAATTTTCCAAAAGTCTGTGCAACTACTTGCATACGCTGACGACATCGGCAGAACACAGCGAGCTGCCACTGGTGCGTTTGCAGGTATTAGCACAGAAGCGGCAAAAATGGGTTTAGTGGTGCATGAGGGCAAAACAAAATATATGCTGTCAACACAACATCGACGAATCGGACAGAACGTCACGATAGACAGCTATAACTTTGAGGTAGTTCGGGACTTTGTCTACCTCGGCTCCGCTATTAACTCTGAAAATGACATCACATCAGAAATCAAGCGAAGAATTACACTTGCCAACCGCTGTTACTTTGGCCTAAGAAGGCAATTGATTAGTAAGGCCTTGTCGAGAAACACCAAGGAGACTCTATATAAGACCCTCATCATCCCAGTCCTGCTTTATGGCGCAGAATCATGGACGTTATCAAAGGCGAATGAAGATCTCCTTGGTCGCTTCGAACGCAAAATTCTTCGAGTGATTTTCGGTCCCGTTTGCGTTGACGGGCTTTGGAGGAGGAGATTCAACAGCGAACTCTACGAGCTGTACAGCGACATCGACCTGGTCAGAAAAGTACGTATCAGTCGACTAAGATGGCTAGGACATGTAGAGCGAATGGACACCAACGCTCCGGCCTGAAGAGTCTTCGATTCCAACCCGGAGGGACAACGCAGTAGAGGAAGACCTCAACTTAGGTGGCGCGCACAAGTGGAAGGGGACCTCAACCAACTTGGAGTGCGCAACTGGAGGCGGTTAGCCAAAGATCGTGCTAACTGGAGAGGCGTGTTGGTTGAGGCCCAGGTCCACCCCGGACTGTAGCGCCATCTAAGTAAGTAAGTAGTCACTATTAGAATTGTTTGAAGAAACTTTTTGCTTCAAAACATTATTTTTTTTGATACCGAGGAAAAAAGTCAAAAAAATAGACATTCATTCACAAAAGTTCTAAATTCTAAAATTATTAAATGGGTACTTTAATGGGTTAAGGATGAATACTGAACTTCGATAGTTTCAAAACATTTAAATTCGTTATTCGTTAATTTTTCATTCATTTAAATAACTATTTTAAACCACTTGTTAGACCGTGTGAATAAAGAGGCCTTTATTGATATGATTAACACGTTCGCGGACAGTTGAAATCGCAAACGGTGGTGGAAAATGCACAAACCATAACTTTTGTTCCGATTGGAATAAATTAACGAAAAAACAACCAATACGATCCTGGTCATGATTTACATGCATTTCTTAATAAAAAAACAGGAGCGGCAAATGCCGCTCTGTCCCAGCAGATCAAATTTTACATATATATTTTACATGCTGGGACAGAGCGGGAAATGCCGCTCTCAAAAAAATAATGTTTTTGCACAAAAATACATTTTGAAACAGATATTTCATTTAAAAAAATCATTATAACAACAACATCATGCGTAACAACTCGAAGCGAGCCATATTATTTGCGTAAATCCTTTTTTTCTCTCCCGTTTCTCCATCACGAGAAAAGTATAATAAGCATCTACAATAAAAAAAAAACAACATTTCTAGCGGTCAGCTAGGACCATCGCCTAGTGATGTGCTGGGACATTTCACAAAATATTTTGTTTTCTGCTGGGACAGTAGGTTGTATTGTGTATATAATTCAATGAAAAACTTGACGGCAGTTGCCGCTTTGCGTTATAGAGTACAACAAAGTTGGACGGGATATGCCGCTTTGTCCCACTAAAAACCTCAAATTTGAGCGGCATATGCCGTCTTGTCCGCGAACGTGTTAAAAATATTTGCATTCCTTTCCAGATTTCAACACGTAATCTATTCACCACGCACATCGCATTTGGTATCATCTGCAGTCATATGTCATATCTATGCTCTTCCTGGTCTTAATACAGTTTCTTTTATATAACCAAACAAACATTCCTTATTGTAAAGGAAAAGTTTTTAATTTAACTTTTGTTGAGAAACTTTGCTACTGTCTGATAAAAAAGAAAATAAGTTAGAACAATGTTCGAGGGACCGTGGACAGGGAGCGAAACTTCAACTTTTCTTCTTCGGTTTTTTGCCGCTAAAGAAAAGATTTCTGCTAAAAGTAAATGTAACTGTATACGAACCACCCTCCTCCTCCTCCTGGATCTTTCAGCACAATGTAAACATTAATATTAACAATATTTTACCTGATGTCGAAATTCGAAGGATAAACTTTGAAAATGTGATTTAAAAGTTAGTTTAAGCTTATATAAATATTATACTCACGAATATTCACTTTGTAATTCAAAATTAATATAAGAATATTTTTGTGGTGTACGTTCAAAGCATAGTATTTCAATTTGATTATATTAATATGATACCTATATTGTAATGAATGGAAGTATGTTTATGGTTATCCACTTTCGCTCTGAAAAAAAAAATTAAAAAAAAAAACATTATACCTAAATTAAAATTTCAACAAATCCTTTTCTTCCTTTTATTGTTTGGACTTGGTCATTAAATGTGGAATGCAATACTATTTAAATATGTGACTGACACTGAATGCAGATTGTAGATTGTAGGGGGGAGGTGGTATATTAAATCCCAAATCACTGCGGCCACAAGTGGGCCTATTGTGATATCCTCCATTTATAGCTCATCCATGATGCCGCAATTTGTTATAAAGGCGGCTAGCTCTTTGGGTGTGCTGGCAGCTATGTCCGCTGCTTCGAGGTAGAATTTACCTAGATAACGTTGACATGTTTTGGTTAAACAGTTGCAGTCACATAGTATGTGTTCTGCTGTTTCTGCGTCCTCGTTGCACATTCTGCAAGTGTCATCTTGTGCTATACCCATTGTCATCAGGTGTTTTTTGACTCGACAGTGTCCTGTGAGAAAGCCTGTGACCAATCGAATCTGACTTCTACTTAATTGTAGTAGTTGTTTCGTTTTTTTGTGGGAACTGTTTGGCATGAAGTTTTTGGCTTGCCTGTTTCCTTCGGTGGTCCTCCAGAAATGGAGCTTCTTTTCGTTCAACCAGGTTTTCACACTATTTTTTATAGTGTTGATTGGTAGCCCGCAGAATGGTCTTGGCATCATGAATTGGGATGCGGATCCTTTTCTGGCTAATTCGTCTGCTTTTTCGTTGCCTTCATATCCACTGTGCCCTGGCACCCAGATCAGGTGAACCTTGTTTGTGGTGGCCAGTATTTGCAGGATTTGGAGGCAGTCCCAGACCAGGTTTTGATCACAAACGAGAGAGAATAGACCACCAGCTTCGGGAAAAAAGAGAATTCCATAGAGCCAGTTTTGAAATGAGTAGCGCCGCCTCTTTTTCCATCTGTGAATACGTGTTGTACCACAGAAATAACTGTAAGTGTTATTAGGTGTCAGTGTATGCGTGACCAATTCGCCCTCCATTTACTTTAACATGGCACACATCCTTAAACACCTAATAACTTTTTGAAACTGGCTCTATGGATCTCTCATTTTTGGGCGGAGCTGGTGGTCTACTCGTAGCCGTATCGATTTAAACTTGTTCCTTCCATCTTTCAGGCCTGGCTCCAAAGGGCATAGTAATTTAATAAAGGCTTTGCAATAATCGAGACTCGCTTAATTCATCTTGTCATTTTGCGTGTGCCATCCATTTCTAGGTTAACATTCGACATGTTGACCAACCCCCCCACGTCGTCGGGGTGTCTTTCCTAGTTTATATTTTATTCAAAATTACAGATAGTCATTTAAGTAATGTGTAGATATAATTACAGCAATTAGGTGTCGAAACCTATAAATAAATTAGTCCACTCATCAGCAACCCTTTTGTTAGTTACAATAATAGGTGTATAATAGGTGTATTGGAATAGATCCACAGTCAACCAACATAACTGAAGCGCAACGCTCCTTCGCAAACATAATGTCCATAGTAGACACAAACGATTCCTTTATTTACATGTGGTACATCTGGAGATTCGTAGGCGTGCATCCTTACACCAAGTTTAAATGGCTTTACAATGTTTACGCAATTTTAATAAATTTTGTAGCCGATGTAGTGGCACCATTTTCCGTGTTTATAAATGTTTTCTTTCTGCGCGATCTGTCATTAATTATAAGCAACTTGCAAATAAGTCCCACGCTTATTGTCGCGACGCTGAAACAATTGGTGGTGTACTTCAGAATGTCCACATTCTTCGAAGTGAAGGTCCATATTAGCGAACTTGATGGAAGAGCAAATCGCAATGAGAAGGAGGCTCAATACCTCAAGGGTGTCATCAAGCAATGCCACCTTATCACGTTAGTTTTCGCTATAGCGATATTTTTCTCTTGGGCATCATTTGCTGCACCTGCCTTCATCAAGCGCAGTCTAGTCTTCGAAGGATGGTTTCCATTTGACTGGGATTCATCAAGTACTGTGTATGCACTTGTGTTTGCGTTTCAGTCGGTTTCATGCGCCTTTCAGTGTGTTCAGAATATCACAAGCGACGCCTACCCATCGGTATATATTAATGTACTGATGGCTCATTATCATCTTCTTGGCATGCGAGTCGCCAGAATTGGAACCGATGCCAGTGTTACATCTGAAGATAACTACAAGGAGCTTAAGGCTTGCGTAAATGACCATAAGAACATTATAAGGTTTGTTAATAAGGAATTGGGTACACCATATCAATTTAATCGATTTTATTTCCAGATTATTCGAAACCATCAAGCCAGTGATTTCCGAGTCAGTCATGATCCAGTTCATTATAACAGCTTTTGTTCTGTGTGTGGCAATTATTAAGTTTCTAATATTTGACCGCAACACTCCTCAGCTGTTTAATACCCTTTTGTATGTGAACGGTATTCTTTTTGAATCATTTCCGGCGTGCTACTCTGGAAATGCTTTAATGGCAGAAACCCACAATTTTACTACAGCTATCTACAACTGCAACTGGATTGATCAGTCCGCAGAGTTTCGGAAGAGTCTCGTTATATTTATGCAACGATCACAAAAATCCAACACTATACTGGCAGGTGGTCTGGCAACTATTTCGTTGCAGACATTTATTGGTGTAAGTTGCAGTTAAATTGTGACAATATTGCTGTTGGTGTTTATCCATGTTT
Source organism: Cheilosia scutellata (assembly GCA_955612985.1). Taxonomy (NCBI): domain Eukaryota; kingdom Metazoa; phylum Arthropoda; class Insecta; order Diptera; family Syrphidae; genus Cheilosia; species Cheilosia scutellata. Next base: position 57,256,716 of record OY015313.1, on the reverse strand, counting down.
TTTTTTACCTTTCAGATTATCCGCTTTTCGTTTTCAATTTTTACTGTGCTCAGTCAAATACAAAGCTAAGGGCTGACCCTGACTCTATCACTAAACGAACATCATTTGATCACTGTTGTATCTTATTCCTAGTAAGGCAGAAGGCACTAGTTATAGCTTTCAGCTTTCACCGGCGCCCTACATCCATTTCTCACATCCGTTCGTTTGTATTAGTTTTTATTTTATGCGATAATGGAAGGGACCTACGAATTTACGCCGAACCGAATTGGGAATATTTCCAGGACATTTATGCTCTCGGATGTTTGTCATTCGTTCGCTAGAGGTAGCTGGAATAAAATTTAGAAATTTTTTGAAGGATGGAGCAGTAGGGATGTGAAATTTTTCAGTGGAACAATTTAGGTACTCAGTTTTTGTTAAATTATCTGTATAAATAAATAACTACTTCAATAGATGTAATTTTTTAATTTCAAGGTATTGGGGAAAACCACTCAGTTTAAGTGGTCGTAAGAAGCAAAACAAATTTTCCGTTTTAATTTTCGCCTGGCTAAAACAGGCGGGGGCCTAAACAGGAAGATTAATAATGTTGTTATTTTGGTGAAACTAATTTTATTTATAACTTGCCCATATTCAATTATTCATATATAATATTTACCCCCAGTTTCACAGTTGGAGTTTAAACTACACGTTTAGTTTAAACTTTAGTTCAACAATTAAATCTGTTTCAGAATTTCGTTTAAACCTTGAATAGAGTTCATTCTATAGTTTAAGTTAAACTACAGTATTCTGCCGTTTAAACCTCAGATTGTCAAAAACACAAATATTTGACGTTGTTTTGCGTATTCTTTGAAAGCAAAGACAAGGAACGATTTTAGAAAAGTCGTATAAAAGCTAAGTACTATAAATACTATCAAATTCATTCATTAAATTTAGTTGAACTGGGTTCAATTGAACTGAAGTTTAGATTATATTGTGAAACTGGACGAGTTGAATTTCAAATTTAAACTCACGTTCAGGTTCAGTTGAACTTTAGTTTAAACTTTCAGTGTGAAACTGGGGGTTAGCGGGTTATCACGGTCTCACTCTCACATCGACCGGAACTTTGTTAAGGGTGTATGGAAAACAATTGCTCATCCGCTTTCCTCCTTCGTAAGTGCGACATATGAACCGACCGAATGAAAGTATCTATTGTCGATCTGCAAATCAGCATTTTATGTAGCTTTAGAAAATTAAAATAAATTAAAATTTGAGTAGGGGAAGCCGCCACCGCGCGCCGGTCTTCTAAATTTTTTTAAATAAAAACTTTAAAAATTTGTTTGATCTCCGAAATAGTTTTATTAGAAAAAGGATTTTTTTTAATTTAATGTATATACTCGTATGTTTATATATTTATATATATAAAAATGAATAATTGCTGTTCGTTAGTCTCGCTAAAACTCGAAAACGGCTGGACCGATTTGGATAATTTTGGTCTTGAATTATTTGTGGAAGTCCAGAGAAGGTTTAAAAGGTGAAAAATTGGACAAAGGGGCGTGGCACCTTCCATACAAAAAAAAACATTCAAAATCTTATATCTCGAAAACCACTGAATCGAATGAGTTCATCCTCCCCAGCACAAGATCAATGCGCCAGATACCATAGGTTCTGCAGGAAACCCATCCTTTCGTTGACTGGAAGTATAAAATAACTACAGTGTAGAAACTACCCTCGTCCTTCTCGCTTTCGGAAGATTCTTCCTTTCTGCTAATTTTCTTTTTTGTGGTGTCTTTTTGGATTTTCCTACCGAGGAGCTTGGACTCGGTGGATTCAGCCTCAAGCTGGGTCTTGTAAGGAGAGTTAGTTATTACAGCGGTTATTCCTCGGCTCGGCGCTTAGCAACTTTTTTTTGCTGATATACCTACTTTGGGAACTTGTGCAATATGGGATGAAAAAAAAAAAAAACTTTTTCAAAGGGTTTAAAGACGAGATCAAGTTTTTGCTTATGTCGGAGGGACTTCTCATGATTCTATTTCCCTTTGCGTTCTTCTTTGGCTTTTAGCAGATCCAATTTTCCACTTTTGAGCTCAAACGTTTTTTTTAGCATATTCTGATATCTATATATATAAAAATTGAGCCTTAAAATGTTTGTCGCCGATTCACGCTTTAACGCATTTACCGTTCTTAACCAAACTTTCGCACATCTTTGGTATTGGTCCATACATGAATCCTGTGAAGTTTGGTCAAAAATGGACAAAGGGGCGTGGCACCCCCCATACAAAAAAAACATTCAAAATCGTATATATCGAAAACCACCAAATCGATTGAGCTCAAACTTACAGATAATATTAGTTATTGGCCCTGGAGTTGTCCTGTGAAGTTTGGAAAAAATTGGACAAAGGGGCGTGACACCGCCCATACAAAAAAAACATTACAAATCTTATATCTCGAAAACAGCCGAACCGATTGAGTTGAAACTTACAGACAGTCTTAGGTATTGGCCCAGGAGTGTTGCTATGAAGATTGGAAAAAATTGGACAAAGGGGCGTGACACCGCCCATACAAAAAATATCTTGAAAACCGCCGAATCGATTGAGTTGATACTTACAGACAATTTTAGGTATTGGCTTAGCAGTGTTTCTGTAAGATTGGTCAAAATTGGACAAAAGGGCGTGGCACCGCCCATACAAAAAACATCTTCTATGGGGTGAAACTCGATTATGTTATAACTCGATAATCGCTGGGCCGATTTTCATGATTCATTTTTTTTCGTATTGCTGTATTTCAGGTTTACGCAGAAAGAAAATTCCAGAAAATCAATTTTTTCTCATTTTTCGAATTTAACTAAGGAACATTATTATCTAGGATCTATAAACAATACAATTTCTTTGCACGGGCAAAGCCGGGCGGGTACAGCTAGTTTCCTATAAAGTTCTATTGATCGATTGCTAGTTGTTGTTAAGCAGCTCAGCTTGTGTCGAGTCGAGGTTTGTTCCTTCAGAATGTTTATACGCTCAATTTCTCGTGCATTTATTATTTCCCTGTATAGGGCACGTTACCTTTACTTCAAGGAGTTACCGTAGAAAGGTTCAGTACTTCTTCAGCTTCATTTATCACTTCATCGATCAAATCATCCGTTTCAACCCTTCAGTAATATTACTAGTTGACACATCTGTTGTTCTGCTTGGAGCATCTCCATTTCGCATTGTGCACTCTTGTGCCACTTGGGTTTGCATTTTGTTGAATGTTAAGAAAAAGCATCCACAGTTTGTTCAATGGGTAACAATGAGAGTTGACTGGATGGGACTCCTAACTAAAATTTATAAATTCAATATTTTTTTATTACAAAAAAAACGCTCAGCTATGTCGTTGACCGCACTCTCATGTTGTGCACAGTGCACACCATGCTTCATTTCGTTGTGGACCTTGTCCTCAGGACACATCTTAAGTTAATAACTCCGACGAAAATCTTGTGATATTAAAGAACCGGTGGGTATTTGAGCTTAGGAAATTATCCATCCCTTTTGCCTGAATACATATTGGCAATGTCGACAGTTATCCGCTTTAAGGGATTCTCTGCTCCCTCAGTTTCGAGTTCGCAAACCATCTTCCTTTTTGTTTTATTAGAGTTGGAGACTCCATCATCGAAAAATAAAAAAGCCGCAAATTCTTCCGACAAGTTCGAAAAGAACTTTTGAAGAATAACCTTTGAAATAATTTAATTTATTTGTTTATAGTTGTCAACAACGTTGCCATATTCACACTTTTAACTGTAAATTACAGTTTTTTAGACAAGCTTCCAGTTTTTAAAGTGACCTCCTAGTACAAATTACAGTTTTTTTTTTTTTAAGTTCAGATTTGAAAGAATAAATTTAAATGTGCTTTAATTCGTAGTGCTTCGTATTTAAGCATGTTACTTTTTTTGTGTTATTTTTTGTTTAATAAAACTTAAAAAAAAAATGTAATTTCAAAAAAATCTTTTGGTTTTTGAAGGTTACAGTTTTTTGGTTGAAAATACAGTTTTTTTTTTGGGAATTTACAGTTTTTTGAAAAAAAAATCTGGCAACATTGGTTGTCAAGGTTTTTGAGCAGCTCAACATGCAGACCCGAACATGGAGCTCTCTTTTTGTTAACTTGAACTGACTCTTCCGACATCCATCTATAGCTTCTAGCACCATGTCGTCCCTCTTAAGAAAATAATTATCAGTTCCAGAAGTTTCTTGTAGACATTCCGAGGTTGGAACTGATATTTATAATAGCCAACAATTTATGAGGGCAAATATTATAATAAGTAACCTACTATCCCATACATTTTTTTTCCGTCAATTAGCTTTCAGACTTACAACTTACTTACCAACAGTTCTATTTTGTTAATCCCTCATATGTCATATCGCATAGAATTATACGGCTATTTGGATCCATAATTTGGTCGGCAAACAGAGGTATCATTTTTGTTGAAAATTCTTCATATTTTGAAATAAAAATTTCAGCTTTTGAAAACAAAGGTTTTAAATCCATATCGATCTGAAAGAAATGATTTAATGTTTTTGGCTTTTTAAATTTTTGTATGTTGAATAGACTAACCATTTTAAAGCCTATAAGGAGTTCCCGTATTGCTTCCATTTTGCCAATAAATCCGAGGGAGATTTGCCTTTTAAGACTTCAACAAATCTGAAGTTCTTTGAGGGCACCCAATGTCTCTCCATTTCTGCATAGGTACAAAATTGTCCTTTATAATTGCATCTATGTTTTCGAAAGCATCGGTTTTGCATTGGCTCCTACCAATTTTAAAGATTCGTTTATCCTGATGAACTGAAGATTGTGCTGAGTAAGACCTCATTGTTAAAATATCTCTTCTTAAGCAGCAGCATTAAGTCTTAATACTTGTAGTAAGTTTCAATTTATCCTGTGTCCTTTCCCAGTTTGTTTTGAATAATAGCCCTGAAAATATGTTCATACACATACACATTCGCACAGCGTGAATTAATGTTCACTGCACCATTTCATTTACGACCCAAACGCAAAATAGTTGGTCTATTTTTGAATAAACAGATAAATCTTTTTTCATACTTAAATTTATTGTGGTAAATAGTTATTTATTTAAAAATGTGTATCATGTAATACAGTAATTATTCTTAGTAAATTAGGCTAAATGAAACAAAATTTAAAAAAGCCACCGTTACGATTTTCTCTATTATCTCAAACAAAGATAGGTGCATAAGAGTTGGTCTACTCTCTTTTGAATGCAAAATTCTTGGTATATTACTATTTAAATAGTGTTTTGGTGAACCGTTATGAAAACAATGGCATAAACCCTATTTGTTGTTGAATGATCTCTGTTTTTATGCAAGTAGGCATCAGTTTCATGTTCACCATGGCAAGTGGCATTGCATTATTACGAGTCCTAAAAGAATCGATAATTAAGGCATTAAAAACGGGATTGTCGAGTTATAAAATTGCTCAGAACGCTCATCAGTGTAGAACATTATTACAAAATTCAAAAAATTGGAAAATGTTGAGACAAGTAAGAAAACTGCGCGTCCACCGATAGCAATACCTCCTTATTGCCGGATTTTAAAGAAAATAATAAAAGAAAATCGGCGCAAAACTGCTGCAGCATTAACTGTCCAATGGAGAGAACAAATTCAAAAAAGCATTTCGATCGACCCTCGTAAGCGCACGATGAAAAAAATGGGATATAAATTTAATAAGTTTTTTTGAATTTTACAAAACATAAAGCTTCTCAATTCACTAAAAATACAGGCAAAAGAAAAACTACTTTTGATACCTAAGCAGAAGAAAAAACGACTTGAGTGGGCCAAACAACGCAAAAACTGGACTTTAACTCAATGGCGGTCTGTTATTTGGAGTGATTAGTCCAGATTCGAAGTCTGCGTTGGTGACGAACGCATACCTACGTGTGGTAAGAAATTCAAAATAAGCCTTTCACAAAGACTGCCTGAAGCAACAGTCAAGGGGATGCACGTCTGTGCGTGGTATGGACAATTTACATTTTGTCAATGGACTAGTCAATGCTGCCAAGTACCCAGACATTTTAGAAGAAGAGCTTCTTTCATCAATAACTCGTCTTCAACCAAGTAAGGGAGACTATATTTCCCAATAGGACGGTGCTTCTTGCCATACTGCTAGATCGACAATGGCGTGGTTAACTGCTGAAGGAATTCCTTTAGTGTAATGGCCTTCCAGCAGCCCTGACCTTTCACCAATCGAAACCGATTGGCATAAAATGAAGCAAAAACTTCGACAAGAACCAGCTCGGACACTTCCAAAATTAAGGGCCAAGATAACAAATATCTGGGAAACTTTCGGCTCCAAAGAGTGTCAAAAATTAGTTGACACTATGCCACGGCGCTTAGAAGCTGTTATCAATGCCAGAGGTGCAGTTATACAGTGGTAAAATGAAAATAAAGACTGGTAGACTAACTATTTTGCGTCGTAAATAGTCTTCAATAAGTTATAAGCTTATTTTATAAGCTCACTCCATAACATTATTTCAATGAAGTCGTCTTCTTTTTATCACCTTTAACTATTAAGAATAAATAAATCTTTATAATAATCAACAAAAAATTGTGGTCTAGTTCGAAAGAATTCAAGAATCAGCACATGTTTTTATTTTATCTTCGGTAGACAAACTATTTTGCGTTTGGGCTCGTATAACAATTAAATTTACCAATTCGCGCACAACAGTAAGGTAACTAACAATTAAAAACAAAATTCTTCAAAATGTGCGTTTTTGCTTTTTTATACATATAGCAGGCTTAGCAAAATAATTTCATACAAACTGAATTCTATATAGCGAAGTTTTCCATACAAACACATAATCCTATATAGGATTCCTTAGATAATCATCGCACTTTATGCCTTAGCCCAGATAAAAACTGTGCTATCAATCTACCATTGCTTTAAATGTTATTGAAAGTGCTATCGATTGTGTCAAAATGTCATTAATTTGACATCCAAAATTAAAAACAAAAAGAAAACAAACAAACATCAATAATCAAGAAAATATGGATAAAAAAGATTGCAACGCAAAATTTGGACTCGGGAGAAGACATTGGGACTGCTGAAATGCTACAATGCACGTAAGTCAAATGTCAACTAGCATAGTGCTACCAAGTCACAGAAAGGGTATTTTTTATTTTTTTTTTTATTGTATTTTATCTAAGCCTGCATAGGATAGCAAAAAAACACGCCTATTATCGGGGCTTATTCCTTAGCCATAATAAAAACTGTGCAACCAAACTATCATTGCTTTAAATATGTAGATATTATCGAAAAGTGATATCGTTTCTGTCATAAATGACATCTGACATCACAAAAGTCATTAAAAAAAAAAAAAAAAAAATCAAAGCATTTTGCCAAAAATATGCCTATAAAAATTTAATTTTTATTTTCCCCTGCATTTTTCATGTTTATAAATTATTTTGATTCGTGTATAGTATAGCTATTGTGTATGGGAATTTGTTTTTCTATGTGACTTTTTAGAATTTTTTTCTTTTGTTGGTGTCGATGAAATATTCAATTCGGCTTGAAGAACATTTCGTCAATTTAAGGAAAATGCGTTGCAGAATTAATGGAAATTCACATATTGATGAAATTTCTTCAAATTTGACAGTTTCGTCAATTTGAATAAAACACTTTAATATAAAATATTTAAACATTTTTATTAAAAAGCAATTTTCAAATCGAAATAAATAGAGAAAACACTTTACGAGAAAGTTCTAAGACTGTGAATACAAAAGTATTTTGAATAGACCACCAGCTCCGCCCAAAAATGAGAGATAGAGCCAGTTTCAAAAAGTTATTAGGTGGTTGAGTATGTGTGCCATGCTAAATTAAATGGAGGGTGAATTGGTCACGCATACACTAGCACCTAATAACATTTACAGTTATTTCTGTGGTACAACACGTATTCACAGATAGAAAAAGAGGCGGCGCTACTCATTTCAAAACTGGCTCTATGGAATTCTCTTTTTTGCCCGAATCTGGTGGTCTTGTCTATTCTCTCTGGTTTGTGCAAAATACACACTGGTCGCATCGCAAAAGCTTGGATAAACCTGTCACTCTTTAAATATCTCACAGAGTTGTCAATTTGTCATAGATCGGCGGGATGTCGGAGGTCGATATCCGTAATGCGTATCTACCATGTGCTCCATGACACTAGGCCCTAATGAAAAATGGCATTCACACAGTATGGCTGATAGGATATTATATGCGATGCTGAGTACGTTCTATATAGTTGGCGTAGTTTAGAGGGTCTCGGTTCTTATGGATCGGGCAAACGAAAAACGATGCTGAAGCTCCATTCTTCAAGCATAGGTACCTTCCTCTGACCAAATCTTGGTGACAAGTTGGTGTTTGCTCTCCATCAAGTCATCTCCCGTTGCCTTAAGAAGTTCGGCAGTTAAACTTTTCGGTCCAGCAGCTTTGTTGGACTTGAGCTTGGATATTGATAAACTCACTTCATTTAGGTCAGGTGGAAGAAAGTCTTGGTTTTCATTGTCCAGAGTAAATGGCTCATTCTGCCTGACAGCGGAATTTGTGTCGTCTTCGCCGTTTAACAGTCTGCAGAAATGGTTTTTCCATATCCTCAGCACCGACCTCAACTCCACTACAAGATTTCCATGTTCCTTTCTACAGGTTTCTGTTCGGTTCTTGTTCCCGATGCACGTTCTATTGCTATTACAATTGTTTAGTAAAGTAAGGACTGGACTGTATGAGAAAAAATCCGGAAACATTTGCGCGGTCTGATAATACTGAAATATGACATCGCAGTACCGTTAAATTTTGATCAGATGATCTTATACTCATTATAAATAAATAAATAAATTATAAATTATTTGATCTTAAGGTCGCGTGTTAACTGGGATAAATGGGATTATGTTCGGTTAATTTTTTATCGTGGGCGCAGTGGCGCAGTGGTTAGTGTGGTGGACTACTGTGCGAGGGATCCCAGGTTCGATCCCCGGAAAAACACAAATTACATCTTAAGGTTTTTTCTACTGCGCCACCTCTCGCGAACGTCTGACAAACATCCGAGAGTATGACTGTCCTGAAAAAGCTTCTCAATTCAGCCGTTCGGACTCGGCATAAAATTGTAGGTCCCTTCCATTCGTTCCAAAAATAGAAACTCACACAAAACGAATGGTTGCGAGAAGCTAGGCCTTGGGTGTCTACCGCCTGTTGCGCCGCCTATTTATTTATTTTTTATTTTTTAATTTTTTATCGCGGTGGAAATTGGTTTTCAGCTGTCAGCGATTTATCCTGCTCCGGAAGCAAGATAATAAAAATTATCCTATAGGCTAATTTTTGACATTCTCTTTTGCTTGAGTTTTGCTAGAATTTCAAGAGGAAATAAAACACTGGATTTCAAAAAATGTCTAATACCGTAACATTCGATAAATCTCTGTTTTTTTAAATTGGAGTTTGGTGAACTTATTTTCAACACTTTATAATTGTCAAAAAAATTAGCCGAAGATAATTATTTAGCACATCCTAATAAAGTGTAGAAATAGTAGTTTAAAAATCTGTTAAGCATAATCCGTTTCTTTCAGCATTAAAAATTGTCAGGCCTAGTTTCTAATTCCGAATTTTTATTCGAACAGTCCTTATTATCCACATAGACGATTATTTTTCGATATTTGACGCAGAAAAATTCAAAATGGGTAGGTAATGGTTTTTCCCCAAAAAACAAAAGAGTGGTAGGGCGAACTGTGGTTTAAAAATCTGATTGGAATTAAATAAGCAGATTTTTTTTCAAAAGGTGATGTGGGTATTTAAACTTTACCTGTCAGCTAGATCCTTCACAAAATTTACCAAGAATATCGACAAAATCAAAATTATTGCAATTGAAAAGCAATTAAATATCAATATACTTTGTTTGGCGAAATTCGAATGTAGTGGATCCAGCTTTAACCACGCTGTTCAGTTTCCTCATATTTGCTGAGTGATACAGCACTCCGACTCATATAACTGGAGACACAGCGAGTTTCCCAATCTGCGAAGTAGCATGGCTTGCCATCTTTGAATTCGAAAGTTATGATGATGATTTTTAGACTATTTGTATAAATAACTGCAACATTTTGAGTGATAAAGCAAATTTTATTCAAATTCATAAAATGCGTTGCAAATGTGTAAATGTGCAAAGGTTACCTATACATAAAGTTAATTCAATTGACCAAAAAGAAACATGGCTTGTTCCTATTTCACTGTTAACTTGGGTCACTTAGGATTACAATACAATTGTGGACTAGAATATTCTCTGCTTCGATGTGGCGACCTGGTTTCTCCTCTAGCTTTGTATTTGACTGAGCACAGTAAACATCGAAAACGAAAAGCGGATAATCTATAACAACAGATATGGATATCAAACGGCATTATATTGTATAACTATATAGATAACTTACAGCAATAAATGTCTGCAGAGAAATAGTTGCAAGACCACCTGCCAGAATTATGTTTGGTTTTTGTGAACGTTGCATAAATATAATGAGACTCTTCCGAAATTTTACGGACTGATCAATCCAGTTGCAGCTGTAGATGGCTGTTGTTAGATTTTCCGTTTCCTTCATTAGAGCATTTCCAAAGTAGCAAACAGGAAATGATTCAAACAGAATACCGTTCACATACAAAAGCGTATTAAACAGCTGAGGGGTGTTGCGGTCAAATATCAGAAAGTTAATAATTGCCACACACAGAACGAAAGCTGTTATGATGAACTGGATCATGACTGACTCGGAAATCACTGGCTTGATGGTTTCGAAGAGACTGAAAACAGAAACCTTTATATTGATTTAGTGTAATTTCAGGTTAACTCTAACCTTGTAATGTTCCTATGATCATTAACGCAAGCCTTGAGCTCCTCGTAGTTATCTTTGGGTGTAGCGCTCTTATCATTTCCAATTCTGGCGACTCGCATACCAAGAACGTGAATATGGGCCATCAGTACGTTAATGTATATCGGTGGATACGCGTCGCTTGTGGTATTCTGAACACACTGGAAGGCGCATGAAAGCAATTGAAATGTGAACGCAACTGCATAGAGAGTGTCTGATGAGGTCCAGTCAAATGGAAACCATCCTTCGAAGACTAAAGCCCGCTTGATGAGGCCCGGTACGGCATACGATGACAAAGAGAAAAATAACGCTATAAAGAAAATCAACTCGATAAGGTGGCATTGTTTGATGACGCCCTTTAGGTATTGAATATCCTCCTGATTACGGTTTGCCCTTTGATCAAGTTTGTCCAGGTAGACCTTCACTTCGTAGAATTTGGACATTCTGAGAAAAATCACCAATTGTTTCAGCGACGCGACAATAAGTGTGGGACTTATTTGCAAATTATACATTATCAATGACAGGTCCCGAAGAAAGAAAACATTTATAAAGACGAAAAATGGTGCCACTACATCGGCTACAAAATTTATTAAAATTGCGTAGATATTGTAAAGCCTTTTGAACTTAGGGTAGGGATGCACGCCTACGAATCTCCAGATGTACCACATGTATATAAAAGAATCGTTTGTGTCTACTTTGGACATATTGTCCGCTAAGGCTTGTGTAATGTTTCAGTTAAGTTGGATGTCTAAGAATTTTTCCGAATGACTGAACAATCAACATTTATAAAAACATATTTATAGCCAAGTAGCGGGTTGTTGTGGCTTGATTAACTATTAACTACCCAGATACCTAATAGCTGTAATTATATCACTTACCTACGGTTTGAGTGTTAGGCTAATTTATACTTGTTAAGAAAATAGCAGACATTGTATAAATTATTTATTTGTATCCTCATGTGAAATGGTGCATACCAAATTTATCACGTTTCAAATTTAAAATTGTTGCGTCTACCCAAAGTCCCAAATGGAACAACCAAGACTGCTCTATAAAGTGTCCTTCATCAGAGGATTGCATTTTGCGATATGATCTTTGGGGTTTTTAAGTTTAGTAAGTCACTGAAGATAGTATGAGAGTAGCAACTCTGATTATTATCATTATATTATACGTCAAAACAAAAATGTCTTTTGACGGCGCAAACTTTGGCTCATAGAAAATGGTAGTGAAACGTGTTTTAATCCTATGGAAATAAATCTATATGGAGTAGGTCACTAGGGAGTGAAACCAAGGGTTTTGGGGCTTCAAACCCCTCCCGAAATATCTGATACGATAAAATACAATACTGTGGTTTCATTTACCAATAACCAGTCATACTTTCTTCTGGCCAAATCATGGAAATAAATGGTTGTAGCTTTAGGCTCTCCATCAAGTCGTCTAACGATGCCTTAAATAGTTCGGTCCAGCAGTCTTGTTGGACTTGAGTTCAAATAACGCTAACCTTACTGTAGTTTGTTCGTGTGGACGATCTTGCGGAAAGTTTTGGCTTTCATCGTCCAAATTCAATAGTTCGGTGCAGGGAAATAAGTCCCCGGGAACTAAGTACATTGAGGGACCTAGTTCCCACCTAGTGGGAAATAAAACCACGCCGTACTGCGGAACAATACTCCTAAAAAGGTATAAGAGCTAAGACCAAACTCAAAAGGGCGTATAATTTGTTAGCAAGAGTTAGAAGAGCAAATACGATTGCTATTCGTAATAAAAACAGGGAAATTTCAGATTTGAAAGCTGAAGTGGCTCTTTTGAAAATAAAGATTGCCAGTTTGAAAGCGGAGCATGGGAATTTACCGGATTCGCTAAAAGTATTAGTTGAAAACTGCTTGCAAAACTTCGGTCGCACTGCAGTGGGATATAGACACAGCAAAAAGACAAACATGGCACGTTCCATGCATTTCATGTCACCGACAGGGTATAGGGAGTTAAGGGGAATGTTCAGTCTTCCTTCTGTGTCCACATTAAAACCATTTATATCTTCATGGCCAAATTCACCTGGCAACATTGCGTTTAACGTTTAAGAGTTTACTTACTTAAGGTGGCGCTACAGTCCGGGGTGGACCTGGGCCTCAACCAACAAGCGTCTTCAGCCAGCACGATCTTTGGCCAGCTGTCTCCAGTTTCGCACGCTTGATTTGGTTGAGGTCCCCTTCCACTTGCGTGCGCCACCTGAGTCGCGGTCTTCCTCTACTGCGCCGTCCCTCGGGTGTGGATTCGAAGATCTTCCGGGCCGGAGCATTCACGTCCATTCGCTCTACATGACCCAGCCACCGCAGTCGTTGGACTGCGTTTAAGAGTTTAGAACTCAAAATTAGTCAGCTTTCCGATATTTATAAATATTGTTCGATTTCGGCTGACGAAATGTCCCTTAAAGCGCACATGGATTATAATAGGAAATGTGATGCAGTTGTTGGAGTGGAAGACTACGGTGATGACGAACACCGTTCACCGCACCCTACAAGTAGCGTATTCGTGCTAATGGCTCAAGGCATTGCTAATGGACACATCCCATTGGTTACTATTTTGTTCACAGCAGTTGCAAGGCGGTCATGCTGAAAAAATTGATTGTGAAAGCAATCAGAACTCTTCAAGAAAGTAATCTGATTCCTGTGCATTTCATTTGCGACCAGGGTTCAAATTTTAGAGGCTTAGCTCGTAATCTTGGCATAACCACAGCAAAGCCCTATTTTTTGGTCAATAATGCACGGATCTTTTCCTTTTATAATGCTCCACATTTGATCAAAAGTACTCGCAACTGTCTGCTGAAAAATAATGTCATCTATGAGCATAAGACAGCGTCTTTGAAAGACATTGTACAGTTTTACAATGCCGATTCTAAGAACGAGTTGAAATCAGCTCCAAAATTGACCAATGCGCATATTAAGCCAAACAACGTTCAGAGAATGAAAGTAAAATATGCGACGCAAATCTTCCGCCATTCCGTTTTCGCGGGTCTTTTAACTTTTGCTGAGAACCGTGCTGATTTATCAGTGTCCCTGAAGAATACCGCTGAGTTTGTTCAATTTTTTGATCAACTCTTTAACATCTTCAATACGTCATCTTTAAAAAAGCCCCAAGCATTGAAGGAAGCTTTCACTCAAAGTGAAAAACAGGAAGAGTTTTTGGGAAAGGTTAGGCATTTCTTAATATCGATGCCAGTGATAGCTCCTGATGGCAAAGATGTGACTAGCACCTTCTTCTTTATTAAGGGATGGTTGCTAAATATATCATCATTGTTTTCGCTGTGGCAACATCTCCAGCAATGCAAAGTTTAAGTTTTTACTTACCTAGGCATCTAAATCAGGATTGCTTGGAACACTTTTTCGGCGTTTGTGGGTCAACTCTTTGGAAAAAGAATTAAAAACATTCGTTTCAGATTTCGATTGTGTGAACCACACAGAACTGCATCGCAGATTTCAAAACATCGAATATAATGAAAACGTAGCACTAGCAACGTTGTTGGACCCTAGGTTCAAAAACATACATTTTCGAGACCCCAATGCTTGTGGAAGAGCTGTCCAAAAGCTAAACGATCTTGTTAAAGAAGATATGTCCATTTCCAGTAGTGAGTCAGATATCGACGAAACGCCAGTAGATTTAGATTTTTGGAAACATCACAAAGCACTTGTTATCAATCGGAAACGGAAGAAAACTTCTGTTAAAAATGATTTCATTTCGTCACATTTGTCTTCTCCTCTGTCTTCGAATTTAAAAAAACAATCCACTCGAAGAGTGGGAAGATTTAAAGCCATTTTTCCCTTCTTTAAATAAACATGCAAAGAAGTTTTTGGTGGTTGTTGCTTCGTCAGTACCTTGTGAAAGATTGTTTTCCAAGGCGGGGGCAACAATTAGCCAAAGCAGAAACCAGTTAAGTGGAAAACACCTAGAAAATCTGATGTTTTTAGGAAATATTCCACAAAATGTATTTTATTCTTGTTAAAAATAAAAACTTGAAAAATTAAATTAAATGTTTTCATCTGGAATTTTATTTCGATGCAAGTAGGTATCGATACTTTTTTTTCGATACTAGTATCTATACCTTGAAGGTTGAAGGTATCGTTTCATCCCTACTTTGATAGTGCGATACAATTGAAACTAATCAAGACACTGATGTCCCAAATGTAAGTATCGATATAATATATTATGTAGGTAAATACTGTTAGACAAAATTAATAATGTAAAATTGTCTGTATTTTTTTCAGAATACAGAAGATGAGTCTATAGTAGATTGGGGAAGCTACAAACCTGCTCAGCTTAAGATTCCATTTCATTCAAAGCTAAAAATGAAGCTGGACAATGATACTGTGCTGATTATGTCGAAACGCTTCAGGAAACAGTACGAGGAATGAGGATACGGATTTTAATAGTATTTGTGCTTTTAACTCCCATGCAATCAAATGGTCTGGGCCTCTGGGGTCTGGCAGATATAGACCAATGAAATGACTTCGATCTTCAACAGCAGCAAGATTACTGAGCAATTATAATTGAGTTCGCGAAGCTTCAGTATGAAGCTATAAAAGAAGAAGTCACTAAAAAAAAAAATACACCGATTCGTTAGAGCTGGATATTGAGATAAATGCAGAGATTTTAAAGAAAATATAAACTAATTCGCTTAACATGGGCGAAAATAGTTGTTTTTTTTTTTAAACATTGAAAATTTGCTAGATATTTAATTATGTACTTACTTTAATATACCTATATTACTTTAGTTTTTAACCTTATTTAATAAAAACTGATGAATTTAGTACGCTTTACGCACCACACCCACAGCTGCACTAGAGGCGTTTATGTATCTTTTACCCCTGGACCTACAAATAAAAATGCAAGCAGGTAACAGTGCGCTTCGGCTAACTAACGCAGGGTTCTTCAAAACCAGACAGGTAGGACATAGCTCCATACTAATGGAATCCTTCTCCAACGTCCCCGATAAAACGGATGATAGTTTGGGGGAAATTGACTTCGACACACCGTACGAAGTACAATACCCAGATAGGGAGGACTGGCAAAAGAATAAGGTTTAGAATGATAATGAAATTTCGATTTATACGGATGGCTCCAAAACTAAGGGGGTACAGGATCAGGTATATTCTCTAGGGATATAGACCTACACGTATCCTTAAGACTTCCGGATACATGCAGTGTGTTCCAAGCAGAGGTTCTGGCCGTGCTAAAAGCTGCGGATCTACTTGGGGATCAATATCCAACCAGAATACCGCTATCTACATTGATAGTCAGGAATCTGATGATGTTCAAAATAGCTAAAATTCCAACCGAAGAGTTTGTTCAAAGTAAGGTGTTCCTTCAAAACAACTCCTAAATGATAAACTCGACAAAATTTCCTTGCAGTGATTGGTTAGGGGCTGCTCAACAATTTAAACGAGAACCGTTGTTACTAATCGCTTTTCCCCATTAATATTTCAGAAAGTTTAGTTTTAGTTTAGTTTAGTTTTTGATCCACATATAATGAGGAAAATAAAATTCTAAATTGTAACTCTGGTTCGTCCAATCAAAGGAAACGCATTAAGCCGTACACTACGAAATATTCGTTCTCTAGGTACAATAAAAAAAAAACAGACGCTATCGCAAACTTCTTCTTAATGTAAGTGATAAAGGTTTCTTGAATATTTAAATTCAAAACTGGAATAATTTGATAGTCAGTTATATTAATTCGTAGTCAATTATTTGGTATATGAAATACTAGCTGTGCCCGTGCTCAGGAAATATATTGCTTAGGACTTAGATAATGATGTTATCTATTCCGTAAAATGTGAGAAATGAGAATAAATCGGTTTGCTGGAATTTTCTTTCCGCCTAAACCTAAAATACAGCAGTACGAACAAAACATAAAAAGAATCATGAAAATCGGCCCATCAGCGGTTATCGAAATATAACGTCATCGAGTTTCACCCCATAAAAGATGTTTTTTGTATATGCATCGCCCCTTTGTCCAATTTTGACCAATCTTCACAGGAGAACTCCAGTGCCAATACAATACCTAAGCATATCTGTGAGTTTGAGCTCAATCGATTCGGTGATTCTCGAGATATAAGATTTTGAATGTTTTTTTTGTATGGGCGGTGTCACGCCCCTTTGTAGAATTTCTACCAAACTTCACAGAATAGCCTTTGTTCTGAAAACACAGATTTTCTCAAAATTTGAGCTCAATCGGTTTTGTGGTTTTCGAGATATACTATGTTTTTTGTATGGGAGGTGCCACGCCCCTTTGTCAAAATTTTCTTGGGTATTCTTCTTGTTTGGCTGGAAACCAGTCCGAATTGGTGCGAATCATCGAAATCGGTCCAGGCGTTCTTGAGTTATAAGCGTAGTAACGGCTTTCTCTTATATAATATTTAGATCTTTTATAGGGTTGTCTATGTACCTGGCCAATTGAACACAGACAATCCTATATATTCGTAAACGGTAAGTAATAATCTTTCATTTGGTGTATGTTTCATTCTTTTGTTTTATGCCTATGGTCAATCGAAAAAAATAGGTCACTTAAAATAGGGTTGTCAGGGCTTTGTGGGCAGTTGGTGCCTGACAACCCTATATTTTTGAAGAGCATTCAATGCCCTCTATCGAATGGCTATATGTTTATTCTATTGTTTTATGCCTATGAATATCACAAAAAAATGGTACCGGAAGTAGCCCTTTTATTCCTCCCCTGGGCAAAAATTCCCGACAACCCTGGGCGTTTTCTCTAAGTCTAATAGCAAGCTTTCATTTTTTACTAAACTCATCCTATTGTTTTATCCCTTAGGACATCATGCGATCGGCTCTCCTACTATATGTGCTAGACGACTAGAGGTCATTGGAACGTGGCCATTATGTCACTTAAAATATCCAATCATTTCTAGAAGTTGTTTTGGAAAATATAGTTCGTTCGTGTAATAAATACAAAACGGGCAATCCTAACGCGAATATTTGTATACACCTGCCCGTACCCACCCTGTATTATAACAACTGTAGATATTCTTGAAACTGTTGTCATACGTTAAACTCAGACCGTAGCACAGTGTCTCGCGTAGAACAAGCTAGGTGGACAAAAGTCATTTTCCGATTTCCATAAATAGGTAATAAAATATTGCAAACAATACCCCCAAACCTCCGATTTAAAAAAAAATATACGTTTAACATTTCTCAGTGTCTAGTTAACGGGTTCTGAACAACTCACTTAGGAGGAAAGTGCAAAGTTCAATATTATTCGTTGGCGTATTCGCGAACATTTGAAACCAATTAACTGTAATATTTCGTAACCATCTGGAAAATTTTAGTAATGGATTTGATTAACAAGGGTATGTACTGTATTTATTTAACCATTTCAAATTATTTAACTAGTTTTAATAAAACTAAATAATTATTTGAAACTATTAGCAAAAATTATGATAGTTTTTCTAATAGTCGGCATTTCAAAAGCCTGTAAAGTACTTGTACCCTCATGTACCCGGGCTAAATTTTGTATATGTCTTAGGTCCGTTATTCATAGTAATAACAATATGAGTTTTAACCTGCACACTTAAGTTCAACTACTATAATTTTTCTTTTGTACAGACTACGTTCATTCAATATCGAAACTTGAGTTTTTCGAAGAATGGCTAAAGATCGGAAAAGTTGAAAGAAACTTCAAGCTTTACGACTTTATTTCTTCTAAATTTAATTTTCGAGATGTTACTGAGGAGTCTAAAAGAGAAATCAATTTAAACATTGCCAGATGGTCTTCAAAAATGTCTGAAAAATGGTATAAAGCGGGAAAGTCGAAGGAGCGATTCTTGATAAAGAATAAACAGTTTTTGGACGCTGAAGATTACCAATTACACGTTAAAACAACTCAACCACAACCTTCTACATCGTCAGGTGGCACTCCTTCAGGAAGATCTCGAAAAGACTTCGATGAAACATCATTTAAGACGAAGAAACGTCGAGTTGCCGAACTTGTGCAATTGCGAAGTTTTGGCGAGTTAATGACTGCTGCAGAGGTAGCTGCTCGTTCAGCAGGAAATAGGAACACAGCCAAAACGATTAGAACCTTTATTGAAAGTCCAAAAGCTTCAAGTACATCCATTTCTTGTGGGGGTACTAGTTGTTCGGAGAGTTCTAGGCAGTTAAGTGCGAGGCGTTAGCCTATTACATTGACTCAAAGTCTACAACGCACTCCTATAAGCAAACTAGGAAGTGGTCTATGAAGGCTGGGCATTACGTGTTTCCGTCTTATCACTGTTTGAGCAAGTCCAAAAAAGCCTGCTATCCTCCTGATCAGCATATTGTTTTAACTGAAACTCGTGCTGAAATAAATTTACAAGCTTTATTAGACAAAACAGTTGAGCGCTTAGTAGAAGCTCAAGAAGAAGTTATAAAAAGTCTGCTCTCTACTTTATTGTTCACTCTCATTAGTAAATGGGGCTGCGACGGGAGTTCCGGTCACAGTACCTACAAACAGAAATTTGAAAACCAGGAGGCTACTGATGAGTTTCTTTTTGTATTTTCATTTGTCCCCCTCAGATTACTTGATAATGATAACAACAATATCATTTGGCAAAATCCTCGTCCATCATCCACTATGTTTTGTCGTCCAATTAAATTTATTTTTGCCAAGGAAACTACTGAGTTTACAAAAGAAGAGACAAAGAAAATCTTAGAAGAAATACGCAATTTAATTCCAACTATTTGTAACGTTGACAATTCTCAAATTACTGTCAAACATGAACTTTTATTGACTATGACTGACGGAAAAGTGTGTAACGCTTTGACTGAGACTCTCTCATCACAGAAATGTTTTATTTGTGGTGCCACACCCAAAATGATGAACGAAGAGTCAGTGAATTTCAAAAGCAATCCGAATAATTACAGCTTTGGTTTGTCCACGCTTCATGCGTGGATTCGTTGTTTTGAATGTTGTTTACACATCAGTTATAAGCTGGAGATAAAGAGCTGGCAGGCCAGAAGCGTTGAAGAAAAGGCTAGTGTAAAACAGCGATCCGAGCATATCAAAAAACAGTTTAAGCAAGAAATGGGACTTATTGTGGACAAACCAAAAATAGGATTTGGATCAACAAATGACGGCAACACTGCTCGGCGATTTTTCGGGAACCCTGAACTAAGTGCTCGGATCACAGGCTTAGATGTTAATCTTATAAAGAAATTCAGTATATTATTAAGAACATTGTCATCTGGTTTCGAGATAAATTTAACTGAATTCAATAAGCTTTGTGTTGACACTAGAAAACTTTACCTTAGTTTGTATTCGTGGTATTATATGCCTGCTACAGTGCACAAAATTCTTATTCATAGCACAGAGGTAATCAAAAGTGCTATTGTTCCAATTGGCCAGCTTTCCGAAGAAGCACAGGAAGCCAGGAACAAAGATTGCCGGAGGTTTCGGGAACATAACACGAGAAAGCGCTCACGTATTGCCACGAATAGAGACTTATTATCAATGCTAATTATTACATCTGATCCTCTGATCAATAGCCTTCGAGAGATTCCTAAGAAGAAGGCGAATAATTTGTGTGCAGAAGTCCGAAAGCTTATAGTATCACCTAATATAGAACCTCGATCTCTGCCGCGTTCAAATCATTCCCAAAACCAAGCAGATTATTATTTGTCTGATTCATCGGAAGATTCATATGATGACGATTAGTTATTTATGATTATTTTATAGCCGATTAAAGTACATACTTTTGTGTTTTTATTTCTTTATTTTTTATGTTTAAGCCTATAATTTGTTAACCTTTTTTGTGAATAAAACCTTATTTTGGATTTTTTTTATTTTATTTTATTATAATATTACATAATCGCCCAATATAAACCGAAAAACACACACAAAAATTTTTGTCCACCTAGCTTGTTCTACGCGAAACACTGTGCGTAGGTATGTAATTAAACATTTTAGTAGCGTGTTTAGAATATTCCATATTGATTTCGAAAATGAGGTTCTCATGCTTGAATTGGGGAAATGATACATAATTAAAAATTACTTTAACACCTCGCTCTATTAGTATTATGAATTTAGTTCTAGGAATTAGGTGTCGGCAGTTGACACCGTAATAGCCGTCATTCGTAATAAATTATGCAGTACAAATGTCAACCCTTTGGCAGTTAAGCGCATATAAAAGTGTCCAAAACGTTGTTAGGCAATAAGCGCCACTCTACCTATTCTTTTGAATCATAATCCCAAAAGTAAACACCAACAATTCCTTTAATCATATGTGGCACATCTTCTGCAAAACTTATATGTGCAAGCATCCATTTGTATGGCGATGAGACATCTGAATAACTTATTTAGTCTATGGTTAGACATCAGATTGTCAGAGGTTTGGTCAATGTTTTCATATCTGTACATAAACATATTTTACTACACGATTTTGGATTGGTCTCTTTTTAAGGTTCCGTTTCCATGTGGAGGAACCTTATTGCTTTCGCTACGATCGATGTCTGCCCGAATAAAATAAGAAAATTTTGTACCTAGGTCTATCTCAAGAACTAATTGACGTAGAAGGCTGAAATTTGCACACAGTATCAGGTATAACCTCTAGTTAATCGACAAATATTAATAATACATCGGTTTTGGAGTTATTCTTAATTTCGTGGAAAAAATATGTTCATTCGCACAAAAAAATGTTTATTTTTAGATTTACAAAAAATACATGTAATCTTTTCTTGTAGATCATCTTCGTAGCTATATAGTAGTAGTAGTAAATTGTTTTATTTATTTTCATAAAAAATTACAAACCATTACAACTTGACAAATACTGTCGTCTGTTGGAAAGAGTGGCTAATTAATTTAATATGTATTACTAAAATATAATTAAATTTACATTCTTATTTTATGAGTTGTACTCATATACCAAGCTTTTTCGGTAGAAAAATGCACCCACAATGTATTTATGAAGTGCGTTCCAGCTACCTTCAGTTTCTCCGTTGAGTATATTGGTGATCTCGTCCTCCTCCAAAAACGGTTTTCCAAAAACACTTTGTCGAAAGGGTCTCAGAATTGGGCATTTTCCAACGAAGTGAAGAACAGTTTCTTCCTCATGTAAATTACACAAAGTGCAGTTTCTTTGTTCTCCTTCCCGAAATTGGTTTGCATTAAGACCTAAGATACCGGCACGCGTTTTAAATGTCCACATTATCAATTGTCTACCATTAGCATCATCGAAGTACGTGGGACCAATTGAATGCTTCAGTCTGCTATAAATTCCATGAGAACTTATTTGTGCATCCCGCAGATTTTTTTGGATTTGGTTCTTTCTTAATGTCTCTATTGTTTGGACAATGTTGGATTTCCAAGCGTCTTCGTGAAATTGCAAATTGGTCCAATTTATTCCATCACGTTCCCCCTTATTTTTCCATTCTTCAAACCAGTATACATTTTTCTCTATTATCTGCTTTGAGAGTATGTGTGGCAACCGAGTGACTTCATATCTAAAAAGTGTTTTTTGTACATATTCCATGTGTAATCTTAATGTGTACAAATGCATGTCTGGAACTCCTGTTTCTAGGCTAAGTATGTAATTTGGGGTGAAATCAGGCAAACCAAATATTCTTTTAATAAAGTATCGCTCCATTTTATCAACGGCGTCGAAATTTGAAAATCCCCAAACTTGAGACGCATAGCAAAATATAGCTCTCAACACAGCGTTGAATAATTTGAATTTCGCTGAAAGCTTTACCTCCTTCTTTCCGATGAAATTTTTCCAGGTGCTATTTAAGCAATTTTTTGCCTTTGCTTCTCTTTCTTTAAGCTGCCCCACTAACGAAAGCCCCGGTGTTATAATCATTCCTAGATATTTGTACTCCTTTACTATTTCTATTTCCGTCCCGTTGAAATACCATTTCTCGTTTTTTGCTCTTCTACCTTTGCTGAAGATCATAATTTTGGATTTTTCTAGGTTGATTGTGAAATTCCAGATTTTACAGTACTCTTCCAACTTTTTTATCATGCCTTGTAGCACGAATATGTCTTCAGCTAATATAACGATATCATCCGCATACATCAAAAGTCGAACAAGAAAACCATTCAAGTGAAGTCCACCGCCCAAGTAATCGTGCAGATCGTTCAACATCAGTGCAAACAGTAGCGGGCTAAGTAAACATCCTTGCTTTACTCCCATTGTGGTTTCGAAATAGCCTGACGCTTGTTCACCATCCCATACAGCAGATATTGTGTTTGTGTACAGACTTTTAATTAGAGCCAAAAACTTCGATGACACTCCCATGTTACTCAATTTGTAGAATAGAGATCTTCTGTCGATACCATCAAAAGCTGCCTTAAAATCTACAAAAAATCCGTAAACTTTCTTTTTTTCACTATTTTTTATTTTAATTATGCTGCATAGGTACGCTGACCATCCGTCCTTTATTTAAAAGGACAGTCCTTTCTTTTCAACCTCTGTCCTGTATTTTTTTATTTTCAATAAAGGACGGATTTTGTCCTTTATTTTTGAAACTGTCCTTTAAAAACTGACAAAAAAATTGTATGCATAACATAGAGAATTCATTTTTGGGAAATTGAACTCTACGAGGTATCGAAACATATACATGTCTACAATATACATACATGTGTAATGTTATGAAATTCATGTCAACAATGCATTTGCCAATAGAATTCTATATTTTTGGACGTAGAAGTCCTTGAGAGGGGGGTTTTTTGTGAAACTCCGGATTGGCCAAGTATTGACAAAATCTATCATTTATTTCTCAGAAAAAACAGGCTTATTTTTAAATGGCGTACAACTTTTCGATATCATATATTTGTCCTGGGGTCTCATCGCGTAACTTTTCGGACGATCATCGTCTCGACAATTGAACAAAACGACGTCGTTTTAAGTTAGCTTCATGTAACAACACAATCGCGTCGTTCAATCGAATCGTCCATCGTTTTCGTTTTGAACAGTTTGAGCAGGGCTGTAAACAAACTGTGACAACTGGAAACCAATAAAAAGGGTATATAATTTGTGTGTGTTGTTGTCTTTTATGTGGAAATGTATGTATAGGTAAAAAGGTAAACATTTTTCGTTGCAGCAAAAATTTTATTGATAGGGGTTGTAAAATAAGAGAAAATTGGTGAATGCATTTTTCAAAAACCATTTAATGAATGCAATTCTATGATTGTGTACTCCAACAAGGGTGTGATGTGAACTTTCTAGTGTACCAATTTTGATTAACTAAAATGAAGAAAATGGATATTTTTTCTATATTTTTACATTTCACCACACTAATGCAAAATGGAGTGTACTATTTGTCGAAATTATGAAAAATTTGATTGAAGTAATATTCTTTAACATTTGTTTTGCTTTTAATAACCCTAAATGGAAACAAAATATAGTAAAAACGATGAAATGATTGTCAAAGAGCCATCGTTCAATCGAATCGTTTCGACGACGCTACTTGACAGTTAAATTGTTTACGTGAAGCAACAAGAAACGATGATCGTTCAATCGTTTCGACGATCATCGTTTTTTGGTTGTTACACGAAGTAGCAGCATCGTCGAGACGACGTCGTTGGATCGTTTTAGCCTTACGCGATGAGACCCCTGACTTTTGGTGATCAACGCCCAACTCAAACAGTAAGAACTAGGAAGCAAATATTTTGAAACAAATTTCCTTGTATGACCAAAGTAAGCACTAGAAGCGATTTGGAGAAATTCGAACTCCAAAAGGGAAAAGTTTGTATCGGAAAATTCATATTTTTCATGCGATTGACTTCAAACTCGGTTTGTGTACCTACACTATGTATACAAGGAATACGAATATAAAATAGTTTTCCTGATTTTGGAAATTTTGCCTAGAGCCCGAGTTATTAGTGACTGGAAAAGGAGGATTCAGTCTGCATAAGGAACATTTTTGTTCATCATATCAAGCGAATATTATATTATTATTATATAGATTTCGAGGGATATTCGAATCAGACCACCAATGTCGAGTCTCTTTTCACTCTATCACTATAAACTATAAACCTTACCCAGGGAGACTCTCTGTACTTCTCCAGAGTTCTTTCCTGGCTTTGATTCCTAGTGTTAATGTTAACGCTAGCAAATGTTTATGTGAAATCTGTTTAATCGCATGGGTATCTACCCAATGTTGTCCCAAGATCCTTATTTTTTTGTCAGCCAAAGCTGGGCCGCTGTCTCAGATTCCTCCAGGCATAGCTTACAAGTATCATCATCTCTAAGTCACATCTTCCTTAAATTATACCCGAAATTACCATGACCTGTAGTTAACCCCACCACCCATTTCAATGTTCCTCGACTCATGCTTAGAACCCTTCTTTGAGTGGAGCAGGTCGGCCATCTTATTGCCATTTTAGCTTGTCTATACATTGTTCCATTGACCACCTTCTCAAGTGTTTTGCCGTGATCTACTTGTGAATCAGGTGTTCTACCATTCCTCTACCAATTGAAGAGAATGGTTCTGGTCCCAGCAACTTTCCCGTTTTGCAAGGGAGTCCGCCTTTTCGTTGCCGTCGATCCCTTTGTGTCCTCATACCCAAGACAGCGTTACCTGATTTTTAGGTGAACAATTATTAAGCTTGAATACTCATTCCAGTGCCAATGATGATATCACCGCCTGATTGTCTAGTGCTATAAGGATGTTTCTTCCATCCACCTGACTCTCAAGCAAGTAGTCCAACGCATGCAGCAAAGCAATCATCTCAGCCTGGTATACTGAAGTGTGTTTCCCGAGGCTAATGTGACGGGCTAGTTCCAGATCTTCTGAAAAGATACCGGTCCCTGCTCCGCCATCCACCATGGATCCATCTGTGAAACTCACGGTTTCACCATTCCTCTTTTCTGGAAGTAGTCCATTCTCAATACGAGTTTTGTGCTAAAAATGTCAGGCAATAATGTTGCTTCGATGTGAAAATAGATTTAAATAAAGTTGCGTATTGCTTATTGACAGCTCCTATTTTTTTTTTTTTTTTCAATAAATACAAACTTTTTGTAAGTAGAATAATGATTGTCCTTTATTTTCCTTTGACAAATATGGTCACCGTATGCATAGGCTATAAATGTTGTCCACCGTCGAATAATTTTCCCTAAACCCAGCTTGGAATTCATTCAGAATTTTGTGTTTCTTTTCCCATGTAGATAGTCTGCTGTGCATAACTCCCACCAATATCTTGGTCACACAGTTCATGAAAGAAATTCCTCTATAGTTTCCCACTTCATTCGGATTTCCTTTCTTGAATATGGGAAAAATAATAGTTTTAAGAAAACTTTGGTCCACTTTTCCTGTGTTCAGCATATGAGTAAATCCTTTAGCCAGCAGCTTAATATAATTATTTGGTGCATTTATAAACAATTCATATGGCAAACGATCTTCTCCAGGTGCTTTATTTTTTTTTACCTTTTTTAGCATTTTTTGAATCTCATTAGTTGTTATCTCCATGTCTAGATCAACATCCAATAAAAGGGGTTCAGCCCATTGCACAGGTTCAGCTAGCAATTCCGGATTTAGTAGATTTTCAAAATAATGCTTGAATTCTTCTACGCGTATTTCTGATCCCATTCTAAAACTGTTTTGGCGTAGTTCATTAGCGAATCTCCACCACGTTTTTGAGTCTTTAACGTTGTTTAATTTCATTTCCAAATTTAAATAATATTCTCTTCGTTTCTTCTCACATATTTGTTTATATTTCAAATTCGATATTTGATATTCCTGTTTTGACTCCTCATTGTTAGTTCGTCTCCACAGTTTTAATGCTCGAAATGATTTTATTCTGGCGTTGTAGCAAGAAAAGTCGTACCATTTTTGCAGGAATTGAATTTTGGTTCCACTTTTTTGTTTGTTGCCCACAGCCTCCTTTATCATGTTTATTAAATGATTTACCTCGACAACCTCAATAATTTCCGAATACTGCTCTGCCATGCTTTGTAACTTGTTTCGGTATACATTTTCATCTTGTTTATTATACATGATTTTTGGTAGAATATTTAGGCTTTTAACTTCCTCATCAATTGTGTTTAAGCTCAGATTCAGTTTTATTGGCATGTGATCTGAATGGATTTGCGTCTCTATTGTAAAACTATATACTCGGTTCGCTAGTTCTCCAGAAATTGCACAGATATCATTCACGGACTCTCCTACCGTTGACACAAATGTTATCTCTCCTTTTTCGTCTCCATACGTTCTTCCGTTTAAAATCACCAGCCCGTAGTCATTGCAGAGATCAATAAAATCCTTCCCCTTGCGATTAGTGGTTTTATCTTTTGATGACTTTTCCATAAGAATTTTATGATTTTTAAGTATATAGTTGTCCAGAGTTTGAGTTTCTTCTCCAATTCGTATGTTCATATCACCTATTAGAACAATATTTTTGTTTTCGTTTCGTGCTATCTCAATTTTCAGCTCGCTGAATTGCTCGCTCCATGTTTCCTGTCTTAAGTATATTGGGAATATTTCGAACTTTTCTTCACCACAGTCTACTTCAAGTATGCTCCATCGATTTCTTGTCCCGTATTCTATCTTCACATTTCTTTCTTTTAAGCACCTTTTAAAGCCAAAAAGTCCACCTCCAATAGCTCGTCCACGAACGTTATTACGGTA
This sequence comes from Cheilosia scutellata, assembly GCA_955612985.1. Taxonomy (NCBI): domain Eukaryota; kingdom Metazoa; phylum Arthropoda; class Insecta; order Diptera; family Syrphidae; genus Cheilosia; species Cheilosia scutellata. The sequence goes on along the minus strand of OY015313.1, from coordinate 57,229,291 downwards.
TGCTGGTTGCCAATGCAATTTAAATCCTCCGAAAAATTTTTCGTATCGGCTAATGTATTTTTCCTCTACGTGTGTTTCTTGTAGCAAAAATATATCGTGATCCTTTATGAAGTTATAAAATTCAGGAAAGAGATTTTTAGCTGCAAGTCCATGCACATTATATGAAATTATACTAATAAAATTACTTTTTTCATTTCGTTCATTGCCCATAGTACTAGAATAATTTTTTATATTTTGTCTATTCTGAAATATTACTGTTTCTAAATTTTCTTTATTGTTATCTAGATTCAAGTTTCTTACAATATCTTCATTTTGGTTCTTAATGCCTAATCTACTCTCACCACAGACGACAATTTCCTATTGTTTTTTAGTTTTATCTACATTTAATTTGTTACAAATTTCAAGAAGTTTTTTATAGCTAAAATTCACATTAACAAATGAATTCTGATATATTTTACATAACTCCGTTTTACCATCGGAATTATTATAGACAAGTTGATCGAACTTCCAATAAAAGCGTTTCTTTTCGATAATCAGTTGATCGCCTCGCAGAACTATAAGTTTCGTCTTGTTCACGTTGAGGATCTCCGATCGCAGTTGGGCCATAGCTCTTCTTCGAAGTCTTGCTTCAGTCGAAAGATCCCTGTTGATCGAAATATTTGTGTTTTTAAGATGCTTAGTAGCACTAAGTACCTTATGCATCTCATTCGAATCATTAAGCTTCACTACAACGGACATTTTGCCTTTTTTTTCACCTATTTTCTTCATGCTCTTAACTGCAACATCATCATTTATCTGTAGGTTCTTTTTCCACAAATCTTTGATACTGGCATTTAAGTCTTCATTTGATGGCAAGCCACTTATGACGAGATTGAGTTTCTTGGCATTAATTTCCAGGTTGTCCACGCGTTTCTTTTCTTCCCTTTGTTGAGTTTTTAGCTCTTCTATTTCGGCCTTCAGCTCAGCATTCTCCTTTCGAAGCTCCATTACTTCTGACTTCATGTCATCAAGTTTAGCACCGACACTTTCCAAGGACTTATTAACGATAATTCCAATAGCCTCCAATAGTTCATCTTTTGACATGCCTCCAACAGTATTTTTCGACATTTTGATTTTTTTGTTTTCTTCCTTAGTTGTTTCTGGGGATGAAAGATCCTGCCGCGTTCTTTTTGTGCTATTATCACTTAAATCCATCCACCTTAATGGACGCTACTGTTAAATATAAGCGTTTTTCTTGCCCCCAAAAGTATGCAATCAGTTTTCCGATTAGAAATTAGCACTTTTTAGCGTGTACACAATCTCGGTGCGCATATTAAGTACAAAGCTTATTTAAAGTTAGCAGAGGTACATACCAAGTTTCATACAGCTGCTTTCTGCCGGCGAATATGGCTCATGCTGTCAAATCAGAGGTCAAATCTTTAACAAAGCCGCACAATGCACACTTAAAGATCACTGATTTTAGCCAAAAAACTGAAATCTGCTTCTGCACTCGAACTGCTGGGGAACCTTTCTAGATGCACTTTGGATTTAATACACTTTTAATTCAATACAAGTTGCTTGAAATATGAAATTTCTTGATCACTCTACTACAGTTGACAGTCGCACTTTTCACTTCTCCAGGGTTGCCACACCTTCTCGTAGCTATATATGTACTGAAGACTTTTATTACGAAAATTCGTAAAATATTCACAAAACACTACAATTTCAAAATTTCAGAAAATAAAAATCTAAAAGAAAAAAATTAAAACTATAATATCGAATATTGTGTTTGACTAGGGTGACCAGATCCATTCCCACCAAAAAGAGGACACCTTCAAAAATGTGAAATGAAAAATTTAAGAACAAAAAAAAACTAACCAAAATCACAATACATATTTTTTTTTAAAGTATTCTACCCATTTTTCGTGCATAGGTGCATTTAAAAAGTTATAGCTACTTGTTTTATTTTTGCTCTACAAATATTTTTAGTTTACGAAATTGGACAAACAATTTATTTTCGTTTAATAATACCGAATTTTCGGTAGCCCTAGATGGGAATTTTGTTTAAATCCATCAATGTACAATCAAACTCCTCCAGAGATTCGGTCCATCTCTGAAGATATTTTTTTTTTTTTTTTTTTCACGTTTAAGGCATCATTTTCATTTCCACATTTAACTACAAATTTTAGGTCATGTTCATACCAAAAGATGGAGAAAATGTCCGAATTAGTGTTGAAAAAAGTTTTGTTGTAGTTTTGTGGTGTCGAAAAATTCCGTAAATTGAGAAATCCCAAAAAGAGGACAAATTACATATTTTCCCAAAAAGATACCGAACATTTTTTTTAGATAAAAAAGAGGATATGTCCTCTTAAAAGAGGACATCTGGTCAGCCTATGTTTGACCCTTAAGCACTTGTGAAGCACTTTTGATTTTCATGCAAAATTATATTTCTATAGGAATATTATAATGAAGACATTGTGCAATTTTGGGTAAATTTGAAAAGCGCCAAGAATTTCAAAGGAAAGCCAGCATTTACAAACTTATGTAATTACATGCTAACGTTATGTAGTTTGCCTCATAGTAGTGAAACTGCAGAACGATGCTTTTCAAACTTAAATAATTAAAGACGACTTACGAAATAATTTAGATATTTCTACTGTGGATGCAATAATGCAATCGAAAGAATTATTAAGGCATGTACATAGAAGGAGTTTTTGACCCACCCTACCTGGAAGGGACCTACAATTTTATGCCGAATCCGAACGGCTGAATTGAGAAGCTTTTTCAGGACAGTCATGCTCTCGGATGTTTGTCAGGCGTTCGCGAGAGGTGGCGCAGTAGAAAAAACCTTAAGATGTAATTTGTGTTTTAGTCTAGCACACTAACCACTGCGCTACTGCACCCACCCATAATTTGAACTTACTTCATGTAAATTTTGACATCAATGGAAAGGTCATTTATATTCCGTTGGAATGATACACAACTTTCCTTAACCCATTAAGTACCCATTGAAAATTTAGAACTTTTGTAAAAGTTGTGTGATACAAAAAGTTTCTTCAAACAATTCTAATAGTGACTGCAAAAAAATTTTTTCAAAAATCTCTTCGCTAATATTTTTTATGATTTTTTGAATGGGATGATTTCAGAAAAAAATTTTATGAAAAGGAGGAAATAGTGGCCATTTTTAGCAATTTTCAAAAAACCATAAAAAATATTAGCCAAGAGATTTTTGAAATTTTTTTTTTGCAGTCACTATTAGAATTGTTTGGAGAAACTATTTGCATCAAAACATTTTTTTTTTGATACCGAGGAAAAAAGTCAAGAAAGTAGACATTCACAAAAATTCTAAATTCTAAAATGGTCTAGGAGATAAGCGAAGTAGACGTCTTTTTTATTTTTGTGCCCATTTCATCTAACTTTTATGGTAAGCAATCTAACTGTAATATTTTAATTATGTAGCTTTTGACATTGAAAGTGCAATGTAGAGCACCTTCATTCGTTTTAGAATCATTAATAAACAATAGTTTATCTTGAGCACCATTACAAAAGTTTTTTTTGTATTAGTCCCAAAAGTAATCAAAAGGGAGGATTTGACATTTTTGCTGAAGGAGGAATTGACAGAGTGTCAAATCCTTCTTTATAAGTCAAAATAAAAATTGTGTGGTAAAACAACTTTTTATAATGTAAAAATGCCAAATATTTACAAGAAAAAACATCCCCACCATAACATCGATGAAACAAGATAAAAGTAAACTGAACTAATAAAAAAAGATTAATATGCGTTAAAAATAAAAAAATTTTATTTGTTGATCAAAAAAGCAATATATAAGTTGTTTTATTATTTTAAAAACGTCCTCTGTCAAAACCTCCTTCATGGTAGGAGGAATTGACACTTTGTAAGGTTTTGGGAAAAACCTTACAACTCTGTTAAAAATATTTATATCGATTAATCATTAATGCTTTTATATTGCTAAAATGATATAGTAACTTATGTAAATTTTGAAAATTTGAAATTGTATTTGGATTTTAAGATATTTCCAAATGTTCGTTAACGTGTCGAACCATCCCGACCTTACCCTACCTACACGAAATTGTAAAAAAAGAATATAAGAAAATGGTTCCGATGTATAGTACCTACTACCTTCCACTACATTTTAATTCAATCCCTAAGCCAACTATTCGTCAACATTAGTTATTGCTTTCAGTATCTATACTCACTATTACAAAATGTCGAAAGTGTCCTTGCCCTTTTTTCGAATCAGCCCTGTCAAATGGTCGCACTCAAAATATTAATTTCTTGAAACTGTCGTCTTTTAGGTGCCATGAAATTGCAAATTCCCCTGAAAAACTAAAATAAAATCCTTGCTTCAGACAGCCCATTCGAATTGTCATTGCCACTAAATAATTTCAGAACTAATTTAAAAAAATGTTCAGTCTACTAATCGAATGACCAAAACCAATTTTATGGTGTTTCCCCAATCTTTTGGTATCTCTTTCAAGAGTTTTCTATTAAAGCAAATCACAATAACCAGCCGGTGTGCAATTCAGTAAAAAAAAAAAAGAGAAAAAATCATAAAAGACCACGTATTGTATTCGGAAAGCCAAAACCCATCCATACCCTACCGTTATATGCAGACATATAGATCTGTATTTCTATACTCACCTCGATTGACCCTCTACATCCAAATCCAAGTTGTCTTCGCCGGATAGCTACGAGCAATACGCTTTTTCAATATAATTTTGTTGGAGATTTGGAAAGGATTTTTGGTTATGAATAATTTGGATATTTTCCTTTCGCTTTTGGTTGTTCAATTCTCGAGCCAATTTATGCTTATGTATATTTAAAGCTTCTACAATATGCTTTTTATATTAATATTGGGCATCCACGGATGAACCTACTGGCGAATAGATTCTTTGGCTTTTGGCTCTGTGACTATGACCATTGTAAGCTGTCAATGTTTGTATGGGTTTTTGAATGTTGGATGTTTATATAATGAGATAAAGGCATGTCAAAGGTCTTTTGAAATAACATGGAAGGTTATATGAGTTTGCACATAGGTATGTGTATATGTACCTACATTATTTTCGGATATATTTAAGTGCATTTTATAGTGCAGGCAGGGCACACTTTTCTGGGCGTTTACAACATCACGTCATTAGAAAGTTTTTTCCAGTTCGTATACACAGATTTTGCTGGCAGCATACCTGGCAAAATTAAGGTAGTATCTACAATTATACATAAGCAATAAACAAAAATCGAAGGGGGTGTAACGTTGGGTGCAGCTGCAGCAAAAAAAGATACGACCATCAGTATAGAAACATAGGAACCAAGTCAGTCGTATCCTAGAGCGATATAAATTTAATTGAAAAGTCGGCTTTGAAGGACTAGCTATTCGGCCTCAAATTGCAAATGGAAATCCTAATCCTTTCATACGGAGGAGCGTTTTTGCGAGCATTTTTGGAGTTTCAAAACTAGGTATAAAAACTATCAAGCAAGCAAGGGTGTAGCGAGGGGGATTTTCAAGAGTCATCAAATCAAGCTAAATTTATTAACTTGAGCAACTTAAAAAAAAAATCGGCAAAAACGAAGTGAGTTTGGATTTTCATTCGGTATAGGTTTTCAAACTTGTAAATGTATATAAGTCGGCATTTTCAAAGGTTCCACCTTTCGGAGATGCCAATTTATATTTGTTTAATTGTATGTACCTTCACCGAGTTTCGATTTTAAAAAGGACGGTCGGCATTTCTAATTTGAGGTTAGGTAAATTTGAACGAATGTTTTATTCGCTAGTTTGTGGAACGCGGCTTAATGAAGTGCATTGCGAATAAACTTACGTTTCGTTCGTGAAAAAAAGGATGGTGAACGAAATTTCGTTATTGAAACTGTTTATAAAATTGTTTTCGAATTCCAAACTTTTTGCCGCGAACAAAAACCCTTTTGGCGCGGATTGTCAAAGTTTATTCGCAATCCACATGATCAATTCGCGTTCCAAAAAACTAGCGAATAAAAAATTCGTTCGAACTTAACTCAAATTAGAAATTGCTGATACATAGAAACTTAAATTCGAAATTCGCGAACTGTCAAAACTCGCGAATATTCGTTCGTTCGTAGATAGTTGGTCGCTCTCGTGTGAATGGTCCTTAAGATACAGTAACCTTTTCTTTTTCTCACTCAGTAAATTTGCACTGCCAACCCAGTCGCCTTTGAAAATACATTATGAAAAAAATGTAAACAATTTCAACTCAATTAAACTTTTAATTATACATATGTACTTCTAAAACTAAAAATTTAAATTCAAAGTCTTATTTCTCGAAGACCACCGACTCGATTGAGCTCAAATTTACAGGTAATCTTAGGTATTGGCCCAGGTGTTCCTTTTGAGATTGGTAAAAATTGGACAAAGGGACGTGATACCCCTCCCCTCATACAAAAAACATCTTCTATGGGGTGAAATTCGATGACGTTATAACTCGATAATCGCTGGGCCGATTTTAATGATTTCTACACAGTCGGCAAGTTCCTAAAATAAGTCGGCATTTTAATGAAAGTCACCCCCTCCTTCACATCTCGAACCTTCGCTACGCTCCTGCAAGCAAATAATAAGAAGGTATCATTTCCCGAGTTGAATCCTGACAAGTCAGATGCAGATTCTCAAGCCTGGTATACGATAGCCTTTCTCTGTTTAAGTTTTCGCGAAATTTGTTAACCACGTTACAACGAAGAGGCGAAGAAAACCAGAGAGAACGGCAATAAATAAGAACATCTCGTAGCGTAGCAGCAACAACCAGCGTTGTGCTGAAGTACCCAATTGGGTAATTTGGCTCAAGTATTTCAACGTTGACTCAATGCTCCGAGCCAAAGAGAAATGGCTCACATTTGTCTTAAAACTTAAAAAAATGTAAACAAATCAAAATGTAGGTACTCGAAAGCGAAACCCCGTCACAAAACAATCGCTGGTTAAAACGATTCAGCAAGTGGGAATAATATTTCCACCAGAATGTTTCCAATTCAGCAATCTGGTTTACATTGCTGACAAGTGAAACATTTCATCGGGCACAGAGGTAGACTTCTTAACAATAACTTAGAAACAACAGAACTTTTAAATACTGACAATGTAATCAGGAGATAAAGGCGGGTAAAATGCTCCTCTTGATCTATAAGAGTTAGCTAAGACCAAGAAAGTAGGTAATATTTTCAATCAAAAAACTATAAATCCGACAAACAGCAGAATTATTTTGTTAATTTTTAAAATGAATCAAAAATAAATTGCCGATTAGTCGAATGACTAGGTGCAATGCAATTCGGAATAACGGAAGTCAGTCCCATCTGGATTTTTTTTTTTAGATCGGTTTAAAGTCCCTCACTGTTGCACAAGCATCCCTCGCGTTACCTAAAATGGCTCAAATTTGTGTGAAATGGCTCGGAGGATGGCTCAACTCCAAAATTTCTCCGGAACAACGCTCCAACAACGCACAAAGGTTGCTCTTCTCCTCCGTTCTAATCACCAGTTCGTGGACTAGTACTTAACGCTCAGTTGGCGCAAGTGGTAGTCTGTTGGTCAATTGACAAATCGAAATGCAAGGTTCATTTCCTGACAGGGGAAAGCAGAAATGTCTTCCCAAATGCGGATTACATACTGAGAATTTACTGACAGAATTCAAAACTGTTCCAACAATCACTTAAAAGGAGTCTGATGATGAATTAATGGTGTAGTTCGAAATAGCTATCATTCCTACCAAATCCTACCTTTTTCCCCACTCAGACGTGTTAAGTGAGGTTTTCCTCTACTCCGTTGTACCTCCGTGTTAGTTAGAGTCGAAGACTCTTTAGTTGGCCCATTCAATGTGCATGTCCTAGCCAAACTTAGATGACTAATTGAATTTTTTTTTCTAACCAGGGCGCTGTACAGTTCGTAGAGTTCGCTGTTAAATCTCTATCTCAAAATGCCATCAACGAAAACGGGACCGAAATTTGACCGAATTCTTTCCGATTCGTCCTTCTTGTTGGAAGCATATTATGTACCTACTTGGCCTTACCCTCGTTCACGACTAAGCCCATTTTTGCCTCTTCTGTCCCAATACATATTTGCAAACGCCAGAGTGGTGCGGTGACATAAGGCCATGCGTCATAACTCATAAGGCTATATTTCGAAATATGGCCCTATTACGCTTTCAGAAAGGTACATAAGGCCATATTCGAACGTATGGCCTTATGTCACTTTGTAAAAGGGTCATAGGACCATATTTTTTGGGCCATATTTTCATCATGCCCTGAGGGCCTTATTTTGCTCAGTTGAAGTAAATTTTTAACGATTTGAATCTTAAGTCCACTATAAATAATCAGTAAATAAGGGGGCGGGGGGGTTCACTGCTAGGTTACGGGGTAGGTGCGCGGTTGGGTACATGCTAAGTTTCTTTAAATCCACGCCAAATGAACTATATTTTGAAATTCCAGCCTTATTCATACTGCTGGCAGTATTACTGTCGCCAGTAACGAGAATTCTTAATTATCTACTTTACGACCCCTAATGGTGATGGTGCAGATGTTTTATTGCTGGGTGCTACTGCGTACTACATACATATATGAATTTAAATTACTTAACCTTTTTAAAAAATATTTTGTTTGAAGGTGGAATAAAACAAAAATTACTTAAAAAATGTTTTTGCTCTATTTTGTTGATCCAATATGAGCATCAACCTTTAATACGCCTTGTTTACGGGAAAATGCGGTGAAATTATGTGCATACATTCACCCCTGTGCTCAGTTCCGGGTGAAATTGAATTCGTGCAGATTTCGAAACATGCTTTTTTGATGACCTTAAGTCGCATTGATTTTTGTTTTCTATTTCCATGTTTGTTAATTCAAGCAAATCAAGTCAGCTATTGATGTACGCTGCTCGAGCTAAACTTTAGCTCCCATACAAAATTTTCTCCAAAATTTAGCTGAGGTAAATTTAAGCGAATCCATTTAGCCGAGCGGTACGCTGCTTCAGCTAAAAAATCAAATTTTCATTTCAGACTGTACCGCATGAATCCATCAAAATTTAGCGCGCCCATTAATGATTCGGTGCATTTTGTCAAGCTAAATTTTGACAGTGCTTCTTTTCTGTTGTGTTTTTGTGTTGCGGAAAATTATATATAACGAATACCTTGAAAGTGAAGCATTTAAGATCAGAAAATAGCAGACGAGGAAAATAAAGCGCAACGAAAATAAAATATTTTTCGTGTCGATGCATTTTTGAAGGAAATTATTTTCAACGAACATTATTATGTTTTCTGTGACACTTATATCCACAAGCGCACTCCATGTCAAAATGTAGCTAGGGTTTTAGCTAATGTTTGGAGAGAAAAATTGGAGAGCCACTAAAATTTAGTTTAGCTCGAGCAGCGTACTAAGCTTAAGCGAACTGATCACACAGAAAATTAGAAATCTCACGAATTCAATTTCGTTCGGAATTCAGCACAGGGGTGATTATCTTTAAAATATTTAAAAAGGAATCGCATCTATTACATCTATTGAATGTTCACGTTGCATTTTGTTACCTTGAATACAACAAATTGCAGTACCTAAGTACATATTAACATTCATTTTTCAACAAATTTTATGTAACATTTTCAATCGTATTTAAAATAATATTATGTAAGAATATGAAATTTAAAAAAAATATAAACGCATAATTCAGACAACAATCAACGAACACAACCCATTATTGACAAATAGCCGCTCTCAACGTTCAAGGAAGAAAAATAATTCCTCCTTATTTACAACACCGCCATCTATGAATTAAATTTTTCAACTTTCCTATCTCCACTTTATTACTGCGTTAATTATAGCCACTTTTATACCCACTTTTGGTTTTGCATGTAAAAGTAAAAGTGACCTAGCTATAGGTAGATTCCCAAAAAAATACGCCTAATTAAGGATATTTTTATTTTATTTCGCATGTTAGCCCTAATATTAGTGGTACAACTTTCCATGGCCGTTTTAAAGAAGTTAAATTTGTTCAAAAACGAAACGACTCTAACCAGTGGGGTGGGATTCTGTAAAAAACGAAACGAAAACCGCTTTCGTTTTTACTAAACGAAAAAAAAAAAAAAAAAAAAATGTCTCTATCATATCTGTGGCAATAGACAGAGACTGCTATGGTCGAAACGAAAGCGTTCGATCGTTTTCGTCTTACATAATCTGGCCCCAGGTATTTGAACCAAAATTGATTTTTTAAGGTTATGTAGAAGGTGGCGCAAAAGTCAGGGTGATGGACTTTTGCCGCTATATTTTTTTTCTTTGACATTTGTGAAATAATGAGATACAAAATATATGTCAACAAGACATGAACTCATAAAGAACACGGAATAATTGTTTAGATTAAGATTTTAGATTTTTACGGAGTAATTCGTCGGTGATGTTGGCGCTGCGTGAATTTCGGTGCAAATTTTCTGGGCGTCCGACACAAACTGGGGAAACATTAGCCGTCGTTTAGCCGCTTGCCTAGAAGAGTATGAGATAACACGAGTTGCCGGGTCTTCCCGCCCCCAGAACAGCTATTGTGTTGAAAATATCGCAGCTGTGGTTGAAGATGTCGCAGACGACCCCGGAGTATCGACTTGCCACGCAATGAGGCATAAGTCGGCGGTCTTTACAGAGAGTTTTGGTAAAAGACTACTGTAAGATTGGGCCAGTAGAAACTGTGGTTCCAACAGGATGGAGCAGTGGCGCATTCTGCACGAGCCACAACCGAACTTCTGAGGGCTGCTTGCCGGCAAGATCGCTTGATTTAACCATTTCAGACCTATTTTTGGGGAGATTTTTGAAGTCACGAGTCTATGTCAATAAGCCTCAGGCTCATAAAGCCCTCAAAGACAATTTATCTATCAAAAAATTCGAGGGCCTATCGCCGTAAGTTCTGACAAGAGTGATAGAAAATGCCATAAATCGGGTCGAATGGTCATTATCCGATATAATTTTTTAGACTTAATGGAAAAATATTTAATACCTCAAATATCCAATAGCAGAAGCAAATTTCTCATTCATAAAAAATCTTACAGCGGTGAGACCTTTTGTGGATATGGTTAACAAGTGGTTTTCATTCAGTTTACGCTATATAAGTTTCAATAACAGTAGGTAGGTACTTTGAAATATTGGATGATTTAAAAAAAAAAAAAAAAAAAAAATGTGGCGCAACATGCGGGTAGACACCTAGCTTCTCGCAACCATTCGTTTGTGTGAGTTTCTATTTTGGGACGAATGGAAGGGACCTGCAATCTTATGCCGAGTCCGTACGGCTTTGAGAAGCTTTTTCAGGCCAGTCATACTCTCGGATGTTTGTCAGACGTTCGCGAGAGGTGGCACAGTAGAAAAAACCTTAAGATGTAATTTGTGTTTTTCCGGGGATCGAACCTGGGATCCCTCGCACCACTGCGCTACTGCGCCCATTTTAGAAAATCCCCAATATTAACTGTCATTCCTTATATTTGATAGTAAGCTCTAAAATATGGTATGGCACCACCACGGGTTTCTGATTCCAAATTATTGAACTCAAATTTATACGGGCTCTTAAAATGATTAACAACCAAAATACTAAGGCAGCATAGTCCTCATAATGTCATGTGAAGAAATCAACCGTAAAACTTGCAATAAACTTCAATATTTAGTTTGAGTACAAGTACAAGTGTACGACTACTTATGTCTGTTTTGAAAAATATTTAGTTTGACGTAGTACGTACCTAATTCCTTTCTGTAAACGGGGGCTTAATTAGACATGGTATAACTAGAATTACTTAGTACATACTAACTGAGTTCCTTGTTCAGCGAAAGTATTTATGGATAATTCTCCCGGTCCTGCTGAACTCTATTTCATTCATCATTCCATCAACCCAACCACAGAGTATGGTCGAATCCTGAAACCAGCCAACAAATTAACTGATTAAATCTCAGTGCATATGTTGGTTTCGCAGGATATAATGAAAATTTAATATGAGCTTTTCATTTATAAAGCAAAACTAAGTTTGGGGTGGAAAATGTTTATAACTAACACTATAGATTGAAATTAAGTGCCAAGTGCCAACAAAACAAGGTGTTCTATGGTCAAAGATATAATTATTTAAATATTTAATAGGCAGGTAGCGTATCGAAGGACTTGCTTTATTAAATGCACCCAAAAGACAGCAGTTGCACGGTTAATTCGATCAGTCGACAAAGTGAACTGGAGGGACTTACTACAGAGTGTACAGTGATGGGTGCAATGTGCAACCTAGATACAAACGATTCTTTCATTTACATATGGAAAGCGTGGAGATTTGTTGGCGTGTATCCGTACCCGAACCGGAAATGGCTATACAATATCTATGGACTTTTAGTGAATTTGGCAGCCGATATAGTGTCACCATTTTTTATATTTATAAACGTATTTTTCCTGAAGGACCCCGCACAAATTATGGATAATTTGAAAATCAGTCCCACACTTATCGTCGCGTCACTAAAACAATTTGTGATTTTCTACAGAATGTCAAATTTTCACAAAGTAAAGGTGTGCATCAAACAACTGGATCAAAGGGCGAGTCTTAATAAGGACGAGATGCAATATCTAAGAAATGTCATCAGGCAATGTCATTGCATAGCGCTGGCTGAACAGATTGCCCTATTCGGCTCACTGTCATCGTATGCAATACCTGGCCTAATCGGCGGTCGACTTATCTTTGAAGGATGGTTCCCCTTTGACTGGACTTCGTCAACTACACTTTATATACTCGCGTTTTCATTTCAATTTCTGTCGTGCGCCTTTCAGTGCGTCCAAAATGGCGCTAATGATGCTTATCCACCGATATACATAAACGTATTGATGGCTCATTATCATGTCCTTTGCATGCGAGTTTCAAGAATTGGTACAGACTCGGGAGCAACTCCAGATGACAACTACAAGGAGCTTAAGGCCTGCGTAAGCGATCATAAGAACATCATAAAGTTAGCTAACATAAGGGATTATGTTCAACGCAAATAAATAGTTTCCTCTTTCAGTTTGTTTGAGACAATCAAGCCAGTGATTTCTGAATCAGTAATGATTCAGTTCTTCATAACAGCCCTCGTTCTATGCCTAGCAGCGATTCATTACCTCGTTTTCGATCGGGACATTTCTCAGCTAATTAGTACGATTGTTTACATTGCCTGTATTCTTTCTGGGTCGTTTCCTGTTTGTTATTTCGGGAATGCCTTGATGGACGAGTCAAACGGTTTAACCACAGCTATCTACAGCTGCAACTGGGTGGATCAGCCGATTAAATTTCGCAAAAGCCTCATTATATTTATGCAACGTTCACAGAAAACCGACATGATTCTGGCAGGTGGACTTGTACCAATTTCCCTGCAAACATTTACTGAAGTAAGTTATTTTCTCTGCCACTCACTGATGTCAGCTGCAATCCAAAATCATTCTTTCTAGATCATCCGTTTTTCGTTTTCGATGTTTACTGTACTAAGTCAAGTATAGATCGTTGGATGGACTTATTTCTGTTTCGCGCAAATTTTTTAAAATATTTTTTTTAGTTTTAAAAATATTTTTGAATAATTCAAGAATTAATAATATTTAAGTGGCCTTACTCCGGAAATTATTTTCAGCACGCAACTAATTTTAAACCAACATTTTAAAAATAAATGAAATGGTTAATTTATTTATACAAATAAAGGAAGCACGGTAGTTCCAACAGTTTAATAATTACATATTTTTTTTTTTTACTACTTCTCTCGAGAAAGGCGAACCTATAAAGCTTCAACAGCGCCCCGAGATGCTTGCAGATGTATGTTAGTTCTGCACTTAAATTGCTGCAAATTGTAGTCTTCTGGAAATATATCTCCAGGAAGCGAGTTCCTAAGTTTGATTGTCCTGTAACAGAAGGAATTTTGGAAAATTGATGTCCTAGCGGTTGTCAAGTGAACTGTATGGTCATGAGCGTTAGCAGCCTGACTTGAGGGGCGCCCAAAAGTTGTATTTCGAGGGATAATATCTTTGAGTTCCTCGGAACATCTACCATGGAAGTAGCTGTAGAACAAGCATAGGTCAGCGACTTGTCTTCTGTGCACCAACGGTTGAAGATTTGTTGAGTGTAGGGTCTCCAATAAGTCGAACTGCTCGTCTCTGTATGCTGTCAAGAATGTTAAGTAAATGTTTTGGGGCCGAGCTCCATATATGGGAACAATATTCCAGGCCTGGTCTAACCTGAGCTTTGTAGAGAAGGAGAAGTTGCTTGGGCCTAAAGTACCTCTTTGCTCTAAATAGGTAACTCAACTTAGCGGACGCCGATCTTGCGATATAGGAAATGTGGTCCTGCCATGTGAATCCTGAATTGACTGTGACTCCTAGAAGGTGCATTGAGTCCTTGGGATGAATTGGATGGTCATCCATTTGGATCTGAGGAACTGTTGATGCATTTTTCCTAGAAAATGTTGTGAGCTGTGTCTTGTTTGCATTAAATACAACCAAGTTGTCTTTTCCCCACTGCAAGATTTCGTCCAGATCATCATTTAGATAACTAATTTGTTGACATCTCTGACTGTGTGATGTAGCCGCATTCACAGGCCCACTGTTCGAAATGGAGGATATTTCAGGATCCAAGCAAATCGTTGATGTGGAGAAGAAATAGAGTTGGAGAAAGAATAGATCCTTGAGGCACTCCTGCATTGATAGCAAACGAATTAGATGATACACCATCTACAACAACTTGGATCGATCTTCCCAGTAGAAAATTTTGCATCCATCCGCAGAGTTGTTGTGGTAATCCATAAGAGGCTAACTTGCTTAATAGGGCTCTATGCCAGACTCGGTCAAATGCCTTTGATATGTCCAAGGCTACGGCTTCGCCGTGTTGTTCAATTTGTTTGCGTCCATAAGTGCGTTACGTAGCTTAACAGGTCTCCAGTGGAACGACGGCTCCGAAATCAGTATTGCCTGTCGCTTATTAATCGGTGGCCTTATAGATATTTGAACATTTCGACATTCATTGCATTTACCATTACTTTTGAGAGCATTGAAAGTAACGCTATTGGACGATAGTTTTGTGGCAGACATTTCCTCCCTTTCTTTGGAATAGGTTGAATGCGTGCGGTCTTCCAGCAAGAAGGAAACGTCTTCTGGGAGTACGACATGCTAAACAGCTTACAAAGTACAGGTGCAAGTTCTGGTGCACAGCTCTTCAGTACTATAGCCGGGATTCCGTCGGGTCCCGTTGCCTTATTGCAATCTAGTTCTTTAAGGATGCGTTGAATTATTCGAGGCCAAAATTTCACTTCTGCCATTGATGACTGCACCCTCGGGATATTTGGTGGCTCTAGTTGTGCAGAATCTAGGGTGGAATTCTCTGAAAACATGCTATCGAAAAGATCTGCCTTTTCTTTAGGTTTTGTTGCCAGCGTGGCGTCTTCTTTTACTAGTGGTGGAAAAGAAGAACAACTAAAGTTATTACTGCTTGGCTTTGCCATGGACCAGAATGCGCGTGAGCCGCTAGGACATCCAATCACTTTGTTAGTGACTCTTTTGCTGTAAGTTGTCTTCGCCGATTCAATAATTAAGTTGCATCTATTTCGAAGAATTATAAATTCAGATCTTTTTTGCTCCGAAGGGTTCGAACGCCATTCACGGAAAGCCTTGTTTTTCGCTGCGGTAACTCGCTTGCATTCTTTGTTATTTGAATTTGAAGCTATTTTTTTGATGCAATGTGGAATATAAAGTTCCATACCGAGTAAAATCATTTCGGTTACGGCTTCTGCTCACATATTGACATCGGTATCTCTAAAGCACATATCAGTCCATGGCAACGAAGCGAAGAAATTACGCAGCTCGTCCCAGTTAGATTTACTATAATTCCAAATCGAACGATAACGATCCTAGTTCGCTCCTATTGGTGTCGGTATAGAGAGGATAGCAGATATTAGAGCATGATCCGAATTCCATAAGGGAGCAGACACTTCTATTTCATAATTATCTGGCTCTGTTGTGAGAAACAGATCGAGAGTGTTTCCGTAATTTGATGGATTGTCTGGAATTCGCGTGGGCTCATCAACGAGCTGAGTGAGATTGCAGCAAATGGCGAAGTCTTCAGCTTGTTTCCCTGCCTTGTCCGTTCGGTTAGAATATCGTAGCCAATCCATGTTATGGGCATTGAAGTCACCAAGTATATAATAACTTCAACAGTTGGATGATGAATAACGGGAAATATGGTAAGAATAGCTCTGTATAGAGCTCGAACATTTTGAGCGTGCTTAGATCGCTCCGATTTGTTTATGAAACACACTTGAGCACATCATAGCTGTCATATGGTTGTTTATTAATTTGGTTTATCTTCTGTGCCAGAATAACAACTCTCGTCCGCCACTTCAACTATTTCGTTATCCTGTTTTTTTCTTTCTATCAAATATGACTGTGAAGTGCGTAGTCACCTTTTCACTCAGTGTGCTCAGCTCAGTCAATTTATTCTGAGCTCATAGAGCGTGCAAGTCCTCTGAAAATGTCTGAGCTAAAAAAGAAACACGAACTTTTTTTTGACAGTTCAAGCTCTGCCTGGCGATCGCCTCCCTCCTATGACATGACATCATGACCGTAATGACTTCTATAGACACGTGCTAGAATCGAGACGCGTAACTACTTCTTTAATCGATTATGCATTATGGAATTGGTCCTTTCGCTACTCGGGATGTTGTTTTGAAAAATTAAAAAGAAAATGTAGGAAATACACCTATAGTGTAGTGATTGCGGCTTAAAAACATTATCTCGATCATACGAATATGTTATATGAAGAACATAATAAACAAACTCCAATTGATGAGGAAAAGATTTCAAAGAAAAATGAAACAAAATGTAAGAGTGCACCAAGAAAATGTGAAAAATACTTTGGAATTGTTTGCAGGAGTAGCTAGCTTTCAAAAAAAGGCTTTGTGCCTTTATGGATGAAGAACAGGAGCAAACATTGGTGAGATTCAATTTTTAATTCTGAAATTTGTGTGAACATTTTAGAATGCATAAACAAACATTCGATTTCATTTGTGATAAATTGGATGAAGAAATAAAACCAAATCCACATCATGTGCGTGAGTCAAGGATAAAAGTTGCTATAGCAAATTTTAAATTGGCTTCTTTTGCGGAGTATCGAGTGGTGGGCTCTCAATTTGGAGTAGGTAAGGTACATAAAAGCACTGTTAAAAAATCAATCAATCAATTTTGCATTCACTTTTTTTTTGCTAGAAGAAATTGCAATGCCGACTGGAGAAGAAAGGAAAACCACCATCAGTATTGGGAGCCATAGATGGAACTCAAATTCCAATATTGCCAAAATAGGAGGGTATATCGACAGAAAGGAATGGCAATTCCTAGTACAAAAAGCTGTTGTTGACTGTAACTGTTAGCCACTTTAATAATTTAATATTGGGTAAAGCAAATGTAATACATAAAGGCATAGAAAAATAGCGCTGTAGCGGAAACGTGATAAGGTGGCACTGCTTCATGACAGCCTTGAGGTATTAAGCCTCCTCATTGCGATTTGCTCGTCCATCAAGTTCGCTAATATAGACCTTGGCCTTATAGAATAAACACTAAAAATGGGGCCAATACGACGGCTACAGAATTTATTTAAATTGCTTAGATATTGTAAAGCCATATTAAAACTTGGTGGATGGATGCTCGCCAACGAATCTCCAGATGTACCACAAGAAAATAAAAGAATCGTTTGTGTCTACTTTCGACATGTTGCGAATATTTCCGAATGACTTACACATCAACATTATTTATAGACTTATATTTATAACCAACTAGTAGGTTCATGTATCTTGACTAACTATTTATTACCTAGACACCTAGTTTCTGTAATTAGATATAATTTTAGCCGCAGGAGAAACGGTACCTACATTATAAAATGTATCACGAATACCTATACGTAATTATTGCACCGATTCAGTTGGAACAGCCAAGGTTGCTCTATAGATAGAATAACTGTGGCAACCCTTATTATATCATTTCATTGCGTCCTCCATCAATCATTTGATATTCTCTTCTTACATAAAATGTCATTTGACTCTAAAAATGTAATCAAAGTGCACGGTAGTGCCACAGTGAAGTTCTCTATAGTAAAGGCACACACCCTTTTTACAGGTATAAAACTCAGGCTGTTTTCAACCTCCAATTGAGCCAACAATTTCAAACCTGAAGCATTTACCAAGCTCATTAAAAAGGCCCACCTCTCTGTAGGATTAGTCGTTCTTAACTTACAGGACTTCAAAAATCACAAGAACCGTAACTGAATGACTCACTCATTCAGTCACTCACTAATGATGATCAGATATTCAAAACTACGAAACACTTCCTGCCATCCTAGAATCGTGAAATTTGGCAGAATGCCAGATCTTATAAGGTACACACACTGGTAAAACTCAAAAACGTCAGATTTTTCATTCAGGGGCCGTGGAATACGTCCACTTTTGAAAATTGGTTATAATTTATTTGGGCGGCTTTTGATAGCCGTATATATTGAAATTTGGTAGAGCGGCAGGACCTGCCTTGTACGAAAGAAGACATATCAAAAATTAAAAATGTTCCATTTAAGGGGCGTGGTATCTGCCCACTCAAAATATGAATAGAATTTAATCTACCTGGCTGAATGAAATTTTACTGAAGAGTTTATGAGAAAGAAATCCAAGGTGACGGTAGTCTGGTCCCTCATTAAAAATTGTCCCACAAAATTTGAAAAAAGTGTCTCTATTGTCCTGCAAAATCGAATTTAAATTGTTCGACATATTCAAGCTGCCAAGCTTTCTTCGATGAAGTGTCAGAGAGTAACTACGTATTGAAAAAATGCGCTCTTCAGAGAAATATTTGTGTGAATCCTATACTATTATTCGAGCAGTATTTGCTGTGGGCCATCAAAACGTTAATGTATATCGGCGGTCACTTCTTATATTCTGAATACACTGAAAGCCTGCTGAAAGGAACTGAAATGCAAACGCAAAATATACAAATGGGAGTTGATGAGGTCCAGTCAACTCTTAACCATCCCTCGAAGAGTAACTTCCGTTTAATGAGTCCAACTACTGTGGACGATATTAGAGAAATTTGTACTACTATACCGACAAAAGTGTCATTGCAGCTTGAAAATTGATAAAGGGTATTATATAGTGTACAGCTTTAACCCGCTTTTTTAACTGCGCGAATTAGTGGTGTAATCAATAACTTTCAAGTGCACACAAGTAGTGCTTAGATGCATTACTTATTAATAGTAAGTGCAGTTAATAATAGTGTCGTGTTGAAAGGCCAACAGCAACACCTTAAATATATAATTATACAATAATTTATTGATGAATTAAGTTGTCGATACTTCCCACGACAAGTTATCAAATCAACCCCCTTCTTTTGAGTTGCTAGATATGAGTATCTGACATGGACATTATTGTTGCGGTATGTGTGAAAATTCGAGGGTTATTGCAAGTGTTGCTATTTTAATAATAATTGGAGGATTGACTTACCACCTACATAGCGGTAAGTTATTGATTTTATGACTGAACAAATTATGCATATTAAAGTGATCAGTGATAGGACTCATCAGGCACGTAGCCAGGGAGAGCTTCAGGAGCTGAAGCCCCCCTCGAAAATGTAAACAAAAAACAAAAAACTATAACTCTAATTTAAATTCAAATTTATAAAAAAAGGAGACTATCCAGGTAAAAAAAAAAATAAATAGGCGGCGCAACAGGCGGTAGACACCCAAGGCCTAGCTTCTCGCAACCATACGTTTTGTGTGAGTTTCTATTTTTGGAACGAATGGAAGGGACCTACAATTTTATGCCGAGTCCAAACGGCTGAATTGAGAAGCTTTTTCAGGACAGTCATACCCTCGGATGTTTGTCAGACGTTCGCGAGAGGTGGCGCAGTAGAAAAAACCTTAAGATGTAATTTGTGTTTTTCCGGGGATCGACCTGGGATCCCTCGCACAGTATAGTCCAGCACACTAACCACTGCGCTACTGCGCCCACTATCCTGGTAGGTACCTACATATACAGTATCCAAACGCTAGGGCTAGGTATAAATGTAGGTGTACTGTGCAAGCCATCGCTTGAACCTGGCTCCGTCCAATGCCATGTCCTCCTCCTGCAATTCGCAATTGCCTTGGTGTAGAGGTGTAGTTAGTGAAATGGCTAAATTCTTCCGCAACCATTCAAATTCAAATATAACTTTCAAAACTGACATTAAAAAACACCCATACCAGAGAGCCGAAAAACTCGACTTCTACGCCTTTGAGAAACTATAGATTCATTGAAAGGCATAACAGTATTATTTCCTTTGTAAAGCTCTTCAAATGCATCTCAATAAGTCTTGAAGAAATAACGTGCAGAACGTGGGCGATGTCTCCGAAAGCATTAACACTTTTGGCAGCGGTCCAAAGCCTAGTAAGCCAAACTGTATGCGAAAAACTATTCGATTTAACGCTGCCCTTATCAGTTTTCCTCCAGAACATATTCTTAGATTTCGTTTCTGCAATCGACCGCATAAAAGAAGTTCTGAATTCTCTTAAGAACATCAGAGAAAATGCCGAAGATTTTTTCAGAGAGGCTTTTCAATCCGCATCCCAACTTGCCGAGGACTTATTTGAAGTTGAATTAAGAGCTCCAAGAACTTCATTGAAACAAACAACGCGTTCCAATCCAGAAACCTCTTCTACTGAAGCCTATTTTAGGGTGTCTAGGTATAGGTATACTAATTCCTTGCATAGATTCGTTAATAAAAAGTATTATAGACAGATTCATGGTCAATGAAGATGTTCTACCATCGTTTCAAGCTCTTCTCCCAGGTTTTGTTGCAGTTGAGCGAGAACGAAATAGAAAAGCTAACATGTTAGGTACTATGATAATGCAATTTCGTTGTCAGCTGTAAAAGCTGAGTACTATAGAAGTTTTGAAATTGCTTGATATTTGTGACAAGGCTTACTTTAGAGCTACAAACTTCTTGCTTACGGTTTTGGCCACGCTTCCATTTGATTTGGTTAGTTCCATATTTTATATTATCAAAAATAAAAAGGATAAAGAAAATAGGTAGATGATTGTTAGACACAAATATTTTAGGCATTTTGTAGATACTTCCAAGTTAAGTCACTTTTCCCGGAAAATTGCATGATATTAACATTTTTATCATTTTGAAGTTAGTTCATCATGGAGGTTGAAAAAATAATAACGTTAATTAATTGCTGTAAGCAAATGAAAATTATTAAAAAATACTTACTCTGTTCTTTAAAAAAATAAAGGTATTGCAAGTTTAATATTTTATGATATTTTACCTATATTTTGAAAATAATAGCTAAAGCTGATGTAAACAATATTTTTTTCAAAGATTTGTGAGAAAGTATTTTTTAGGAAAAATTGCATAAATCATAAAAGTGTCACTTCAAAAAAAGCGGTTTTTAAGAAAAGAGACACAATTCGTATTAATACTGTAGGGAACCAACATTTTTATTTTTAAACGCAAGAAAATGCTATTGGAATATCCAACACCTTAAACCACACCAAAAAAAATTTACATATACCAAAATCTAATTTCTAAACCTAAAGTTGTACAGCCACTGTACTAATATGTAGCTAGAATTCAGCTTTGTCCCAAAAATGATTAGTGTCTTCGATAACCTATTGCATGCATTGGCTAAGCGTGTGGGAAAGCTTCGTTTTATTGCACTATCAGTGGTAAGCTCAGCTCGCTCGAAGCGTACGCTACTCTGCGAGGAGGTGGTTTTGAGGAAACAGTACACTCGCAAACCAGAAAACGTTTGCACCGCAAGCTTCACAGAATATCGACAGCGATAGTGATATTCATGAGAGAAAAACTATTTTTTTTGTCAAAAAACGGAGCTATAAGCTCATAGCTTGGTAAATAACGCCAACCACGAACGGATTAACGAGTTTATATAAGACCTATAACTCGTCGTCGGCTTTCCTTTTGGTTTTCAATCAGTACAGTGTCAAGTGCGTACATCTTTGAACGTGCATAGTTACTTCCAGCTATATAATAACTAGCTATTGTTAGACGCGAAAAGCAGTGTGTTTCGGAAAATAAGAAAAACTTCAATAGTAATTCTTTATAAACTAATCCGAATAACCTATTACCTTATCGCAAAAATATTAAATAAAGTGCTTAATTCATAGACTTCTGAACCTTAAAATAAAACAGTGTGTTTTACACTTCGTCCAGCGTGCATATAGGTATATTGTTGTAGTTCGACCCAATAATTTAACAGGCTTTAATAGAGCTCTGCATTCTAGTGCTTTTTGGAAGTAGACACGAAGTGAACCTCTGTATCATCTTCACACAAAGATCCTTGTTGTGTCGTACCCTAGTTTACAATACGTATCTAGTGGCCACACCTGAGTATACCCGGAATTACATTTTCGCACACCACCTGGTAAGTACCTAAACCCCCACCAAGTGTTCCTTGCTGAACGTATTTCATATACCTCTTACAGCCGTACATTTGCGAACCGCCCGATTTCCATCCCAGAAAAGGCCCCGCCAAGTTGGGAAAAGGGAAATTCGGTGCAGCAGTGGTGTGTGAAACTATACGTATATAGCATTCAAGCTAATTATAATCGCTATTCGACCACGTCTCCGCCTTCCTCTGTGTCGCAGGTGCACACGCAACCTACTCTTAATTAAAAGGACCTGGCTTAAACAACGTTTTGATACGTATGATCTTCAAACAAAAAACGATATCTCGCCGCAGCAACATAATCCCCATCTCCAGAAACCAGCAACCACCTCTCCACCCGCCGATATTACATCAGTCACTTTAATTGGCAAACTAATTAGCCATAAGTACCAGTGACAAAACCCGCTTCAATAAAGCCAAATACCACCCACCAGATAGTACCCTAGAAAAAGTAAAAGAAAAAATAACCACCCGATCCTTTGATCGCAAACACTAGCAAATAAGATCTTTCGCTTTCCATCCTAGGAAAAATTTAAACATTGTGTATTAATATGTAAGGACGACTCGGGCCTCTATCTTCAATATCTTCAGTAAATAACACCTATACTTGCATGGAAATTCGTAACAAATGTCCTGGTGCTGCAGCAAGATTCCCCCCCATATCCGACGAGCTAGGTCGAGCCAGGTGCAAGCATGCAGAGCTGCAGTATCATGGACGCCCTTCCGTTCTCACTGCCCGGACTGACTTAAGGTCTCCTGTAGCCTTAGGTCATATGGGTGGTAAAGGAGGCGGAATGTTTTTTTTTTTTTCATCTGCTCAAGTCGATCGGCGGTTACGATACGACCCAGGTGTGCAAGCACCTGTAGGATGGTATGCCTTCCTGCAGAAGTCCTAGTACCCCTGCAGCCTTCCATTTATTTCGTTACAATACATATGTTGTCGCCCAAATTTACACCTAAGTAAAATGTATTGCATTATAATTTGTAGATCGTAAGCCCACTTGAATTCATATAAATGTAAGCCCAATCGAACAGAAATTTTATGTAAACGTACATTAAATGAGAACGAACGAATGCACTCTTTCGTCAAAAATGTAAAGTGGAATGGGATATACCCTCCATATTTCGTTAAGCGTTCCCGATCTCGATTCTCATTTAATGGAGCGTGAATTAAAACACTTGTTTCTTACTTTTAAAATTAAACAATATTTATTTGGAACTATGTCCTTTATTATTGAAATACTTTTTACTAATTCTAAAAGGAGCTTAAGGCTACTATGTAGTTACAATAAGACTCTCGATAAATTCATCATACAGTCGTATTTATATATTTTTCTTATCTATCTACAAGGAGACCCAAGCGTACAATCGTCTTGCTTGATAATGAAGAAGAGATAATATTCCAACATTGTATACAAACGATATTATCTCTTGTACATATGTTATCATTGTAGCGTTGTGTGCAAGACTGTACTAGAGGCTAAAGATATCATTGAATACAAATAATGTTATCTTTTTTCTCAATATGTTTTGCTATGGATACTTAACTCCCCCCCTTGTTAAACGAAATCGTCCCGATTTTTCGACGCTATTTTTAACATTTCTCTTTCATAAGTTTTGTTATATGCGTCAATCTTTTTTTGTTTTTGACGATCTGTTATACATTGTATAGTTTTTATCATTACGTACGTAAATGCTAGAATAACAATCAGTGTTACAATTGTGTATATAGTTGATAATATCGGTTTTTCTTCAAAAGGAATAATTAGTTTTTTTAAAGTATCTATGTTATCGAATTTGTACATTGTATCTTCTTTAATTATTTGGTCGATGTAAGACTCTGAATTATGATTTCTTAATATAACTTCTTTAATTTGCTTATGCATGTTTTTGTATATTTTATCGTCTAGATTTATAGTATTTTCATAAGTAACTAAGTTTATACCATTAATTGTTTGATTATTTAACTTATGCTTACCGCTTAATAACATAACACCGGATTCAATTTCTAAGTCGTAATCGTATTCTTGTTTAATGTTGCATTTTGAAGTTATATTCTTTAAAAGTGGAATAAGACAATTTTCTTCTTCAAAGTTAATTTCACAAATGTTTTTACTTAGATGATTTTGACAATTTCTTGTTCTTAAATAAGTTTGGTTACATAAGGCAATTGTTTTATCTGTAATGATTTTTCCATGTTTTGAATTTAAAGGTGTTACTTTATACAATTTACATGATTTAATTAGAACTGGATATTTATATATTGTGATGAAGAATTCATCAGTTCTAGCTAAAAATATTTTAGAGTACTCAAGTATATTTATTATGGGTACTTGAATTATTTCATGTTGAATAATATTTTTAATGTCATCTAAGTCTAGGCTTCCTGATAAATATTCATTATTTTTTGCTGCATTAATTGTTCTGGTCAATAATAATAATTGTTCGTACACTTGTTCTATTACTAAATGTTCTTTAAGGCTCTGACCTTCGAATTGTTGCAAAATTTGTTCAAATCTAGAATTTATAGTTTTTTGTTTATTATTGTTTTCTATGAGATTATTTATACTCGTTTCTATGTTAACTAAGTCATAATGGTCAGGATTACCAAACACATATTTGAAAGCTGTTCCTAAAAAGTTAATTGATCTAGTATGCCTAGTATGTTCTTGTAATTGGTCTGCTAAATTCTTAATTTTACTTAACCAAATTTTTTCTTCCTGTGTAGGTTGATATTTACTAGTTACGATATTTACGTAAGGTTGAAATATCGAAGTCAGGTTGGTGGCATGTAACAAATAAGTTTGTTCTTTGAATAAATACACGTCATCTGTTTGCGTAAGTATAAACTTCTTGTTTAGTATCTCAGTTATTTGAACGTTTCCTTGCCCTTCTTGACTCTGTACAATTCCTAGTAATGTTAGGAATATTAATATTTTCGTCATCTGAAAAATGATAATTCTTTATGTTATCCTTGTGAATTTTTATTCCTTCTTTAGAGATTACCGTGTCTCCTTTATCTTCTTCTACTATTCTTGTTATGTATCTAGCGTTAGATTTCTTTCTAAGACCTGTGATTCTTACCATTATCTTATCTCCTTTTTTATACTCTCTGTGTCGAGTTCCTTTATTTAGACGTTCGATCACTTTTTTGGATGCTGAGTTTAGTTTATTTATTATAATTTCACTATTTCTATATTTATTTTGATTAAAGAAAATGTCTCTAGGTTTCAAACCGGTAACTGAGTGTATAGAATTATTTAATTCACGCACTGTTCTAAATATTTCTTCGATAAGTCTTGTTTTATTCTGAATTGTGAATATTCTAGACAGTTCAGTTATTGTACCGTTTACACGTTCTACCTGACCGTTAGCTGTCGATCTGTATACTGGAGTTTCTACTTTAGTTATGTTGTATTTCAAACACATTTGGTTCACCATTTCTGTTTTGAATCCCTTCTCGTTATCTGTCATGAGTCGTTCACATTTTGGGAAATAATTAGATAAGACCTCTTCCATAACGTCGTACAGTCTGTTTCGAGTTTCGATTTCCCGAAGGATTGTATATTTAGAATACTTATCTACTGTTACAAGGAAAGTATACTTGTCGTTGAAGTATATGTCCATATGAATGTGTGTTCCCACATGTGTTGGTATTTCTGAATTATTCAGAGGTTCTCTGATAGGTTTTCTTTCATATTTTCCAAATAGACATGCTATGCATTTTTTGTTGAAACTCTTTGCTTGTTTATTTAGATCGGGCCAGTAATATTTCTCTGAGATTTCTTGTATATTGTTACGTAACCCTCGGTGTGCTCTTTCATGAGTTACCCTTACAAGTTTTAGTTGTTCCTCCAAATTTGTCACGTCTTGAAGTTTTCTTGGTGTGAATATAAATCTTACTAGTGGGAATTCTTTTTTTATGTTTTCACCATATTTGTATATGTTTTCAAATTTCGTATGCAAAGCTACAATCTTTTGGGGTTGTATAACTTCTTTCATCTGCCTTAGTAAAGAGTCTTTGTCCTTAAACTTTATTATGAGTCTTATTTTGTTACCAAAATAGATTTGTGTTTCGATATTATTTGTTATATCTTCAATAAGTTCGAACTGTGCAGTGTATGCATTAAAAGGCTGATTCACAGTTTTTATTATATCATTAGAAGAACTTTCAGCTGAATGTGCTGTTTCTATGGTAGACGTATTTATGCGTTGACGTGATAATGCGTCAGCTACAAGATTTAGGTTTCCTGGTTTATAAACTAATTTTGCTCCAAAGTCTTCAATGATTCCCTTCCAACGTTTCAGCTTTGTGTTGGGATTTTTTCCTGATACAGAATATATAAGGCTCTGGTGATCGGTATATATGGTTAAGTCTGCTATACCATATATGTAGTTTCTGAGTTTTTGTAAGGACCATATGATCGCTAATAGCTCTTTCTCGTTTGTGCTATAGTTCTCTTCTGTCTTACTCAGTGTTCTTGACAAGAAGTGTATAGGTTGCTTATTCTGACTTAGTACGGCTCCAATAGCTATGTTGGATGCATCAGTAGTAAGCTCGAATGGTTTACTATAATCCGGTTGAAAAAGTTCGACTTGTTCTTTCAAATAATTTTTTAAAATTCTAATCGCTTCTAATGCTGAATCATTCAGATTTAACTTAATATTTTTACTTTGTTTTTTGTTTACTTTACCGTTATCTCCTCGTAAATATAATGTCAGGGGCTTGGCTATGCTTGCGTATCCCTTTATAAACTTACGATAGTAACCTGTAAGACCTAAAAATCCTCTCAAATCCTTTACCGTTTGTGGGACTGGAAAATTTTCTATAGCTGCTATTTTCTCAGGGTTCGTAGTGATTCTACCATGTCTGATTATGTGACCTAAGTATTCTACTTCTTCTTGAAAAAACTTACTTTTCTCATCAGATATTTTTAATGTGGCTTTATTGAGTACGTCGAATACTTGACTTATGTGCTGTATATGTTCTTCCTCAGATGAAGAATATATCAATACGTCATCAATGTAAACGTGTACGAATTTACCTACAAAGTCTCTCAAAATGTCGTCCACGCATCTCTGAAATATGCTTGGTGCATTTTTGAGCCCGAAAGGCATTCGTTTAAATTGATATTTTGCGCCATTTATAGCAAAAGCTGTTTTTTCTTTATCATCTGTTTTGATTTTAATTTGGTGGAAACCTGACTCCAAATCTAACGTTGTAAAGTACTTGGCTTTACCTAAATTTTGAATTGTCATGTTGACATCCGGAATGGGGTATCTGTCTGTTACAGTGTGAGCGTTAAGTTTTTGGAAATCAACAACCATGCGCCGTTTTGGTTTTCCTTTTTCGTCCAAACCTTTTTTAGGTACTGTCCATATGGGACTGTTATAAGGACTATGGCTTTTTTCTATTATATCGTCATGTAAGAGTTTCTGTATTTCTTTGTTTACGAATTCGTTATCTGCTATGGGATATGGATATTGTTTAACATAAACCGGATTATCATTGGTCGTCCTAATGCTTGCTTCTATAGTATCTGTAAAGGGTAACGGTCCTATGCTGTTATTAATCTTCATCAGTCTATCTATGTCTGCTTTATAAATATTATTTTCCCCAATTATGTAATTAATTTTCTGAATAGATTCGACACTGCTTATGGTAGTTAGAGTCATATTACTGAAATTTATTTCCGCGTTTAGAACTTTAAGTCCTTCATATCCTAATATCATATCAAAAGACTGAATATCCTCTAATTCAAAAAATGTTATATTTTTCTTTAATATCCTAACTACTTTCTTTGTATCTACCATAGAATAACCATGCATTGTTTTTATTTTTATAGGTTTAATTTTAATTTTTTCGCTAGAATCGCATTTTCTATTAATGTAATTATGGGTTGCACCAGTATCAATAAGAATTTTGTAAATTTTCTTATGAATAGTACTAGTTAAATTTAAGCAGGGCAACCCGTCTACTAGTTTAAATGATCTATTCTTATGTTATTATTTACCATACATTCCGTTTCATCTGCTTCTGCATATGTACTGCTGACATCGTCTCTGCGTTGTTGTCGGGAGTTATTTACTCTCTGCTGCTTGAAGTTCTGCTGATAAGATCGTTGCGGTCTGTTGTGTGTGTTGAAACTCCCGCTGTGTTCACGTTTCGCTGGTGGATTATATACATCGGGTTTGCATTGATTCCAATTTTGTCGCTGTGCATGTACAATTTGTCTCGAGTTTATCTCCATCGGCTGTGGTCCTTGATTGTGTTGCTGCATATTATCGTATTGCTTCTGGGGTTGATAATTCGTTGTTTGGCTCGAATAATTTGGTCTTCTTTCGTTTCTGCGTTCATGTGGCATATTTTTGTGGTGCTTATCTTGAGTGAGATGTAAATGCCTGTGCACATTATCATGTTCTATTCTGCGAGCAATTGCGAATGCGTGTTCTAGATCATTTATTGTAGCTGAATATAATGATCCTCTTGTAAAGTTGTCACTCATACCATCAATGAATATACGAACTGCGTCGTCGTTAGCATTTTTAATTAGTCTGTCGATTATATTCGGCGGATCACCTGACATAGTGATTTTTGATATTATTAAATTGAGATTTTTATTTATCTCGTCGTGGTATTCAGACAGTGTGCTTCTTTTTTGCGTGATGGCTTTCATCATGTCTTGTAGCACGTATAGAGGTTCTTGATTAGAGTACGTATAATCTAATCTGTTACGTATCGCCTCAAAATTAAAAATTGTGTTATAATTAGTTAACACATT
The DNA here is from genome assembly GCA_955612985.1 of Cheilosia scutellata. Lineage (NCBI taxonomy): Eukaryota > Metazoa > Arthropoda > Insecta > Diptera > Syrphidae > Cheilosia > Cheilosia scutellata. Next base: position 57,200,087 of record OY015313.1, on the reverse strand, counting down.
CGCGGCTGCACCCTGTATTTTACTTTTCACTATAGTCAATGCTGCTGCGTACTTACTGTGTGTTTTGAAGTTTTTAATGCTGTCCATTAATCTGGATGCTTCTTCGCGCCACGACCGATAATTTGATTGATCGCCGTTGAAAATAGGTAGGCTTTTAAATGCGTCTAACTGTATTTCACTACCATCTGTATATGTGGTTCTTATTTCCTCTAGCACAGGTATGTTTGGTACTATGCCTAATCCAGATTTTACTTCATTTAGTTTTGTTTCTAAATTAGTGTTTATTTGATTTTGGTTAGTTATTATTGCTGCTAACCTTGCATTCTCTGTGCGTGTGTGCTCTAGGGTTTGTGTTACTGTGTTGCACCTGGTTTCTAAAGCTTCTAATCTTGCCATTAATACTGCGAGTTGTTCCATTTTGAACTCGTGTCTGTTGTCGTCGAATTTGTGTGTTTTTTTTCTCCACATATACACTTTCACTGAATTGCTTTGCTGCTTCGTATGAAGAAGCTATATTTGTACCTGCTATGCTAGGTAATTCTTGTAACCGGTAACGCGAGTGTTCTGTTTATACTAGATTTCACTACTTGTTCCCGAGGTCCGCTCGATTGAAGTTAAAAAGTATATTTAACCTCCTGGCAGGATCGCCAATTAAAACACTTGTTTCTTACTTTTAAAATTAAACAATATTTATTTGGAACTATGTCCTTTATTATTGAAATACTTTTTACTAATTCTAAAAGGAGCTTAAGGCTACTATGTAGTTACAATAAGACTCTCGATAAATTCATCATACAGTCGTATTTATATATTTTTCTTATCTATCTACAAGGAGACCCAAGCGTACAATCGTCTTGCTTGATAATGAAGAAGAGATAATATTCCAACATTGTATACAAACGATATTATCTCTTGTACATATGTTATCATTGTAGCGTTGTGTGCAAGACTGTACTAGAGGCTAAAGATATCATTGAATACAAATAATGTTATCTTTTTTCTCAATATGTTTTGCTATGGATACTTAACTCGTGCTTGTAGAAGAAACACACCTTTGTAAGTAATATTTTACAATTTATTTTAATTCTAATGAATAACAACGATGTATATGTAATTATTTCGGAATATTAAACAATCAAAATCAAAGTCGATTCGTTTAATTTACACAATCTACATAGCACGCAGCTCCAGCGAAAACAACATAGGAAAAGGTGTGTAACAGTACCTACTTACATTATTATAAAAATTGTCACAACAACAAATAGCCCGTTTTTCAAGAAACTTTTGCTTCCTTTTTTGGGCACAACACAAATTATGCCGGTTTTCCACATAAACATACACAGAAATGAGGTAAAGTAAAAATTGTCACATTATCAATCTGGCGGTTTTCTGAAGCACTATAGTTATGCCGATTTTACAGAATGAAAAATAATTTCTCTGGCGCTGATACCAATGTGCATCCCTGGCACTTTTTAATACAATTTTCAATTTTCTTGATCGATTTTCGGTCACCATACTTTTGCTCTTAATCTTCGCTTCATTACGGTTACCCCTGGATATCCTTCATGTGCCAATTCATTCGTTTTGGCTCGCTAATAATCTGGCATAACAATACGGCTTCCGCGCTAAAGTTTTTCTCCCGCAAAACACAGCTCAGATTCGAAAATTTTTAATGGTTTCGTTATTTCGTTGCCAGTCGTTATTGTTGTAGATTGCATTTTTCATCTCTTGGATCAATTTGTTTTAATTGAACACTCTGTAATCTGTTGTATTTTTAATGCAACTGGTGTGGCTGTCGTCACCACCCAATTTACGTAGTGTTCCACGTTTTCATCGAATGTGCCCGACGCCGGCTTTTCGAAAACCAATCTAGACAATGGATCAGCATGTTGCTTTTCCCCAGTTTGTAGATTTTGTTGTACTTGAACGATTGTAAGCGCAAAACCCATCTCTCGATTCGTGCAAATGGTTTCGATCGCGGCCCAAATATTACCACTAATGGCTTATGGACGGTTATCAGATCGAATTCTCGTCCAAATAAATAAAAGTTGAATCTTTCTACTACAAAAATTGTTATTCCGTTACGCCATATATGCACTTGTCATCGTTCAGTTGCACATTCGATTTTTTTAGTCAAATTCAAACTTCAATCGGGATAGCAGTCTCTTTCCTATCTTCAATTTGCACTTCATCCCGTGCATCTCATTCCCTCTCCGCGAACCGGTGCTTTGCATTTGCATCAAATATTGTCTTTGGCATTTTTCGCCAAATTTATGTGACTTAATAAAATCAGACACACTACACACTCGGAAAGACTTAACACTTTTTTTTTCGATGTCTATCTTAAGTCATTACATCTTTTGAGTTTAGTTCGCTCGGTGTGGTTGTGGTAGCCAAATCAAAGCCAATTTATTCATAATGTCTGAAAATTATATACTGGGCTACTGCTACCTACCCCAAATTATTTTCGATAGCGGTTTGAATTCATATCGTCTGATGAATATTTAGATCGAGTGGAATAGTTGTATTTTTAGATCGCGGCTATATTTCTCAGAGCAAGCACTATGGCCTATGGACGCATGCATATATTACTTCCCGTTCCCAGGGCATGCGTGCATAATACTATTCCCCACCCCCAGGATATTCAAACACTTTATTAATTTAAAAAACATACATTTCCATATAACTAAGGTTCACTATTCAACATTAAATGCACAAGGGTACATTTTCAATGACAGTTCGCACACGACACAATAAATGTATGAAGCATGTCTAGGACATTTTCCCGCAATAGTCCAAATAAGGTTTTTATTTTTACGAAAGAAAAATTCGAAAAATATCCCGGAAAATTTGAGAAAAGCGGATGGTGTTTATATTTTTGTTCTTTTTTGTATAAACTCGTGACTTAACGATGGATTTGCGTTCACAAAACTATCATAAACAAATTTGTTGAAATTTATACAGGGCAACTATCGAGTTAGCTGGTAAAGATTAATAATTATTAAGCCTATGCCTGTATCCCTTCAAAATAAATAAATAGGCGGCGCAACAGGCGGTAGACACACAAGGCCTAGCTTCTCGCAACCATTCGTTTTGTGTGAGTTTCTATTTTTGGAACGAATGGAAGGGACCTACAATTTTATGCCGAGTCCGAACGGCTGAATTGAGAAGCCTTTTCCCTCGCACAGTAGTCCAGCACACTAACCACTGCGCTACTGTAAAAATTAAGCTAAGGACAATGAGGGTACATTTTGATGGGGGCTTAATTTTAGTGCGGACAGCGTAGAAGAGAATCGATTATAATTTTCAAGTTTTTTCACCGGGTGCGGAGCATTTGTCTTAGACATGTATACGACGAAAAATGTGTGCAACATGTTTTGTGCTAATTTTGTTATTTTTACTTCATGAAGGAATTATGTTTGTAGATTATGTCTTCCCTTCAATAAGTAATAATTTATGAAATAATCATAATCATAAGAAATAATAATGTTTGTTGCTATAATTTTTTTGCTAATATTTTTGTTGTCCCTGGTTTGTCTTTTAAAAATAGGGCCACCGTATCTATGGTCCAAATGCGATTGAATTTATTGTCCGTGCTTTTCATAGAAAATTACCGAATAATCAAAAATAAATAAAAATATAAATACCAATTTTAATTGCTAACTTCTACTATTTTGGGGAGTTGAGACAGTTTAAAGTTGATCAACTCTTCAGTTGAAAATGCGTCAACTTTAAGTGAATAAACTTATGATTTTCATAAGTTAAAAATAGAAATCTTCACTTACTTACTTACTTAAGGTGGCGCTACAGTCCGGGGTGGACCTGGGCCTCAACCAACAAGCGTCTCCAGCCAGCACGATCTTTGGCCAGCTGCCTCCAGTTTCGCACGCTAAGTTGGTTGAGGTCCCCTTCCACTTGCGTGCGCCACCTGAGTCGCGGTCTTCCTCTACTGCGCCGTCCCTCGGGTGTGGATTCGAAGATCTTCCGGGCCGGAGCATTCACGTCCATTCGCTCTACATGACCCAGCCACCGCAGTCGTTGGACCTTCACTCTTCTGGCTAGGTCGATGTCGCTGTACAGCCCGTACAGTTCGTCGTTGTATCTCCTCCTCCATTCACCGTCTATGCAGACGGGACCGAAAATTACTCGAAGAATTTTCCTCTCGAAGCAGCCAAGAGTAGCCTCATCCACTTTTGATAGAGTCCATGCCTCTGCACCATAAAGTAGGACAGGGATGATTAGGGTCTTATAAAGGGTCACTTTAGTTGTTCGAGAGAGGGCTTTGCTACTCAATTGCTTTCTTAGCCCAAAGAAACAGCGATTGGCAAGAGTTATTCTTCGTTTAATCTCAGCGCTGGTGTCATTGTCTGAGTTCATAGCGGAGCCTAGGTAGACAAAGTCCTTTACCACTTCAAAGTTATATCTGTCTATAGTGACGTTCTGTCCAAGACGTCGGTGTTGGGTGTCCTTTCTTGATGACAGCATATACTTTGTCTTGCCCTCATTGACCGCCAAACCCATTTTCGCCGCTTCCGTCTCAATGCCCACGAACGCGCCAGTGACATCACGCTGCGTTCTGCCGATTATGTCGATGTCGTCGGCGTAGGCGAGTAGGTGGACGGACTTTTGAAAGATAGTGCCTCTGGTGTTAGCGTTTGAGTTTTGCACTATTCTTTCAAGAACGATGTTGAAGAAGTCACATGACAGCGCATCGCCTTGTCTAAATCCTTTTTTGACATCGAAGGTCTCGGTGAGTTCTTTACCGACCTTGATGGAGCAGCGTGCATTCTCCATTGTCATCCTGCACAAACGGACGAGTTTGGCAGGGATGCCAAAACTAGACATTGCTCTGTATAGCTCGTCTCTATAAATGCTGTCATAGGCGGCTTTAAAATCGATGAAAAGATGGTGGGTATCGATTTGGACTTCCTGGGTTTTTTCCAAGATCTGCCGCAGTGTGAATATTTGGTCGATGGTAGACTTTCCTGGCCTGAAGCCACACTGATAGGGACCAATCAGGTTGTTGACGAAAGGCTTCAGGCGTTCACACAACACGGCAGATAGGATCTTGTAGGCGATGTTAAGAAGACTAATCCCTCTGTAGTTGGCGCAGTTCAGAGGGTCTCCTTTCTTGAGGATCGGGCAAACAATGCTGAGGTTCCATTCATCGGGCATACTTTCCTCCGACCATATTTTACAGATGAGTTGGTGCATGCTCCTAACCAAGTCATCGCCTGCCGCTTTGAATAGTTCGGCGGTTAGGCCATCTGCTCCAGCGGCTTTGTTGGACTTAAGCTTAGATATAGCTATCTTGACTTCGTCCAGGTCGGGTGGGCGGAATTGTTGGTCTTCATCGTCCAGGTTGAATGGTTCATTCTGCCTGACAGCGGGATTTAGTTCGTCATCGCCGTTAAACAGTCTGCAGAAGTAATTCTTCCATATCCTCAGCATCGACTGCGATTCTACTATGATGTTCCCTTGTTCGTCCTTGCAGGCTTCGGTTCGGGCTCTGTAGCCTTGGCAGGTTCTTTTTACCCTTTGGTAAAACTTCCGAACCTCATTCCTGCTGTAGCATCTCTCTATTTCCTCGATCGCGCGCTTCTCGTGCTCTTTCTTTTTTCTCCTGAGAAGCCGGTGTTCATTGCTTCTTTTCTGCGCGTAGAGCTCACGAGCAGCTCTGGTCCTTCTTTGCAGCGCCGCTTTGTATGCCTCTTGTTTCGCTGCATGTGCTTGCCGGCACTCGTCGTCGAACCAGGGGTTTCGTTGTGGTGGTCGTGTGAAACCAAGCACATCAGAGGCGGCGTCTCTGATGGCTTTTTGGCAATGTTGCCACTGGTCTTCGATGCTTGATGCTGGCTGCATAGAACCTCTTGAGAGATTGAGAGAGACTCGATCGGAGAAGGATCTGGTGACCTCTTGCGATTTTAGCCGTCCGACGTCAAACTTCCTCACAGTATTTACTTGTATTGGCGGTGTTCGGGATATCCGAAGGCGTACCTTGGCTACAACAAGGTAGTGGTCCGAGTCAATGTTGGCCCCTCGGAACGTTCGGACATCCATAATACTGGAGGAGTGCCTTGCGTCGATCGCAATGTGGTCAATCTGGTTGACGGTTGATTGATCGGGAGATCTCCATGTGCCTTTATGAATATCGAGATGCGGGAACCGCGTACTTGCTATGACACCATTTCGCCCCGCCGCGAAGTCGATCAGCCTAAATCCGTTATCGGAGGTGGTGTCGTGTAGGCTGTACCTTCCGACAGTACTACCAAAGATGTCCTCTCTTCCTATCTTTGCATTAAAATCACCTAGGACAATTTTAATGTCATAGTTAGGGCACTGCTCGTATGTCTTGTCCAAGAGCTCGTAGAACCTCTCTTTGGTGTCGTCGTCTTTCTCCTCCGTGGGGGCATGGGCGCATATTAGGCTAATGTTGGCGAATTTAGCCTTGATGCGAATTGTCGTGAGGCGCTCGTTCACGCAGCTGAAACTTAAGACTTCTTGCCTAAGTCTGCCTCCAACGACGAATCCACATCCAAATAAGCGCTGTTTTTGTTGCCTAGAAATCTTCAAGCTGAGTTTAACTTCGAGTGGACAAAATCACCCTAAGAGGACAATGGTCAAACCAAAAATAACACTCAATGTTGATTACTAGTGGCAGAAACAATTTTGTGGTCACAAAATGGTATGGTAAGCAAAACGTAAGGTTCTCTAGAATTCAGTTGTTAACCGCAAACTTGGAAATATTAATGTTCTTCTCTAATATTTGAACAAATCCAAAGCTCCACATATTTGACTCATATAAATGGCATAAATACATTATTTTGCAAATTTTATGACTCAATCACGTTTTTGGGGTTTTCTCGAAAGTATAGCCACATTACAAGTAAGCAAATTTGGAAGTGGAGTTGAAAGAGATTTAAAAGTGCTTGATAGAACGAATAACGAAGAATTCTTCTCCACAAAGTCTCATTAGCAAAGAAATGGCAGACAGTTATGGTTTGTTTGTGGTAACCATTCCTTGGTAAAAGAGAGATTTTATATATTTTGGATAAAGATTCGTCTGTGGGATAAACTTGATAATCCAAGGCAATTCAGAGTTACTCGTTCAGTACACTAATCAAATCTAGTAGTGAGAGTTCATCCTGTACCCTCCCACATGGAAACGTGATCGAATATTGGCAATGAACGGATGAACGGATGGACTATGGACCATAAGGAACACTTTGCCTACAGATACGTGGCATCCATACGCAAAATCAATGCTTAGGTGGTAGGTCTTTCGTGACAGGGTTTAAATAAACTGAATTAGCATTCAATTTGGAAGATATAGGCGGGTGATTATGTAAACTTTTAACCCGTTCACTTCCATGCCGCAGTCTAGTATAGTTTGAGATGGGAGTAGCCTTGTATTCTCCAATATAAGCTCCAGTAAAAATTCTTGTTTTTTACAAAAATCTTCTTAGTTTTATAGTGGCGACATGTACGGAACTTACGATGACCCAAAAGTTTCATGCGATTTTAAAAAATCATTCTTCTTCTTTTCTGTATGCCCATTTTTATTTTAAACATTATATCGACTTATGAGTACTATAGTACTACCTACACTGTAATGAAATAAACACAGAAAGTGGAAAGGGTACCTATACCTTACCTACGCATCAAGCATTTGGAAAGATTGTACCTCTTGCACTCACGGGAAAGGCGATCCTATAACGCTTTAACAGCGCCCCGCGATGGTTGCAGATATGTGTTAGTGGCACTGCAGTACTGGTCCAGGGTGGTCCTCAATTTTGGATGCTTCTGTCGGTTCCGTGACAAGGCCATATTCGACGGTATGGCCTTATGTCACTTTGCAAAAGCGTCATAAGACCACATTTTTTTGCGACATAGGGCCATATTTCCATCATGCCCTGAGGGCCTTATTTTGCTCAGTTCAAAGTTAAATTTTTAACGATTTGAATCTTAAGTCCACAATACATAGCCCATATTCGAACACATGGCCCTATATCGCTTTGATAATGGGAATTTCGAAATATGGCCTTATGTCGCATGACCTTCTGTCACGGCACCGCTTCTGATGTCCAAATATTTTCCAAATCGCGCCAGTCACAGCTCGCTGAGCTCTGTCAATGATGACAACGTCACCCCCTTAAGCAAATTGTACAGACTTGTGAGAAATGCTGCCTCTGGTGTTGATTTTTAAGTTTTGCACAATTTCTCAAGTATGACGTTGAAGAGTTAGACAGCGCTAGAGCATCACCTTGTCTAAATCATTTTCGATATCAAAGGTCTCGGTGAGATTATTTACAGACTTATGCCCCGTTCACAATGTGGGCGTGATAACTAGACGAGAGCGAGGCGAGAATCGCTCTCGCCTTGTTCTCGCTTTAACCTCGTCCGGCAATTCACAATGAAACGTGGTACGTCGGCGAGTTTTTCTGACAACGAATAGACGGACCCGGACCACTGAAACTACAAAACCATATTGCCACTTCGATTTTTTATACAAAACAGAGCTGCACTTTTATTGCTTTTTTAGCACTTTTGCATGCAGTTTGAATATTCTCAAAACAACCAATTCGCAGTTTTCAGGCGTCGCTTATATAACTATCAGTAAAATGCAACCGAAAAAAATTCTGTTGCTTTTTTTGAGCACTTAAACTTAATGACTGGGGCCAGATTATGTAAGACGAAAACGATCGAACGTTTTCGTTTCGACAATAGCAGTCTCTGTCTATTGCCACAGGTATGATAGAGACAGGTTTAGTGAAAACGAAAGCGGTTTTCGTTTCGTTTTTTACAGAATCCCACCCTTGAACTCAATCTTGGTCTTAAAATGTTGCTTATGAATTATAAAGTTAGTTAAAAAAAATTAAGCAATTGTTGTCTAAGGTTGAAAACTCACCGGATAAAGCAAAACGTGTTTTTTTGTTTCGTGAAACAAGACCACATTGTTTCTTATGAGGCAACATACACCAAAGCAAATGAAACAAATCACATGTTTTTGTTTTTTAAGAGTTTCGGTGGTGGTTGTCGAAAATACATGCCATTGTATACAAGCATAACACACACCGAATGCAACAAAACTGTTTCGAACCAGCGTCGTTGACGATAATTGCCTACTTTCTTAGAGCGCAACACACACCAAAGAAAACAAAACATAAAAACCAAAGCAAAACAGAAAAACATGTTTCATTGCGGATAGTTAACCTGTTGTTTTTGCGAAACAAAATTTACATGTCGTTATTTTTAAAATGTTAATAAGATTTGCACAACTTCATTGTCTGAGTCCGACCAACACTAAAAGCAAGTCGTAAATTCCACACCAAACGAAACAAGAAAACAAAAAGTTTTGTTTTGCTACATTCTGTTTCGCTTGGTGTGTGTTCAAATAAAAAAAAATTTTTTTTTTTTTTTTCGAATCAAAAACGTGTTGTTTAATCTAGTCTACATTTTATAGAAAATTAATTTATTAATTTTTTCGTACGTAAAACTTTTTCTGTTGAACTTCTTAGTCAATTCCAGAACAGGTTCCAATGAATTCCTATGAAAAGCTTACAGTCTTACATCCTAATGAAATTTGCTCAAGAAAAAAGAAACACACTCAAAACATATATATTTTCGGGGCAATGTTTGTTTAAAGAAATACGAAATTCCCCTATTCACCGTCATTCATTATTATGGGAAAATAAGTTCCAACATTATCGCTGACTTATTTAAAAATTTCTCAGAATAATCAAACCGTTTCAAAATAATAACAAAAAAAAAACGATAAAAGTGCCGCCCTGTTTGATTGAGAAAATACAAGTGGCAACCTTAAGTACATTTCTATGAAAATGGCGTCGCTTCCCACTCAGAGAGTAAATGTCATCGGTGTCTCGGGCGAGATTTTTCCAAATTTCCGAAATGGCCATTGTGTATTGCGCTGCATGCATTTCCTTTAATTGGAAATTATTTGACAACTCGCGCTAGACTCGATCTCGCTCTCGTCTCGCTCTCTCGCTGTGAATTGGCCATTACTGTCAGGGATGGCAGAGCTAGACGTGGCTCATATGCGCCCTTAAAATCAATAAATAGATGGTGAGTATCGATTTGGACTTCTTGGGTTTTCTCCATTATCTACCGTAGTGTAAATATTTAGTCGGTTGTCGGACTTACCTGGCCTAAGACCCCACTGGCGGAGGCCAATCTATTCGTTGACAAACGGTTATAGACATTCACACAGAACGGCAGACAACGGCTGGTAGGCTGTTTGGTCCAGCAGCCATCTTGGGCTTGAGTTTAGATATTGCTATATAATCACCATTTTGTTCGGGTGGAAGGTAATCCTTTTATCATCAATGCTTCGTTCTGCCTGTCAGCGGAATTTCTTCGCCGTTTTATAGTCTGTAGAAACGGTCTTTCTACATCGTCAACATGGACAGCAACTCCACTACAAGGTTTCATGGTCTTGCCTGTACTCTTCATCAAACCAATGGTTTCGGGGGTCTGGTGAAATCTACTCGTATAGTAAATCATTTGGCAAAATTTCATTTTGGGAAATCAGAAGCGGAAAGTATTTTGTTAAAAAAATCGGGAGCATCCCACAAAATGGAATCACTCTCCTGGTGCTAATATCTACGACAAAACTTGTCACAATATTATCAATGATAAAATTGTCATCAATTTCAAGTTTAAACTATGTATGTGTCAAACTCAGCTTTTTCTACAAATTATCATAGGTATCTACGAGTTTTGGCCCAAATCTATTTTATTTTAATTTAGTTTCCAAAAGCGTTATAGACAAATTCATCCGAACTCTGAGAAAGTTTCTTGAAGCTCAGTCGTGCACTTTTTCTTTTTTTTTGAACATTGTACATGTTGTACATTTCCACGTGTATCTGATTTGACATTCTATATGAAATACGAAATTAATTCAAAGCTATTTATTTGTCTTTTCTGTTATTCAAATAAAAAAAGAAAACTTAAATAAATATCACAATAAAAATATATAAGGTTTTCTACAAGCTCTTTCCATCCATCTTTGATTGTAGTATTGTACTCGTATTCTAAAGAAATCTCACTTAAAATAGTTTGTCAATAATTTTTGGTTTCTTTTTATAAGTTCTTAAATTATTATTATTTTATACATAAGTAGGTAGTTATAGGAATGTCTATATAAGTTAACTAACTAAACGTTCATTGTCACCAAAAATTTGATCGTAGTTTTCGATTAGCACCTTTGCCAATGTGTTCATGCGGGCAATATCGTACTCTATTTGGTTCGCAGAGAGAATGCAGGGACCCCAAACAATTGCCAAATTGGAGGCTGGCATCCGGTTTTCATGACTGTAGTGAGCCACCCTAAAAAATAGAAATAGGAATTATAGAAAAATTTTTTTTTTTACTATTATCCACATTTTTCTCTTACGTGGTCAAATGTTTTATAAGAAATTTTAAAGTGGCATGATTGGGATTTTTCATATCCTTAAGCGCGGTTTTCAAACTGATAATAGCAGACGCCTCCATTAAATTTCTGACCGATGCCAATCGCTGATAAGTATCTTGTGGTATAAGCGGTGAGCCTAATTCTCTAAAGAATAACTTTAATAGACTAGTCAAAGTGTGAATATCATCGGTAACTAATAGCTTTGGATCGTAAATGTAGCTTTCGATAAGTTTTTGCTTAAGTTCATCTATGGCAACCTTGTTGCCGGAGGCTCGATATAATCCATCCATTTGGATGCAGTCTTTTTGTTCAATATATTCGATGCAATCGACAACAAATCGTGGTACATCGGGATAAGATGTTTCATTCATTTCTAACTTTTCTAGTGGAGCATTGAATATAGGATACTTTGGTTTCATGCCATCTTCTAAGTATAGACTAGTTGCTTCTGCGCGTCGGAATATGTTGCGTCCCTTTTTGTTTTCCTTGGGTGATCTTGTTTGTCTAAAGGAAAATTGTATGTTAATTAAGATATTCACAAAATTATGTATGGCATACACTTACAACTTAAATACTCCTCGTTGTACTGAAAGTAGAAAATAATAAAAGAGACGTTTAATTTTTTTTTTAATAATCAACATTTTTGTAATAGATAATAAGAAATATTGTTAATGCAAAATTTTGCATTTTATCAATTTATCAGACTTCTATATCGAACCCCAATATCGAGCCTCTATAAATGACTTTAAAATCTGGCTCAATCGAGTAGTTACAGACTCACTCACTTACTCGCAACTGAATACCCGCAAAACCCAATATCAATATGTACTCCTGATCAGATGGTTGGAGTTATTTGTACTCATCCATTTTATCAAAAAAGGGATGTCTTCACAAATTCCAGTGGCAATTGGTACTGGAGAGGTAATTGTAAATACAACTGATCGTCTAGTCTAGTGATCTGGAGAGTCGATCTTATAATCTCCCTCACACTTGCAGTGAATATCAGTCGGAACATAAGTTGACAATCCGTGCTAGGTACTAATAATCATTTTCAGTGTCCAGGCTAAATACTTTCCATATAAAATTATCCATTGTGACCGTCAAAATATTTAAGTTGAAGATTAAAAATGATTATTGGTAAGGCCCAATATTTCTTAAATTTCGAAAAAAAAACTTGAAATGGGAGCGGTAATTAAATTAGCCAGCGCTTTGAGCACCTCCCAGCGACATAACATAGATACACTCACATGCACATGAATAGGACCAAGATTTTTTAATCATTTTATGTTGTGTTTCTCCTTTTCATTCCTAAATATCGGTATTTCCTTTATGCTATTATTTAGTACATAGTACAACTTTTAGCAGCGAAACTAAATTCTCACAATTTTACAGTTATATGTTATTTTGGCAATTGCTTTGCTGTGGATCAATTTATTGAAGCTGTAGGTATTTTTATTTTGATTTCGCGTATATTTTAATCGTTTTTCAATCAAATGGGGTGAGGAAAAGTTGTAACTGCAGAAGAGAAAGCCAAAATAATTGGCTAGAAGGAGTGTAGTCTTACCTATAGCGTTATTGCCAAAAAAAAAATTGGAATAAGAAAGTCAGTGGTTTGGAATTTTCTTAAAAATAAGTGCAACTATGAAAACAACATGTAGGGAGGGCCAAAACAGCTACTACATCATCTGAAAATAGACGGATTGTTGGAGAAGCATTAAATTCACACTGTTCCGCACCCAAAACGTGCCTATATTCCCCTGATCTCAATCTAACTAAGACTGTTTGGGGATGGTAGTCACGAAAAGTATACTAGTCCGGTAAACAATTTTCAGATGTTAAATCATTAACAGCAGCCATCAATGCCACATGGAGCGACATTTCTTAGAGCTACCTAGAATCTCTGTATAACTCACTTCCAAACGGTATTTTTGAAGTTATTTCCAACAAATGCGGCTACACCCATTATTAACTAAGCTTAACAAGATAAAAAGAAATGAATTTGAACTGAACTTTGCAACGTTTTGTTATTGATCCTTGTTGCCAGTTACTGTCCCTATTCAAATGCGGCAAGAGAAAAATGATTTTTTTAAGACTACACTAAAAAATCATTTGTTTAAAAATAACGGAAAGATTTTGGTGCATAATTTTGTTTTCCCTTTATACAAAATTGAAATCAAAACATTAAAAAAATTATGTCTATACACATAATATGTATGTTGTTTTATTGAAAAACCGCAAAAGAGAAACAAGAAATCTTGTCCCTATTCAAGTGCATGGGAGTGTAGTATATACCTACTATCTACATGGTTGGGGAGTTTGAAGTGATCCTCTACAAGATGCATGTAGGTCCATTGTGCTTTTGTCACTGATGCAAAGGACGCGGTCCTCATCTGTGCAACTAATACTGAAATAATGACAGGGAATATTAAGGTGGCTTCTCAGACTCAGAAAAGCTAAATTCAAGTCTTTCCTCCCACCCAATCACTGTAATTTGTTCAATGCGATAAGATATCTACGTTTTTTATTTTCTAAAGGAAAACGGTTCGTATTTTGCATGGGGCACCCAAATCTCTGAAATCAGTCTTTATAAACTTCCACTTATTTCTAGAAGTGTTGGTGTTGAAGTTTGTGCATTCATTTGGCTTGGCATTGGGGTATAGGGGTATTTCTGTGAATTCTTAGACTGATAAGCTTGTCAAACTACATAAGTCCATAGTTCCATTATGTAGGTACATAGTTGGCGCATTAAGTCCCTCCCTATAGGACACTAGGTCTAGTTCCCTCACTTTTTTCTACGTTCAATGTTAATAAATTGTAGAATAGAAGCGTCGAAAAAAAAATGAAAATTTTAGACGATAAGGTTACTTGATTTCAACCAGGGATCCCTCGCCCCAAGGGCTTCGCGACGAACAGTTAGGGAACCCCCGCAATAGTATATTATATAGATTAAATTGTTGCTAGCTTTACTGCAAAGATACTTAAGGTATTAAATTAAATAAATAAATAAACAGATCCGTATAAGGGTCCAGGCCTAACTTCTTACAACCATTTATTTGTGTGAGATTTTTTTTAAGAATGCAAGCGACCTAAAACTGTATGCCGAGTCCGATTGGCTTAATTGAGAAAAGCTATTTCATGACATTAATACTCTGGGATGTTTTTCAGACGCTCGCGAGATATGGCGTAGTAGAAAAAAAACCTTAAGATGCGTAATTTATGTTTTTTCCGGGGATCAGGTTCACACAGTAGATAGTCCAACACACTATCCACTAAACCCAATTGGTTTTAAATATATACATTTTTTTTAAATATTTAAGTAATCGCTACTATTATCTACTAGAAAATCCTCAGCGGCCAAAATTTGACCGCATTGTAGCGAAAAACATATTAATTGAGGGTCGTTTACTGTGTTCTTTTAATCGTAGCAACATAATGCGAAATAAATTCGAATTGGAAATGTTAGCAACACAAAATGGCCTATGCAATGTCATATTTCTTCCTATTGTACGTGTAGCCTAATAATATGCAATGCATTAATTCATTGTATTTTGTAGTGTATATGTATAGGCATATGCAAATCAACAATTCTGTTTATCAATTTTTATTATTTGTGACAAAAGAGGACATGCGAAAAATCATCTACGAATATTCACCTTTCATTTGGTTCAAATTTTACAAAATTATTCAGTTTTGAAATAACACCGTAATCGGTATACGACAAAAACAAATGTAGCCTATTAATAATGATGATAATGGCGAATTCAAGTATGTACATTTATATTGGGGATTGTGGCTACTTTTAAATTTTCAAATGAACAACGTTTCTCAAACTTACACTTATTCCGCACTCTCTCGGTTATTGACTTCTTATCTTCCTCAGCTGGTACATCTAGCAAATTTCCACTGGAAATACTTTTAAATCTTTGAAGAATGCCAAATGTCGGTGGCGGACTATCCATCTCCTTAACAGCCTGGGCTTTTAATATTTGGCTTTCTGAAACGATCTAAAAACAAAAATGAAAACAATAAAAAATACTGCAAAATAAATATTTCATATTAGATAGGAACGTCATGTATCTATGTACCTAGGATTGACAAACATTATACACAACAATAAATATTGCTGTTTGATATTTTTGCAGGGACCTAACATTTCATGACGTATTGTAGGTACTGAATTGATTTGAGGGAGTTGGACCACACAAAATACTAATGACCCTTATATATAAGGTAGATATATGCAAATTTTCAAGTCCCTGAGACATAACGGTTTTTGCAGTAGCCGAAAGTATTTTTAGTCATATTTTATAATAAACTAAATAGCTATTATGACTAATAAATAAGAGTGAAATTCTTACTGTTTGGTACTTTGTTTGGATATACCATACCCAAGTGTTTATTCCAAGAAGTTAGCTTGCGTTTACCTCCAGGTCTGTCGTAGTCAGCAGTTAATTATGCGTCATTATTTTATTCGTGGGTGTGGTTTCAATTAAATTATTGGTGTAGGTACTCAAAATGCTATTTTTGGGACAAATATGAATTTTGTTCAGCGGTGTTTACACAAAAGAATGTCTTTAAGGAAACCCCTATTTAAACGATTGATAGGTGCTTCCAAGAAATCGAACAAGATAGCCAACGACATCGGCAGATGTTGTAGTCATATTTTTTAAGTATATGTATGTATTACTTGCAGTGTATCTACAAATATACGTGTACATATATACACTCTACACTCTGCGTTATTTAAATTTATAGGGGTATAG
The DNA here is from genome assembly GCA_955612985.1 of Cheilosia scutellata. Taxonomy (NCBI): domain Eukaryota; kingdom Metazoa; phylum Arthropoda; class Insecta; order Diptera; family Syrphidae; genus Cheilosia; species Cheilosia scutellata. The sequence goes on along the minus strand of OY015313.1, from coordinate 57,183,893 downwards.
ATAAGTAGGTAACGCAAGTTCCACCTCGTCATTAATTGAAGTAAACAAGGCCGAATGGCGTACTCGATAAAATGTAGAAAGTATGTACATATCGATGATGATAGATAGAACTATTCTAAATACATACTAGCCAGTGTTTTTATATCATGGGATTTATCCCTTTTTGTGGGAATTTCGAAAAGCCTTTCGTGGGATAAAGGGAAAAAGCATCACAATCGGGGGAATTTCAGGAAGCTGACAAAAAAAATTGTAAAACCAAATTTTTATGAAATTTCATCGAAACTAATTCAAAAATTCACAACAATTATCAGCACAAATAAAAAGAGCTCATGTAAATAGCCTCTTTACAAAAAAAATCTAGTACAAAAACAATCTGTTGGCGCAACGACAGCGTATGTAGCTAGACCTCTAGCGCCAGCGGCAAAGTGACATTTTAATGGAACCAGTTTGAATTTTTATTACTTTATCTTCATGAGCATCAAAAATGTATTTTGTGTAACTTCTACACTTCCACTTTTCCTTGTTTTTTATTAAATTAATTTAGACTTGATAGATTTCTTTTGGCACTTTGGCAGTTCGTTATTTTTCTTTCAATTTACCAGTTAAATTTGTGGGCGCAGTGGCTCAGCGGTTAATGTGCGAGAGGTCCAAGGTTCGATCCCAGAAAAAACACAAATTACGTTTAAGCTATTTTCCACTGCACCACCTCTCGTGAATGTTTGACAAACATCCGAGAGTATAAATGTACTGAAAAAGCTTCTCAATTCAGCCGTTCAGAGTCGGAATAAAATGGTAGGTCCCTTCCAAAAATAAAAACTGACACAGAATAATGGTTGTGAGAAGCTAGACCTATAGGGTGCCTATACGGACTTGTTGTACCAACTATTTATTTATTTAGTTAATTTTGCGCTAGATTGAAACATTTCCCAGGATATTTCACAATATGTGCTAGAGCTCTAGCGCAAATGCTGAAATGTCAGTTTCTTTTATATGGAGTTTAGCATACCGCTAGTCATCTAGCGGTCAATGGAACGCGGCCATTGTGATTTTCTTTCAATATAATAAAAATGAATTAAACATTTTTTGTTTTTTCACTTTAATGCATCGTGGGAATTTTGTGGGAATTTGAGAGAGTCCTAATAACACTGATATCTACTATAGCATGTACTTTTTTTATACTTGGAAACTCAATGCATTACTTTGAGGTAGGCAATCTTAATGCAATATAAAATAGTTTCCAATTTACCAGTAAATGCTTTGCTTGCGCGGTACTAACAACCATTTTTGGTGTCCAGGTTATATTTTCCTAACTCACAATTGTTCATATTCATATACATAATTGTCTATAGTGACCTAAACAATATTTAAGGCGAACCTTACAAATAATTATTAGTAGGTTAAGTCCCATCGATGAAACAAAACCATAAGTTATGAAATTGATTTCGTTTAAGTAGATGTTTCGAATCTTGCATCTTAACGTTTTTTCCACTGAGTCATTTCTCGCCTAAGAAACATCCGACAGTATTGAGTCTGTATAACTGATACCCTGTTAAAGCTTTGCAATTGAGCCATTCAGACTCGGCATACAAATGTAAGTCCTTTCATCCCACTCACACCAATGAATGTTTGCGAGTTGCGCCAGCTAAATGTTTATTTATTATAAATAAATAATAAGTATTTATTTCTTAAGTTTATGGCGCTGGATCAATGTCACGAGCCCAGATAATGTCACGTCATATGGGACATGCAATCATTTTATTTTAAGCCGATTGTGATTTTAATTTTATGCATGCAAAAAAGTATAAAGTAATAAGATACACTAACACTATAGTTTTATTATTTTAGCGTATTGTTTAAAAATAATTAAAATAATTAAAAATAAACACGACTTCCACGCTATATACAATTCGATTGAAGTTACAGGATCTTTACTGGTAACGTCAAATACGTACACCTTTGTGTTCTTGATTCAATCAATATACCAGGCTCAAAGGGACAACAAGGAATCCCAGTTCTTTGTGCCAAACAACATCTCAATACGACTATGTGAAAGCTAGAAATGTATTAGATAATGTCAGCTCAGTTGACAAACTATCAAAAGAAATCTATTTGACAAAAATTCGTAAGGAAGCGGACACTTTGCACTCAATTACAAGACTTTGTAATGCATTTCACAAAATATGTAGTACATCGCGTACCTACTGGTAAGACCTAGTATCTTTCATCTCATCTTTCATCTAGACATACCCCGTCCTGCTGTATGGTATATAGAGGCATGGATCCTGTTAAGATGTATACACACTCAGTTTCGTCCAGTTTGTATAGCAGGAATCTAGAGGAGAAGGTAAGTAGAGGTAACGACTCCAACTAATCAGCTAAGATGGACAATACGGCCCTAGCGAGATATCCGTCGGAAAGTAAAAATTCTGTACTCCATCGGAGACTCAAATTGCATTCGAGATGTCGGAAAAGAATAAATAAAGTGCTTCAATTCATTGATTTGTCATGATGTGTTTTCTAGATTGGGTTTTTTCCTGTATTAAGTTCACGATAAGGATAAATTCGTATTGTTTGGTGCTTGCATTTTTGTTTTCTCTTTAAGCCCAGTATCCTGCTTGCGCTTAATTTTAGCGACCGCACTTCTCTCCACACAGCGCAAATAATTGTTCGCTAAATCTGTAGACATATATTTGTATGGGAGATACAATTTTGCGCTAACAGGATACTGGGCTTGCTGAAAACACAAATTTAAGAAACAAATTTAAGCAACTAAATTGCTAAAATGTTTTTTTTCTTTATTGCTTTCATTCAGCAATACTTCGCACAGCAAATCGTAAACAAATACCGCAACAAATTTTTGTCGGATTATATAAGAATAAAATTCGTATAAAGCTTTAAAGTATAAAGCTTTAAACGCACTTGATAAATTATAAATTATTACTATTACTTAGTACCTATACTATTAAATCGTGAGCTCTACTCGCAGAAAGGAAGAGGCGAACACTGGCTTATCAGGAGAAAAAAAAGAGCACGAGAAATGCGCGATCGAGGAAATAGAGAGATGTTTATTGCAGGAATGAGGTTTGGAAGTTTTACCAAAGGGTAAAAAGAACCTGCTATGGCTACATAGCACGAACCGAAACCTGCAAGGATGAACAAAGGGACATCATAGTAGAATCGCAGTCGATGCTGAGGATATGGAAGAATTATTTCTGTAGACTGTTTAACAGCGATGACGAATTAAATCCCGCTGTCATGCAGACTGAACCATTCAACATGGACGATGGAAATCAACAATTCCGTCTAACCGACATGGACGAAGTGAAGAGAGCCAACAAAGCCGCTGGAGCAGATAGCCTAACCGCCGAGCTATTCAAAGCGGCAGGCGATGACTTAGGTTAGGATGGATGGTTAGGAACATGCGCACTGACTCATCTGTAAAATATGGTCGGATGAAAGTATGCCCGATGAATGGAACCTCAGCATTGTTTCCCCGATCCTCAAGAAAGGAGACCCTCTGAACTTCGCCAACTATATACAGAGGTATTAGTTCTTCTTCTTAACATCGCCTACAAGATGTTATCTGCCGTGTTGTATGAACGTCTGAAGCCTTTCGTCAACAACCTGATTGGTCCCTATCAGTGTGGCTTCAGGCCAGGAAAGTCTACCATCGACCAAATATTCACAGATCTTATGGAGAAAACCCAGGAAGTCTCCAAATCGATACCCGCCACCTTTTCATCGATTTTAATTCCGCCTATGACAGCATTCATAGAGACGAGCTATACAGAGCAATGTCTAGTTTTGGCATCCCTGCCAAACTCGCCCGTTTGTCCAGGATAACAATGGAGAATGCACGCTGCTCCATCAAGGTCGGTAAAGAACTCACCGAGACCTTCGATGTCAAAAAAGGATTTAGACAAGGCGATGCGCTGTCATGTGACTTCTTCAACATTGTTCTTGAAAGAATAGTGCAAAACGCTAACACTATATCTTTCAAAAATCCGTCCATCTACTCGCCTACGCCAGCGACATATACATAATCGGCGGAACGCAGCGTGATGTCACTGGCGCGTGAGCATTGAGACGGAGGCGGCGAATATGGGTTTGACGGTCAATGAGGGCAAGACAGCAAGTATATGCTGTCATCAAGAAAGGATACCCAACACCGACCGACGTCTCGGACAGAATGTCACGACAAGGTATATGCTGTCATCAAGAAAGGATACCCAATACCGACCGACGTCTCGGACAGAATGTCACTATAGACAGATATAACTTTGAGGTAGTTAAGGACTTTGTCTACCTAGACTCTGCTATGAACTCAGACAATGACACCAGCGCTAAAATTAAACGAAGGATAAATCAATCGCTGTTTCTTTGGGCTAAGAAAGCAATTGAGTAGCAAAGCCCTCTCTCGAACAACTAAAATGACTCTTTATAAGACCTTAATCATCCCAGTCCTACTTTATGGTGCAGAGGCACGGACTCTATCAAAAGCGGATGAGGTTACTCTTGATTGCTTCGAGAGGAAAATTCTTCGAGTAATTTTCGGTCCCGTCTGCATAGACAGTGAATGGAGGAGGAGATACAACGACGAACTGTGCTGAAGAGTATGAAGGTCCAACGACTGAGCTGGCTGGGTCATGTAGACCGAATGGACGCGAATGATCCGGCCCGGAAGACCTTCGAATCCATACCCGAGGGACGGCGCAGTAGAGGAAGACCGCGACTCAGGTGGCGCACGCAAGTGGAAGGGGACCTTAACCAACTTAGCGTGCGAAACTCCAAACAGCTGGCCAAAGATCGTGCTGGCTGGAGACGCATGTTGGTTGAGGCCCAGATCCAGTATACTATTAAATCAGTGTGACTGCTCTGAATGTTCACTAGGGCTACCACGTCGAGCAAACTTATTGAAATACGAGGTTTTACATTATGCCAAATGTCACATTATGATACGAGGTTTTTTTTTTATGAGCTTATCACGCTTTTGTTTCATTCGGATTCAGATTGGAGTACATATTTTCATTCGATGCAGAATAAAAATCTCATATTTATGGTAACAAGTACATTGTTCAATGTTATTAGAATTAGAAAAAAAAAATAAATCTTGTCAACTAACAATCAAGCTCTATGTTGTAATGATATTTCTTTAAGATGAAAATGAGAGGACGGAAATACAATCGATTCTCTCATATCATAATTAGAACGCACACTATCATGTAATGACCTTCGTTAGGCATACACACAAGAGGTTATCAACCGACTCGGAGATACGCATACGAATACGAGTAAAATAATTTTTATTATATTTTAATGACTACGAAGTGAAAACTATATTTTTCACTATGTTCTGAAAAACCCATCATAAATGTACAGATGAGAGAATATAACATTAATCACATTTTACATACGGACACAGTAAATAAAATACTGCCTCTGAATGGATGTGTGGGTACGAATACGAGTATCTTATGGTACTTTTCACTCCATTGTTTTCTATTGTTTTAATTCTACTATACTGTGAGAATATACGAAAGAGAAAAGGCCGTTTGCATCAAAAACAAAAGGCCACAATTCTGCTGTATTTTCATTGAGATAATAGGTAGGTAGGTATATGTATATTTTGCTCACCATATCTTCCTCATCCTCAAGGTAATTAACATCCAACAACATGTATTTCCACGCTTGAACCGAATCCGCGAACATTCGGCCCCCGCTTTCACTTGACTTTTTCAATTTATTTCCATGACAATTGAACTCGCTAGGTTGCCTCGAATAATCTGCACTACTTGTTGTCTGTGGAGAATCGTTTGGGCCCCGCCCTATCGGTTTAATAGTCGGCTGCTGCGCAAAATAACTCGAACATCGATTCCGGTCGTAATCATATAATACCGCGCGTATCTTTGGCTCCTTCAGGCTATAGACTATGCATATGTTTCTGAAAATGTGATGTGTGAGGCTGAATGTCGAGCCAATAGTCATCGTACTAATACTGCTGGCATATCCAGTTATGGTACTTCCACTTGACGAAGATTTAGTTGTATTGACACTCAGAGTATCTGGCTCTTTGCTACTTAGACTGACATCTAGTTTGGTGGTGAATGTGAATTCGTCATCGGGCTCCCATTCGTCGTGATCTTCGATATCAGCTCCCGCTATAGATGCGGATGAGTCACATGTTCTTGGCAAGTGTTGGTAGTACTCATCGGTGATGTAGTTTTCTTGGACTTCCCCTACGGTCTTGAATTTCCATATCGGTTGGTAAATAGGCTCGTCTTCCTCCTCTCTTGTGATGGTGCTGGTGGTTCCATTTGGTACTGTCATTATCGTGGAATCCGATGTGGTTATTAATTCTAAATTCAAATGCACTTCTGTTTGAGGAATGCGATCTTGATCTATAATGCTTTCACTTGCTAATGATCTGGCTGGATGGCAATCACTTGACACTAGTTGTATGTGGCACTTGTTTCGGGATAAAAACACTTGAAACCGACGGAATATCTTCAACAATCTGGGGTATTTCAAATGCGAGAGATGTGCCGATTGATCAATGCCACTTAAGAACACTTTCAGGGGAATATCGTAACTTATTAAAATTTTGTTTAGGCTCTTGGACAGCGCCAACTGTTGATGAATTTGTTCAATGTCGATTTCAAGGCCAGCACAATTGAAAGCACTTTTTGTTTCTGACACTACGGATATTTGAAGGGGATTCGCAATCACCACTTCAACTTTTTCATCATTTTTCACTTCGTTCACTTCCGTCACTACAGTCTCTGAGTGGCGCGATAAAAATGAATCAAACGCCTGCAGAATATCACTCACAAACTCGGAATCTTTCTCATAGATACAGCAACGTTTGCTGAACTGATGCGGCACTCCGCGTCGACTATGTCCCAGGCCTGCTGTCACTTCTGTGGGTATGACTTGCGACTGCGCCGATGGCGATAAACAATTACGATCATCTCCCACCAGGTCCACTTGGTAATTACGCTGCTTGCTTTCGTCGATGCCATCGAGTTTCAGGTAGATTCCCTGACGTTTCGTTCGTAGGTGATGTTGGGTACTGTTCGCCTGTTGTTTCTCCATGAGACTGCGTTTGAATTCGTTCACCATTTGTTGTGCGAAATCGAAATGCCTGCTTTCCTCGGAAAACGATCTCAATCGCACCACATCTGTTGTGTACACTACTTGCTCTGGGTAAAATACAAACGATGATGCACCACCACCACCAGTGCTAGCCGGAATACTTTTCGGATTACAAACCCCGGTATCTGGCGCCCCGAAACTATAGTAGTCGTGGGTTTCACACCGCAATGACGTCACCCACTCACTAACACTCGTTTGCACCTGTTGTAGATACGTCGCCGACGACGACAAATAGTTGTTATCAACCGAATCGTGACTATTGACAGAGGTGCTGCGAAAAAGTGGCTCACAGCCAGTGCCGCCAATTAAGTAATCGTCAGATTGTGATTTTTGTTTGACACACACATACGGTGTCTGCAGCAGCAAGTGATCGTCACTTTTTCGCAATTTGCCGTAGATATGATGATCGCTGGTGCTCGACTTAAGACGTTTCAATTCACAAATTCGCCCTAGATCGAAGGTTTCATTTGTCCGGAAGACATTATCGTACCCGTCGACATTGTGAACGATTTCCAACTTCCGAATGGACGCTTTTGGATTGTGATTAGGCGGCGCGGACGCGTTAAATGATTTTACTCTCTTCAGCGAGCCGAACAGACTGTGAAACAATCGCTTTTTCAACTTTTTCGAAGTCGATTTGTTGCCGCTCAGACGGACCGCGTTATCTGCTCTGTTGACATTGTTATTTTTGGAGCAAAGCGAGCACTCGCCTCCACTGTACACTTCCGAGCACTTATCACAAATATTCTCATAAATATTCGAGTTATCTTCAAGATACCCATTTATAACGTATTGACAAAAGTTGCACAATTTGCCGCGCGCCTCAAACACCCCATAGCCGCAACCGGAACAGAGGTTCTCGTAAGCCGAATCGTTCGCCTTGGTGCTGTTGAAGAATTTTGCTAAAATTAAATTTTTACTCGGATCGTATGAGATATTTGAATAGTCGCGATCGTTAGAGGGTTCACTTCGTTCACTTCCGATATATTCAGCGGTCTGCGTATGGTTTGAACGAACACTAGCCACACTGTTGATGGTTGACGTCGCGGTCTCGTGCGATTCTCTGTAATCGGTATGAATGTTTTCAAAGCTACTTCCCCTTGGCATGATCACACATAGGTATTTGATTTTTAATTGTATGAGTGTATCTTTTTGTGCTGTTCGTTATTTTTTTGTTTTTGTACCATAAGTTGTTGTTTATATAAATCGAGAACAGCAACTTAAATTCCGGAATGAGTCACTCGGGTTGAATCGTGTGCGCGATATTATCATGCTTTATGTTGAGAATTTGAATTTTGTTGTCAAGATTTTATTTTCGAAATACACTATACCTACACAAAGGACAGAGTTGTCCATGTGTGTGATAGATAACAAAGGTGTGTTTATATTTAAAGTCGATTAAGATAACACCGATCGAGTTTATTGAATATATAGCTCAGCTCATGTGGTGTTTTGATATTTTCAGTCTTTTGTCAACTACACCGAGACGGACACTTAATCTGACTAATCTTGTGTCTTGGAGCTGCGGACTCCGGTTGGGAAATGCTCGACAAGAAGATTTTATACACATTGAATGACTTTATGGCAGGGCGATGCCAAGTAGTACTACTGCATGCATGTGTCGACGCTGAAGACATGTGTAGTTTAATCAAAATCAATTCAGAAAAAAAAAAACGACCAACAATTGAGATCATTGTGCTTAATTAATTAAGTTCAAAGATCATCTAGACGGGTATGGCTGCATCCACATATACGAGTGTGTACAGTGGGGGATGAAAAATATCCACTCTTTTATCACTATAGATGTGGGTTTAAATTGTTAAAGGGGAAATTACACCAACTGCGATTGATATATGCTTAATTATTGTCATCAACCCTTTTAGGCTTCCACGCGTTTGGTTAACGCACTCTGAGTAGACAAGAGACAAGACGGCCGGCGGCGGGCCTTTTTAAATATAGAGCGCGTACGCATACCTACGTTAATAATATATCTAAAGCCGAGTTTCCCAAAGTGTGAAAATCCAAATGCTCCGCGGAAAGATGGGAAAAAATATGAAATTTCCTTCAGACTAGCTGCAACTTTGTCATTTTATTGTTGGAATTTTTGTATTGATAACACAATAAAAACCAGTAAGACAATTATCTTCGACTATGCCGGAGCTCAAATACCCGGTTACTATATTATTGTAAAAATAAATAAATATTTTAGTACCTATTAAAAAGTTATAAATTTGTATGGGAGGTACCTATGGATAGTTTTTATTCGACCAAGCTCATTTTTTTTTTTCAAAAAATTTGAAATATTATTTAAACAATATGTGCAAAGTTTAAACTTGCTATCTTTACTGCAGCTATTTAAATTTAATTTTTAACATTAAATAGCTATATGTTGCGTTCACGAAAATAGTAGCGCTGCTCTACACAAAACATGAACAAAATGAAACGGTACTTTTTCCGTTAAAAAATATAAGATGCAAACTTTTAGTTTAGAATGCAGAGAAGAGAATACAAATTTGAAAATTCCGTTACTTTCGGTCAAAATTAATTTACTTTTGACTATTTTAGAGAGATGCACTACTATTTTCATGAACACAGCTGTATATTGTATGGGAGGAAGTAGTAGTTTTCATCCGATCTTGCTCATCTTCGAACTTAGCCTCAGTTTGGTGGATAAAAGCTTACGTACCAAATTTCAAGTCGATAGCTCTTAAATTACGGCCGTAATCGTGTGGACAGACGGACATCGCTAGATCGACTAAGAAAGTGATGCTGATCAATAATATATTTATATAGTTTGTCATACCTACAACGCCTCCTTATGTGCACTGAACCAAATTTGGTAGTGATATTGACAAAAAAGCATGTAGACTTGAAGAAATGGTGATCAATATAAGGTCAACACCTCCTGTCCGTTGTTTTGACAAATATTTTGTTATATTTAAGAAATATTGTCACTTCGAAGAAAGTTTCATTAAAATTAGTGTTCTTCGTTTTAAAAAAATATTCTTCAAATTGAAAAAAACATTCTTCAACTCGACGCATCGTGCATTATTAATCAACGAAATTTTCTTCATTTTTACGTATTCTCTTCTTTAAATTGAAAATCAATTCTTCATTTCAACCCTTCACTTTTTTCATATTAAATAAATATTCTTTAATTTTATGCATCAATTTTCTTCAATTCTTAACTTATTTGTTCATCATTAAACAATTTTTTTTAAGGAAAAAAACTTTTTTATTTTTTTTAAGGAAAAAAACATTTTTTTTATTTTATTAGCATTAGGTATATATACAATTGAAAGTTTAATTTAAACTTACATTTTTATAAGTGATTTAACTTAAATACTTTTTTTGTCATAATTGGGCTTGACTTTATGCAGGTTTAGCAGGTTTGGGTAAAGGTCCTAGCTAAATTTGGAAAAAATAAACAAATTGATTAAAGTTTGTTTAATGTTATGTGATTTAGAAATACGACGACTTACTTATTGCCCAGTTATGATGATCATTGGCTGAATATTTGTCTTGATGCATCTCCTCCGCACGGTTTATCGAGAAAGATAGCCTAGAAAAGCATGTTAGCTTTTGGGAAAAAATTATAATAAAAAGTTAATGTTTTTTTAACTCATTTAGCTGCGATTAAAGGTAGGTATACTCTACATTTTTTTCTAGAAAGGAAGTGATGAAAAATATTTATTTTACTTACGTTTTTCTTATACAAGTGTGTCTGTGAAGTTTGCTCAGTTGCCTCACTTTAATTTATAATTTTCTTGACACTACTTCACTTTGTCACACTTTCAAGAATAAAAGTTATCACTTCGAACGCAATATTGAACAATAAAAATTAAACTTCTTCAAATTGATTAATTTCTTCAATTTGAAGAAAAAAACGATTAAAAATCTAAAAATATGTTATGAAAAATTGTTGATTTGAATAACTAATTCTTCAAAAATGAATAAAATATTTTCTTCGATATCACCTACCGGATTTAGTTCAGTCAACGAATTCAGTTTGTCAATATGACGAAATTTCATTCGTTTGAATAAAATACTAAATCGGACAGCTGTTGAAGAAATTTTACTGATTTTGAATATTAAATTTTCAATAAAACGAAAAGTTTGATGAAAAATTGTCGATTCGAATAATAAATTCTTCAAAGATTGACAAAATATTTTCGTCAATATGACCTACGCGATTTGGTTCAGTGTGCGTTACAAATGGAATGTCAAAGTGAATACAGTGATCCCCGGATAAGTGACCCTCGCTTAATTGCGTTCCTCGTTTAATTCAGCCGAAAACTGAGCAAATAAAGCATTCCATAACAAATGTGCCTAACTTTTCCCGTTTAAATGCGTACCGCTTAAATGCGTTACCCGCGGTTAATTGCGCTACTAAAAGTAAAGCTTCTCGTAAAACTTCATATAAAATCTCCCGTTTAAATTAACACACACAAAAAAAAAGCATAGACAACTTTTTGTACTTACAGCTTTAATAAAATCAAAGACACTTCTTGTCAAATCAATTGCCATATTGACATGCCATGGAGAAGGCTCCTCTGGTGATGTGCCGAATATTTTGATACAGATGTTCTCTCCAATTTAACTAAAAACTATGTCCTTTAATATTATTATTAAAATCAAATTGGTCGAGACTTCTACGCTAAAAAAAACTATGCACCCAAAGACATTTTCAATGTCGATGAACGCGGTCTATTTTACAAAGCCATCATCTCTTAATCGAAAAGGACATCAAATAAGTTATTTACAACTAGCGAACCCCCTGCACACTTCATAGTGCAAAATAGAAAAATAGAAAAATCTTAGGTATTGCCTATAGGTAACATTCTTGTCTATCAGGGTAATGAATATCAATGTTACAAATTTTTAAAGCCTTGGTTTCCATTGCTATCGAAAAATAGAGTTTGAAATGATTTTTTTTTGTATGGGATGCGCCACGCCCATTTGCCTAATTTTTCCGATATTCACAGGAATAGATACTCCCGGTCCCGGGCCAATATCTACCTATGATTGTCTGTAATTTTGAACTTGTCGATTCGGTGGCTTTGGAGATATACGAGTTTGAATGTTTTTTTATGTATAGACGGTGCCACGCCCCTTTGTCTAATTTTGACCAAACTTCACAATAACCAACTAGGTCCAATATCAAAGGATTGAGCTGAATCGGAGCAAACTTTTCGAGTTCTTGAAGCGTACATAAACGAACATTGTTCGTGTTCTTCAGTTTTGAACTTGCTAATAAAAACGCTATGCGTTTTCAAGGCAATAAAGCGGGGGGTTTCCTTATTGCGTCGACAACGCACATAAGCGGGATTCTCGTAAGTGCATTCCTCGGATAAATGCGTTGAAAATTGTACATTTTCCCCGACGCAACAATCCGTGGACTACTGTATACCGGATACCCTCACCACAGTGTGGCACCGGGTATAAAAATGCGTAAAAATAAATTGTGAACTTCAGAGCTATCAAAATGGAAATGAATCAATGGCGATAGCGAAAAGATAAAGATTTGGTTGTTCTACGAAGCTTGTTTTCGCTGAAATACAAGTTTCTAAGAATACCGGAATCCGGAAGTTTTGAGAACCGCAAAAGAAAGGAGATTGGACGCAAAACTATCTACTACTCCAAAGAAAGATTCCAATCCATTTTTGATGTTCATAAAAATTAGGGAGATTGTTGCACCTAAACTCCATCAAGAACTCACGGCCAGGGATGTTAGGCGCTGTGTCGTAGAACAAAATCCTCGTGGATGTATATTCCACAAAAAAAAAAAACACATTATGTCCTCAAAAACCTAAAGAAGAGCCGGAATTTCGAAAGACTCCACTTACAAAAACCACTGCAATTTTAGAAAAATGTTCTTTGGAGTGCCAAATCCAAGTTTAATTTGTTTGGATCCGATGGAAACGTGTATATGTAACGCGTCCTCCAAACAAAGAATTGCAGCCTTGGCAGAAGCGTTAGCGATATTCTTCAAAGGCAACTTCAACCCATCGCCTCCTAATGATCCTGTATTCCTCTCAGAAGTCCATGCCACATTCAGAAGCATCCAAGAATCGACGACCACAACTACGGCATTCATTGACACAAATCAAGCCGACGACCCCGTGGATGATGACACCTTATCAACACCAGAGGAAATCGCTGAAATAATTCAGAGCAGTCACTCTAAGAAGTCAACTGGTCCGGACAAAATATCCAACTTCGTTCTGAAAAAGCTGCCGCAGTCAATTATGATCTTGCTGGCTATAGTGATGAACAACTGCATCAACAACTGCTACTTACCTAGGAAATGGAAATGGAAGACCGGAGAGTGAAAGATGTTTGTAACCAACTCAACATCTTACCTGACATTCAATTTGGATACCGGGGAAAAAAATTCTACGTTGCACCCGTTAATGAAGTTCCACCATGATGTCACGAAGGGTCTCAACAATCACCAAGTCACAGTCGCATGCTTCTTAGATTTGGAGAAGGCATTCGATTCTGTGTGGATTGAAGGACTTATTCACAAACTTAAACTGCTAAGTTTTCCCATACACCTTATTAAAATAATTTATAGCTTTCTTCATTCCAGGACCTTTTTTGTACAAATAGAAGACACCCATTCACGAACAAAAAGTATCAGAGCCTGTGTAGCCCAATGATGGATCAGCGCTATCAACCACAAACGACGTTAAATATCTTGGAGTCAACTTTAACGAGCGATTTAGATTCAACCCACACCTGAACACTGTTCTGAGGAAGGCTGCATTTGCGTTTCATCGAGTCTACCCCCTGATAAAGAAGCAAAACGGACTCAGTAAAAAAAACCAAGCTGCTACTCTACAAACAACTTATAAGGCCGGTAGTAACTTACGGTTTCCCCATTTGGTACACCATTTCCAAGACGTACATGAGAAAGCTGGCCATTTTTGAGAGAAAACTCTTAAGGATCTGCACAGGACTCCACTACGATCCAATCCGAAGGAAAAACGTCAGAAGTTCAAGACTCTACGAAGAAGCCAGCATCATCCCCCTAGAAAAGTACATGGTCACACTTTTCCAGAGAATACTCGGGAATGCATCCAGCCATCCAAACCCTCAGGATTGCGGAAACGCAACACATCTCAGAGCATCGATACCTGCATGTATTGGCTCTACTAAACGAGGACCTATTCCCAAGAGATACTGACAGGGCAACTATACCCTTCTATGATTTGACCGAAACAACCCACCATCGAGGATAAAACCAAGATGAACAACCCTCTCTACCACCACAAGAACATCGACACTCGGATTTGAACACCCTGAGGTCAACCCTGACGACGATGAATACTATACGAGTATGAATCTAAGAAAACACAATTTATGTAAATAGAATTTAAAAAAAAAATCAATGTAAACCGTTGGGCCCCTGTTGTTGAGCCAACACATAAAATATTAATAACCACTTTGTAAACTAGCCTTAAGACAAATTGTATATATAAAAGTTCAATAAAAATTAATGTTAATGTTAATGTAAAAGAATTGCAACCAAAGTCACACCATAAAGCACGGAGGAGAGAAAGTAATGGTCTGCGGTGCATTCTCTTGGTTTGGTGTTGGTCCATTATAGTTGTATAAGGGTCGACCCTTGATCAACACGCTTATAAAAGCATATTAGAGAAAACCCTTTTATTCATACATGCCAGTAACATATGATTTTTAACACCACAACGATCCTTAGCATACTCTGAGGAGAGTGAAGCAATAGCTTACAGATAAGAAAATTAATGTTTTGGATTGACTCGCGCAAAGTCCCGACCTGAACCCAATTGATAACTTGTGGGCCGACATCGAAAGATGGGCTGTATGTGGATTGTATGCCCCTTCCATTCCTCCCAAAAATAAAAACTCAAAACAAAATCGTTGTGAGAATATGAGATGCTAGTCCAATGGTGCCTATACGGACCGGTTGCGCCAAATATTTATTTATTTAAAAGATGCCGCATTTTTGTGGAAAGTCTTCAGAAAAAGTCTTCAGTTTAAAAAAAAAATAAAGGCTATTCCATTAAATTTTGCTAATTTTTATAAGTTTTGGAAACTGGCATTTAAAAGTTTTTGTTATTCATTGGCAAAATCGAAATGAGTTCAAAATATTTCTGAATGATTTTTTTTTTTTTTTTTTAATACTATATTTAAAAATTTTATAAAATGCTTAAGGTCACATCACATACAGTTGCTCTTCAATTTAATAAGATTTAATAAAAAAGTCGGAAAATAGTAATTGCGTTTTCCATAACTATGAAAAGTGGGATACGTACGGAGAACGAAGTGCTCCGCGAGGAATTTCTCTCCAGAAAAGTGCTCCGCTACCAAAAAAGATTGGGAACCGCTGATATAAAGGAACGAACATAAATAATTAAAGCCCAAAGCACCCCATAAATTAATAAACCATACCGAGCAGTTTATATTAATTGAAATTGTGTACGTCGGTTGGAATAAATTGCAACAACCTGTGACAGGTCTAGCCTCGATGAATTTTCATGCTTGAGCTTCTATGGCTTTCAGCGATGTGTTCCGTAAAACGAACCGGTAATTATAATAACTAGTATGTGCTCATGAGTTGGGTCATTCTCGCTTGATCAAATCAGTTTCAATATTATGTAGATACACAAATGCATTCGTCTAAATCGAGTTTGCGCCGTACGTCACCAACTGTTTATGTGGAAAGATTGACATCAAAAACTACAATGTTCAGGGCGTACTAGTCTAGGCGTTTTGATAGAAATAAATAAATAGCTGGGGCAACAGGTCCGCATATGACTCTGGCTGGGCCTAGCTTCTCGTTTGTGTTAGGGAGCTATACAATTTTATGCCAAATCCGAACGGTTGGTATCAGGAGGACAGCTATACCTAATCGAATTGAAGTACAGGTTCGCTTACTGACCAGGAGAGAAATGATAATGCCTTTCCAAGTGAATTATTATATACGGAGAATTGACCGTCAGAAACTAACTGATCAAACAAATTACCAAAAGGAATCTGATGATGAATGTTAGTGGTGTAGATCGAAATAACTATAATTTCAACTGAATTATTTGTTAACAAAGATTTCTAGAACAATGAAACATTTGTAAACATTTCGCAACAGAAATTAGTTAGGCTTCCCAATGTATAAGCGAGAAACGTTTTTATTCCTCGCTTAAGGTGGAAATTGTGTTTTCCAGGAGCTCGAACCTGAGACCCCTTGCTCAGTACCTAGTACTGCATACTACCACTGAGTCACTGCATCCACATAATGGAAATACGTTATGGAAATATTCGATATATCTGCCGAAGAATGGTGGACGTGGGAGTTTAAAAAAAGGAGTTCAAGGGAGTTCAAAGACAAAACACTTTTTACATTCCCTAGCACGGAGCACGGTAACTAACACTTCACAGTGGTAGTCCGGACATTCCAGTGAGTTTACCATCTTCGTTTTAAATTTTTAATGGATGTATGTAGTATCTATAAGTGCGGATGAAATAGTATAGCTTCGACTTCTTACAACATCTTCAGTGGCTGATCGACAGTATAGCCGTCTAGTGGGCATTATACTCGTAGTACAGCTAAAATTGGTCATCCGGTATAAGTTCACAAAGCTTATTGCAATAAATAAATCTTTATTTATTTATATATTGAGTGTTCGGGTGTGATTAAATAGGTTACAACCATTGACATACTATACATGGACTGCTAGTGAAATGTCAGTTTCATACAAACCTGCTAGGAAAAATTAAGCAAACATAAGCACTAGCCCGTTTGGTTCAGTGCGGCGAAAGTAGGAAAGATGTTTCAACCTCTGCGCGGCTTTGCTATTTTTTACATAGAACACAGTGCCATCCATTGTAGAAACATTGCAACTGCGCAAAAATATAGACTTATTCAAATTATTTCGAACGTTCTATAACAGATGGCAGTATGGCACACTCAGTACACAAACCTCGACACAAAACAAATCGCACGAATTGCTCGATGACATTTGAGTGTTTCCGTTTCTCTCCGCCGTGAACCAAGAGGGCTAGTGCTTATGTTTGCTTCAACGAAAATTTAGCTGCTAGCAGTCCATGTATAGTATGTCAATGGTTACAACAATGCCTCATCAACCAAGCTTAGCTTGTAAAGGGTGCCCCATAATTTGAATTTTGTGCCATTTAATAGTAGGCATCAGCCAACGGAAAAAAAGATACCAATGTGACAGCTGACAGTTCGGAGTTAGTAAAATTGGAGCGCTATACGAAAGAACAACGCATTTTCATTGTTGAGCAATATTTTAAAAATAAGACAAGGTTTGTCATCTTCAGTTATGAAGCTCATTTTCATCTTGATGGCTTCGTTAATCGTCAGAATTGTCGCATTTGGGGTTCAGAAAACCCACGAGTAATTCTTGAGAAACAAATGCATCCACAACGCGTGACTGTTTGGTGTCGATTTTTAAGCTTTCTAATTAAAAATCTGTATTTTCTATCAAAGATTAAACAAAATGTTCCCCATATAAACTGAATCCCCCTTATCCTATCGCTAAAAACTCTGGCTTCAAGCAAATTTTCCAAAATCGGAGAAATCAGTTTTCTTCTTATCTTTTATAGAGTACACGAATTTTCAAATACAAACTTTGACTCTCACTTCGAGTTTCCCAAAATCGCTTTTAATTGCTCACTTTGTTCATAAACGGAAATTGGGTTCAATATGACAGCTTCCTAACTCTTACCGTTTGGGCTAGACGTTGATCACTAATCAGTCAGTCAGGACAAACTGTTTTGTATATGAGGTGGTAATGTAAAAGAGTTTTCTTAGCCTGGCTGGTGGACATCTCTATTGAATTTGGAAAAGCATTTATGTTTTTAGACCACTGACAAGTATAGTGACAACATTAGGCGTTTTTCTTTTTTAATTCATAGCAGCGCCTGCACTGTCAAAAAAAATAATTTTTTTTCGTTAAGAGAATTATCAGAGCGCGCTCTATGAGCTCTGAATAAATTGACTGAGCAGAAAGAGGTTGATTACGCACTTACAGATAGAAAAAAATACAGGATAAACAAAATTAGTTGAAATGGCGGACGAGCCTTGTTGTTTTGGCAGGCTCCATGAAATTAGGCCCCAATGAAAACAGGCCCCAAAAATAAATGAAAAAAGGCCCCAAAAATGTATATAGTAAGCAACAACAACGTTTTGTAGTAGGATTGGGGTGATTTTTCATTTTTTTGGGGCCTTTCTTCATTGGAGCCTAATTTCATGGAGCCTGCCAAAACAGCAGCAAGGCAATAATTTGGGGCAAAATTTAATTTTTTTTGTGGAAATATGCCCCAAATTAAAATCGATTCTAAATATTAAGGCCTTTGTAAGAAATATTACCCTAAAAAAATGAAAAATTGCCCCAAAAGAATGAAAAATGGCCCCAAACTCAATGAAAAACGCGAAAAATATGTTAAAATCGATTCTAAATATTGGGATCTTCTTAAGAAATATCACCCCAAGAGAATGATATATACCCCAAACATAATGAAAACCACGAATTACAACAAATATTCAAGAAAAAGTAAAAACCTGTTTGTAACTGTTTGTAAAGCTTACATTTTAGCTTTAGAAAATTTGAGAAAATAAAAGTTGAAAATTCGCGCGAATATTAAATTTAAAAGTTATTTCAAACACTGAGGTGGCATCAGTCGTCTAAGATGGCTGGGACATCTAGAGCGAATGGACACCAACGCTCCGGCATGAAGTGTCTTCGATTCCAACCCGGAGGGACAATGCAGTAGACGTAGAGAAACACCTCGCCTTAGGTGATGGGCACAAGTGGAAGGGGATCTCAACCAACTTGAAGTGCGCAACTGGATGGAGGCGAATAGCCAAAGATCGGGTTAAATGGATTGGCGTGTTGATTGAGGCACAGGTCCTCCCCGGACTGTAGCCCCATCTAAGTAAGTAAGTAAGGAAAAGCTGACTTTAAGCTTTAGAAAATTTGAGAAAATAAAATTTTCGAATTATGAACTTTTATTTTCTCAAATTTTCTAAAGCTAAAACTAAAAGTTATTTCAAAAACTGAGCAGGCTTTAAGCTTTAGAAAATTTGAGAAGATAAAAGTTCAAAATTCGCGCGAATTTTCTAAAGCTAAAATTAAAAGTTATTTCAAAAACCGAGCTGGCTTTTCTACAGCTTAAATTGAAAGCTATTTCTAAATCTGAACAGGTTTTAAGCTTTAAAAAAAATTAAGAAAATACAAGTTAAGAATTCGCTCGCACTTTCGTCAATAAACTGATCGATGTGTACCTACTCACAAATTCAATTGTCAGTAAGTTATTTACTCCTTGAAAGCTGTAACGTCTTGCCCTTGTAACAACGGTATAATTCGCGTTTCTTCTAGTAGATTTTTGTTTTGATACCAAAATAAGAAAATGAAAAATGCCCCAAATGATCTTCAAACAATTTCCATTAAATGAAAAATCACCCCAATAAAATGCAAAAAGGCCCCAAAACAATGAAAATTTCATAATACTAAATAAATAACCATATGACAGCTATATGCTCAAGTGTGTTTCATAAACAAATCAGACCGATCTGAACCCGCTCGGTTCAGGGCACGCTCAAAATGCTCGAGCTCTATTCAGATCTCAGCTGTCAACTAAAAAAGAAAACGCCTAATGTAATGCACATTATACTACAGACCTGGCGATACTTTTTTTGTATGGTCAATCATCATTTAAATAAAACAGCAACCTACTGGCCACTGCTGGCTAGGAATTCACATTCAGGTGAAGCAGGAAGAGACAAATGGCTTAGAAAGCAGTTGGTGTCAATGAGAAAGTTCACTGGCACTTGCACAATGATTAACGTCTTGGAAAACACTCGAAATTTTTTATGGCGGGCGATAGGTTTTACCTAATTTATTCGTGAAAAGTATATAACAAACTGCCAAATACAAATCGAAAACTTTGCAGAATTGAAATTTCAACAGACAAGTTCAGTTTGGCCTTTATTTGGGGAGAAAAAGGTTTATTTCTGCATACTTCATAGGACCTGGAAATTTGTAAGCTTTTTATTATGCGTACCTATGGTTAGCAATTTCTCCATAATTTTCACCTATGTCATTATGTATTCTTAAAAAGTTGTGGATAACCTTGATTGATCAGAAAGGCCTCAGTCTTTGAATGCAGTGAGTTTTGCCCTTTCTTCCGCATTCAAAATTCTTCCGCGTGACATATTTGATTTCGAAGGATACATTTATGTTTAAAATAATAAAAAAATACAACAATTTATTTCGTAGCTGTTCTAATAAAACTGCTCAATTTTGATAAATAACACTTTACTTTCACTATCTGTATGTGAATTTTTGCCTAAAATGTCACTTTTCTAAGATGACTTTGCAAAATGAGGAGATTTAATGATATGGACTGATTTAGAAAGTGAAAAACATAACGGTTTATTTCCATTTGCTCTCACAGATGATTGATTGACCATCCGAAAAATGAAAGTGCTGACAGGTCTGTAGTATGTGCTCTTCATTAGGTATACAGTGGATTACACTTTATTTGGGACACCGGATAATCGGAACCGCTTAACTATGGGACAAAAAGGTCTAGCCCGATGTGTCCCACATAAACGGAATCCACTTTATATGAAATAATATAGTCTTTTTATGGGAATTTCCCTCACTGTATTTCCAGAGGATAACATCTTAAAACAATTTAAATGCTGAGTCAACACCTATCTGTGTTACAGGTTTTCGCCTTTCCCGAGATAGGTATTTAAACACAAACCTGTATAGATAATACTAATTCTTAGATTGTCTGCAATTCTCCAAAAAAGTAGGCATGTACGAAAATGTTGTTTCCGATAAATTATTTTGTGTACCTACCATTGTATTGGACTCAAAATAATGATGTAACAAAAATTAAAATTGATTGTTTTATTATTCTGGTGGTTAATTATTTTTGTCAGCTACTGTATGTACAAAAATACATACAATTATCAAAATAATTGGCTTCAGGAAAGGGCGGAGACTTATTGCACAGCAACAGTTGTTGTAAATTAAAAAAAAAAATTGCAGTAGAGTGCATTTTAATGATTATACTCGTTTTGATGGGTTTGTTCCGTTTCACAAGGAATTCCATTATACGATACATTTGTATTTTATTTTTTCGAAATTGTGGCTTATCTTGAATGCAGAGTAAACTTCTAATCATTACATTTTAGAGGGAATGTATATTTCCAACGCATCAAAATTAGGCATAAATGTTAGGTGGGGATGGATATATTTTATATTTCATCCCAACTGAAATCTTTTCATGAAACCGTACCAAAAATAAAGCTAGAAAAGAATATAGGGTCCTATACGGTACGGGACTATTTTTTTTTAAATACATATATACCTATGTACGATTTTGTTATGAAATTCCTAAATAATTATGTGTGTATATTTTTACATAATTGCATTTTTTCATCGTTACACTGGGTTGACCCATGTTCATCTAGAAAGATACTTTTGAAACTATTGAGTCGGGTCGAAGAGAAGACCAACAACATTTTACATACGTTACTAAAGGATTTACGTTTAATTCGGGAAAGCGGGAAGTGAAAACATATTATGTCACTTAAATTAAGTGATTTTTGGAACAGAAGAATTCTGACAGCTATATATAATATAGGTATATATGCATTTCTCATTATTGCTCTTCCCCTGTCATGATGTAAAACTGATCTGAGAATGGCATCAACGCACTTGCCCCAGAGATCATTGATTTTTGAAATACTTAAATTTGAATATGTAATTCAAAACCGTCGTCGCTTGAATATTAGCAAGCCTATAACAATTTCCTAAAGATTACTCAATTCTGATTTTAAATGTCTGTCAAAAACTGTTATATCTGTTATATCTTATTATATAAAACATACCTGACACTAGTATCTATAGATACAGAACCTTGTTTCATATATTCCCTATTACAATTTTTGAAACAAAGATTATTATTACCAATCTACCAGCGCCAATTTTTCTTTGGCTTTTTATCAATCAAGATATAGCTTAATATTTGTGATATTTTTATAAATTTTAGATTTAATTTTTCAACGTTTAGCAAATTGGTAACATTGTTTACCATCGAGTTTCATGTATACTATCCAATTTTCAATTGGCCCAGTCAAACATTAAAACAAAATTTTTTTTAGTCCTCAAATGCGCATGTATAAAATTTTATCATTTTCCTAATGACGAAATCAGTCCAAAGTTGAAGGTTGCTTCATTATGTCAGTGGGTAATTTGCACTTTCATACAAGCTCTCTATCTTGTAAATTGGGCCAGTATCAGCGTTGCCGAAGTGGCACAATTGTGCCATTTTGGCACCCTACAGTCCGATTGGCACCTTGGCACCTTCAGTTCTCATTTGGCACCTTATGAGCTTGATACATTTTAATACATAATATTAAAAAAAAAGCATTTCTTAAAATGTTTAAAATTGATTGAGAGTGCAAGTCATTACGTTGTTCTATTGGTTAATGAAAAAAACTTAATAAAGTCATTTAAAAAATACTGAAAAGAATGTTTTTTTTTTTCAAGTAGTGAAACATACATATCGTGTGTGTGTGTGTACGAATTCTTACACAAATAATCGTAATGATACTAATGCGAAATTATATGTTTCTTGTGTTTTTAAATATCTCTCTGCCGTTGAAGGGCTGGTGGCACCCAGTTGGCACCTTTGGTTACCGTCAATGGCACCTAAGAAAATTTGTTTGCGGCAACGCTGAGTATAGGTACCTATAGTAGGAGAAAATTAAAATTTGGAAAAATATTCACCCCTATCGTGGAATCCGCCGGGGGGAATTATTTACGGAAAAAAACATTTTGGTATCGTCGAATCCGCAAAGTGAACAGTTTCCCGTGTGGGTAATGTGAATGAGTTTCACTGTATCGTTGAAAAAGACATTTCTCGCCCGCAACAAAATCATTGCGGATTTCATAGGTTTTCTTACTTGCTGCACATCGTGAAATTTTTTTGTAAGAAAATGTAGGTACATGTAAAAAAGCTGCTTTATTAAGCCACACATTTGTAATAAATCTGTGCAATATTGAACTTTATTATAATAAAAAAAAATCATTCACTGCTCCTCCTAACCTGTCTCGTATTCTTCTCTGAGAACACCGCTCATTTCGTTCTTTCTCTTATGCTTCCAAAAATATAGCTATCGTATCAATATATTTAAAACAAATATTAAAATATTGAAACACTTTATTTTTATTTTGATTCCACTATAGCAGTAGAAAGTGAAAGGGAATCGAATAGGTGAAGTGAAACTCAATTCCGACGGATTCCACGATAGGGGTGATTGCCAAAGGGATTACTTATAATTCTAAATTTGTTAAAGAGTAATACATTTTATTTTTGTTGTTTTTATAATTTTAAGAAAATGTCGTCTTTCATGTAATTGAGGACAGTGCTGATAAGTCGTGAGAAATTTACCTTTTTCATCTTGAGGTGGTGCAGTGGAAAAAACCTTAAGATTTTGAAAATCCTAATCGAAAAGTTATTTTCAGTGACGACACTCCTCGCAGTTCTCTCAATGAGTTGTGAGCACAGGAAATTGTAGTTTCTAAAATAAAAATATACTTGGATGCAGAACAAAAAGAGGAAAAATGCTTTTAAGGTTCCTGGTTAATAATAAGGTGTACGAAACTTGGTTAACCTCAGTGGCTGCTAATTAAATAATATATTTTTCTTCTTAAACAAAATTTGTTGGAATATTATGTGAATTTTAGCGAAATGCGAAGGGAAGAAAATATATTTATTTGAGAAAAACGACCCCACTTATATAGCAACACTATAATTGAGGGTTTTTTTTTGCAGTTTTGTTTTTAAATTGGGAAACACTTTTTCAATCGAGAGGTAATGTCCCCGTTCAATTGACATCTAGATGACTATAGCGACATTCAGCATATCAAACTCTATACAAAAAATTGATATTTCACCATTTACGCTAGAGCTCTAGAGCTATGTTTTGAAATATCTCTTTAAGTGCAATTTTTCAGTTTAGCGTAAAATTCCCACTAAATTGAGAATAAAGGAGAAAAAAAAACTGTCCTGTAAATTTAATTTGGAAAAATTAACAAAGGTGGTAGTCGATAAAATTCGAAATGAAATAAACAAAATGCGTAAATCATATTTTTCATGGAAAATAAATATTTTTAGCAGTTGTTTCTCCATCTGAGATATTGGATACTCTTCTTCATTAAAGGGAACACTCAATTTGGTTCCAATAAAAAAATTTCCTATAAAAAGGTTTTTCTATACTCAAGTTGAACTATGGTGGAAAACTGTCAACTATTTCAGCTAAACCATCAGTATCTAAGCAAGAGACTGTTTGTTTGACTAATTTGGAAAAAGCATTCAACTTTGTAATGCCCAGTTGCACAGTGCAGAGTTTAAACTCTCGTTTTGGTTTAAACCTTCGTTCAACAAATTTTCGGTTTCACAGTGTTCGTTTAAACCCAAAGTGGAGTTCAACTCTCGGTTTAAGTTAAACGCCTGAATTCTGCCGTTTAAACTTTCGTTTCGCATTTTGAGGTTTATTTTGACAGCTGCTATTTCGTACAGAGAGATGAGAGAGAGAAGATAAATTGTCTGGGTGCTACACTTCTTGAATTTATATGAGTGAAAACTAGAGTTATGATTAGTTTCAGCACTACTGCGGTAAACTCACTGTTAAAAAATGTCATCAGAAAATTGCAATAGATTTCCAACCAATATACTTTGCAAGGAAAGTGAACATCAGATAGATTTTAGCGCAAACATAATTAATGTAGACAAGCGTAAATTTTATTGAGGTTTTTTCAATACAAATTAATTTTAGTGTGTGGAAATGACGTTTATTTTTTTGTAATGCTACTAGCGATTTCTTTAGATGCTTGGCGAACAAAATATATTTAAATTTATACATACTCAAATCTTTCACATTTTCTTTTGGCTGAAACAAGACACTACCTTACTTACTTACTTAGATGGCGCTACAGTCCGGGGTGGACCTGGGCCTCAACCAACACGCCTCTCCAGTTAGCACGATCTTTGGCTAACCGCCTCCAGTTGCGCACTCCAAGTTGGTTGAGGTCCCCTTCCACTTGTGCGCGCCACCTAAGGCGAGGTCTTCCTCTACTGCGTTGTCCCTCCGGGTTGGAATCGAAGACTCTTCGGGCCGGAGCGTTGGTGTCCATTCGCTCTACATGTCCTAGCCATCTTAGTCGACTGATACGCACTTTTCTGACCAGGTCTATGTCGCTGTACAGCTCGTAGAGTTCGCTGTTAAATCTTCTCCTCCAAAGCCCGTCAACGCAAACGGGACCGAAAATCACTCGAAGAATTTTGCGTTCGAAACGACCAAGGAGATCTTCATCCGCCTTTGTTAACGTCCATGCTTCTGCGCCATAGAGTATAGGACTGGGATGATGAGGGTCTTATATAGAGTCTCCTTAGTGTTTCTTGACAAGGCCTTATTAGTCAGTTGCCTTCTTAGGCCAAAGAAACAGCGGTTGGCAAGTGTAACTCTTCGTTTGATTTCTGCTGTGGTGTCATTATCAGAGTTTATAGCGGAGCCGAGGTAGATAAAGTCCCTAACCATTCTGTCCGATTCGCCGATGTTGTGTGTCCCTTCTTGTTGACAGCATGTACTTTGTTTTGCCCTCATTCACCACTAAACCCATTTTTGCCGCTTCTGTGCTAATACTTGCAAACGCACCAGTAACAGCTCGCTGCGTTCTGCCAATTATGTCAATGTCGTCAGCGTATGCAAGTAGTTGCACAGACTTTTGGAAAATTGTGCCCCTGGTGTTGGCTTGCGAGTTTCGCACAATGTTCTCAAGTATGATGTTGAAAAAGTCACATGACAGCGCATCACCTTGTCTAAATCCTTTTTTGACATCAAAGGTCTCGGTGAGATTATTTCCGACCTTTACGGAGCAGCGAGCGTTCTCCATCGTCATTCTGCACAATCTGACAAGTTTGGCAGGGATGCCAAAACTAGACATGGCTCTGTATAGCTCGTCTCTATAAATGCTGTCATATGCGGCTTTAAAATCGATAAATAGATGGTGAGTATCGATTTGGACTTCTTGGGTTTTCTCCAGGATCTGCCGTAGTGTGAATATTTGGTCGGTTGTGGACTTACCGGGCCTAAAACCACACTGATAGGGACCAATCAGCTCGTTGACGAATGGTTTCAGGCGCTCACACAGTACAGCAGATATGATCTTATAGGCGATGTTGAGGAGACTGATGCCTCTATAATTGGCGCAGTTTAGAGGGTCTCCTTTCTTGTAGATCGGGCAAACGATGCTGAGGTTCCAATCATCAGGCATACTTTCCTCTGACCAAATTTTAGAAACGAGTTGGTGTATGCTCTCTACCAAGTCATCTCCCGCTGCCTTAAAAAGCTCGGCCGGTAAACCGTCCGGTCCTGCAGCTTTGTTGGACTTCAGCTTGGATATCGCTATCCTCACCTCATTTTGGTCAGGTGGACGGAAGTCTTGGCTTTCATCGCCCAGGTTGAATGGTTCATTCTGCCTGACAGCGGAATATGTGTCGTCTTCGCCGTTTAACAGTCTGCAGAAATGGTTTTTCCATGTCCTCAGCACCGACTGTGACTCCACTACAAGGTTTCCTTGTTCGTCTCTACAGGTCTCTGTTCGGGTCTTGTTCCCGTGACACGTTCTTTTTACCTTTTGGTAAAACTTCCGAACATTGTTCCTGGAGTAACACCTCTCTATTTCCTCGATCGCGCGCTTCTCATGCTCTTTCTTTTTCCTCCGGAGAAGCCGGTGTTCTTCCCTCCTTTTTTGCTCGTAGAGCTCACGAGCTGCTCTCGTCCTTCTCTGCAGCGCCGCTTTGTAGGCCAGTTGATTCGCTGCATGTGCTTGCCGGCACTCTTCATCAAACCAAGGGTTTCGTGGTGGTGGTCGGGTGAAACCGAGCACATCAGTTGCGGCTTTTCTGACGGCTTCTTGGCATCGATGCCACTGGTCTTCAGCACTTGATGAAGGCTGCAAAGGACTTCTCGAGAGGTTGAGGGAGACGCGATCGGCAAAAGTTCTGGCGGTTTGTTGCGTTTGTAGCCGTTCAACGTTGAATCTCCTCACAGTATTTCCTCGTTGTTGTGGTGTCTGGGATATCCGCATACGTACCTTGGCTACAACAAGGTAGTGATCCGAGTCTATGTTGGCCGCTCGGAAGGTTCGAACATCTAGAATACTGGAGGAGTGCCTTGCGTCGATCGCAACATGGTCAATTTGATTGACCGTTTGATGGTCTGGTGATCGCCATGTTCCTTTGTGAATATTGAGGTGAGGAAACCGTGTGCTAGCTATAGTAACATTACGTCCCGCAGCAAAGTCGATTAGTCTAAGTCCGTTTCCAGACGTGTTGTCGTGTAGGCTGTACTTCCCGATTGTATACTACCAAAGATGTCCTCCTTTCCTATTTTGGCGTTAAAATCACCTAAGACGATTTTAACGTCGTACTTAGGACATTGCTCATATGTTTTGTCAAGACACTACCTACTCTATCTTTACCTTTTTTTTTTTTTTTTTTTTTAACAAAAATAAATCTAGATCTGTATAGAAAAATGGTATGAACTCCGAAACCTTTTAACTGAACAAACTCAAATTTACAGGCATTGTCCCGAGAAGTGTGTTCAAAATCGGACAAAAAAATTGCATTGTATAAAGCAAGACACTACCTACTCTATGCTTTATACAATGCAATTTTTTTGTCCGATTTTGAACACACTTCTCGGGACAATGCCTGTAAATTTGAGTTTGTTCAGTTAAAAGGTTTCGGAGTTCATACCATTTTTCTATACAGATCTAGATTTATTTTTGTTTAAAAAAAAAGTATAATCGGAACAGGATAGCGCAGATTTTCGCAGAAACACCTACAAAAAACTTTGCGCGTACCTATTACCAGACAATTACACTAATTAGAGGCTCATAAAATCCTTTCAATATTCATTATCATTACTGGCGACGGGTGATCGGATGTGGCGAGTGACAAGAAGCATAACCTGTGATCGCATCCGTCCGAATGCCCACTACATTTCAACAACTACATATATTATTATTATTGAAAAAAAAATAAAAATTAATTACTGCAATAGGTAATTTATTGGTGAAAGTGAAGACAGTTCAAACATGTGTCAAAAATAAATCAATTCACTTCGCAATACCAAAATACCTACATAATGTAGGTAATAATATTGCACACATTTTTTTTTATTTACAAATGGTAAAATAGATAAAGTAGAGAAAAGCAATAACCATTTATTTGACCCTTAAGGGAAATTGTTCTGCGCTTCCACAAATGTGTTTAGTTAACTGGCAGATTATTTTGAACAGTGAAACTGAACAAGTTAAACCAAAAGTTTAAACTCTCAGCCAGGTTTAGTTAAACTTTAGTTTAAACCAGTTTAAACTCTTGTGCAACTGGGCATTAGTAATTTTAGGCGATTTGAAATTTCATGTGGCGACACGAAAATCTTGGCGATTTTAATTTGTTTTAACAGAAATCCTCATATTTTTTCTTTTTTCTAATTTTCACTCAAACCTTTATATTGGTCGAGATCGAGAGATCGAGAGGATTACCGGGCTCCATGAGAGTGTACCGGAACCGGAGGCAGTTAATTCCCCGCCGTGCACAAGAAATTGGCCTTTCTCAGATTCCAACTTGGCGAGCTCAAAGTTAATGAACATAGACAAAGCCGCTTGTTCGCTGACTTGGCTTCGGTACGTTTGGAAGAGGACCCCAGTTTTGGCGGTAAAATCATCTTTAGCGACGAGTCGTATTTTTTGATGAATGCGAGTATCTATGTTAAAAAGCAAAATTACCATAAATATGGACGACGATATTTCAACGTCGACGTAATATCAGCCTCTATTCACATATCTGTGCTCTTAGATGGGCGTCGCAAAAATAGTTCAACTTCTCTAGGGAGTCGCAGTATGAAAAAGATTGAGAAACCCTGCGACTATACAGTTCTTGGGTAAGTCCCGAAGAATATGGGAAATCTAAATGACAATGGAAGGAAGACCATTTTGGTTCCTTATGAGGACATTTTTTTCATTTAACATAAAATAGTTCCTATGGGGCATTGATTGGGACTGGCAGAAATGGTTCATTATAACCGATAGTACCTACATTTTAGCCGGGTTTGCTTTAAACGATCACTACTGTATTTTTGAAATTGTCATTTCCGATAATGCCATGAGCCGGTTTGCTTCAGTTTATCCAATTTTCTGTCCGAAATATTTTGGATATATGTACATATTTATGACAAATTGATATTTTTCCAAAATTCGGTTCGGTATAAATACCTACCTATAATTTGTCAAAGTCAAAGCGTATTCATTTTGTTATCATAGTAGGAGGGTTTAATTTCAAAAATGTATGGGTAGGGTAATGCATATAATATTATCTGTAAGTCCAAGATAACTGTAGATTTGTTAAGAAAAAAAAATATGTTGAACACAGCACACCTTCTTGATATAGGTGCCAACCACTTTTCTAATTCCGAGAAACAACTGAAAGAATGCAACTTCCACAAAGCAAGCCCCACATTGCATTTCCTGTGTAGTTTTGCAAAACCATAAACAAAATAAAAACACAAAGACTTTCTTTTAAATATAGGGAGGCAGCCAATACCAACACCACCAGCTGGAAATAAAATGTTCGATAAGAACATAAGCGACTCAACTTACAACACACACGTATAAATAGTAGGTACACTATGTATGAAAAGCAACACAAAATAAAAAAGCTAAGTATTAACACAAATTTTCAATATATTACAGACCAGCTTACGTCATTCTCGAACATCAAAAGGGGGAGTAGCTCATGCTAAATTGAAGAGGTCACGCAGGCCAGAACACAAACGAAAAAATGGGGCCATAGCCATGCCAGCCATCAATGAATGCCCCTTCTGTAGGTGGTCGTATAGTATACCCAAACCCAATGCCAAAAGCTAATGCAATTTAAAACATTTTCAGATTCAAACTACAGAACATTCACCGCTCAGTGTTGAAACGATGCAATAAAGATATTATGACATAAAAACCAGAAACCGCAATATACTATACAGGGCTATTTCCTGGTGCGATCCAATGACACATCGTGAATTTATTTACTTGTAACTGTGTATGATATTTACCATTTCTGTATAAGAGGTGTACGATCGCGAGTTTTGTATTAAATTAAGTACAGGTCCAAACGATCGTCGCGGCCGAACCTTGTGCTACACACTAAACTAACAAGCCGGCGCGCGCGGCGTATTGTAATTCTTTAGACTTTTGCTTGACATTGCCTTCTTTAAATAATATAGATTAATTTATATCTAATGTTTACGGGTGAAATTTCAATAATTTTAGATAAGGAAATTTTAATACAAATACACAGGCATATAAATGTGATGAATATTTGTACAAATATAGGGTTATCGAGCACACAACACATTTCAAGAAATTAACGGTCTGAAATGAACAAGTTCGATGGTGTCATTTATTTTGACGCACGAGGGTGTTGGTAAATAGAATTTTAATGTGAACTGGTATACACGGTAACTTGATTGGTAGATATAGGTAAAATATTTGGGGAATCGTTTGGATTGGGAACATCTCTGTCCTATACCGAAAATAATAATTTCAAATTTAAATAATAGAATTTCTTTTCTTGACAGTGGTTAGCTCAGATGACAGCTGTGACATCTTTACTTATAGTTGGGTACATCCATGAAATACCTGTCTGTTGAAGACAAAATTAAATTTTTACAACTTATGTTGATTTCCATTGGGCAAAAAATAGCACTTTTTTTTAGATTCAGAGCAGTTTTTCTTCTCTATAAATCAGCTGTCTGTCAAAATCATTTTCCATTGGGCGGAAAAAAACACTTTTTTAAGATTCAGATCACAATTAAACCTTACTTCCAAGTTTCAAATATGCATATAAAATTATTGTGTTTTGTCATGCATGTAGCGTTTGATACTTCGGACCGTTTCCAAATTATCAAAAAATATTACCAACATTTTTGCTTAGTTGTGGGGTGGGCGCTCAATGTTGGTTGGTTGGTTGAAAGTGGCTGTCAGCTAAAAATGCCAACACACTTAGACCAGTACAGGTCCATTGTGATGCCACGAAGAAGGATCTAAGATCTCCTTACTATTTGAACCATTTTGAACTCTTTATAAAGCGTAAGAGGCTTCTAATGTCTATGCTTGTCAGATCGCCCAAGTCGTCGTAATGGAAGGCTCCTAAGTGAAGCTTCTTTTTGCGGGAGAGAGCTGGGCAGGAACAAAGAAGGTGAGGGATAGTTTCCTCCTCTTCCTCGTCCATGCAGCTTCTACAAAATTCGGTTGCGAAAAGGCCCAGCCTTGCGGCATGTTTGCCTATCAGGCAGTGTCCAGTAATGACACCTATTATAGTGCCGATATGCAATCTGTTGAGAGAGATCAATTTTTTAGAGCGTTTCAAATCCAGCTTAGGCCAAATTTGTTTTGTCGCTAGACAAGTAGTTAAACTTGTCCACCTAAGATTTGTACTCTCGATAGCATTCAGCTTCAATTTTTGTTTGCGAGTAGCGATTGGTGTCCCTAGGGTGCCTTTATCCGGCAGAATGGGTTGAGTTGTTCCTATTCTAGCGAGTTCATCGGCCTTACAATTCCCTGGTATGTCTCTATGCCCCGGCACCCAAATTAGGTGAATGTTTAACTGTTCGGCCATCTCCGTAAGAGACGATTGGCAGTCGAGGGCTACTAGAGAATTTATAGAGATCGAATCGAAGGATTTGATGGCTGCTTGGCTATCCGAAAATATGTAGATATCCTTAACAGATAGGACGTTTTTCTTGAACCAGGATAAGACTTCTTTAATCGCCATAATTTCCGCCTGGAACAGGCTACAGTAATTTGGTAGACGGAAGGAGAGCTTAAGATTATGACTTTCGGAGAAAACACCCCCATCAACTCCATCATTGGTTTTTGAGCCGTCAGTATAGAAGTGAACTGATTCATCTTCCGGGAAGGTATCTTCATCCCAGGTTGCTCTGGATGGGAAATTTAAGTAGGCGTAAAGATATTTTCTTTATATCTACATAGGTAGATATGGCAATAAATTGAGGAGTGGAATCTCGCAAATATATACGAATATGTAAATAATTACTCTTAAGGAAATATGAGCGCTTCTTTGGAAAATCAACAAAACCAATATTTTGATATTTTATTTGAACAGTACCAGAAGGCAAGTAAGATAGATATAACCATCTATCTATATACCCATATTGCAGTGGTTGCGGCGGATGGAATGAAGTCGCATAAAAACGGAGAAGATCAATATAACAACAACAATAATCACTATGTTTGATGTTTCGTAAATGAATGCTACTCTTGAACCATATCAACCAGTTCCTCCAGGGGCGTAGCGAGGGGGGGGGCGTGGGGGGGTGTCGCACCCCCCCACGCTTTTCAAGAGTCGGCAAATCAACGATCAATTCTCAAAAACTTGGTCTTAAGTTTCGATTTTAAACTTGTAAATGTATACAAAAGTCGGCATTTTCAAAGGTTCCTGATGAACTCCTTAAAATCGGTGAATCGGTGAATTTGCCGACTAAAATCCATAAAATTTAGCGAGTTTCCATTCGATTTTAAAAAGGACGGTCGGCATCGGTGAATTTGCCGACTGAAATCCTTAAAATTTAGCGAGTTTAGATTCGATTTTAAAAAGGGCGATCAGCATCGTTGAATTTGCCGACTGAAGTCCTTAAAATTTAGAGAGTTTACATTCGATTTTAAAAAGGACAATCGGCATCGGTGAGATTGCCGACTGAAATCCTTAAAATTTATCGAGTTTCGATTCGATTTTAAAAAGGACGGTTGACATTTCTCATTGGAGGTTAAATTCGAAGGAACACATTCCTAGTTCGCGGCTTATTGATGTGGAATGCGAACTTTAACAATTCGCGTGTGTTTGGGCAAAGAGGAGGATAATTAATTATCCCATCAAAATGTATTAAGAATTCCAAACTTTTTGCCGCGGACGAAAACACCCGCGCGAATTGTCAAAGTTTATTCGCAATCCACATCATTTAATACGCGTTCCACAAACTAGCGAATTAAACATTCGTTCGAACTTCCTCAAACTAGACATTGTGGGTAGAAACTGATGGCTGAAATTCGCGAACTGCCGCGATCTATAAAAGTGTTCATTTGAACCGACTGTCAAAGCTTGCGAATAGTCGTTCGATCGTAGGTAGTTGGTCGCTCTTATGTGAATGGTCTTTTAGGTATTAGCCCAGGAGTGTTCCTGTTAAGATTGGTCAAAATTGGACAAAGGGGCGTGGCGCCTCCCATACAAAAAACATCTTCTATGGAGTGAAACTCGTTGACGTTAGATATAACTCGATAACCACTGGGCCGATTTTCATGATTTCTATACAGTCGGCAAATTCCTGAAATAAGTCGGCATTTCAATGAAAGTCACCCCCCCACGGCTCAAACCCTCGCTACGCCCCTGAGTTCCTCATACATAATAAAATCGAATAAGAACAAGAAACGCTCCAAAAATCGCATCTAAAATGCGGTTGAAAATATGCTGAAAAAGGTATCTAAATAAAAAGAATTTAACAACATTTGTAATAAAATTTTAAATACAAAAATACTACCTAAATAAAATAGGGCTGAAAATAAGTAAATTTGGTTGAATAATGCTTCATTAAAAGTAATCACCAAAACGTAAGGAAAAATAGTGCTCTTAAGTCCAATTTTAAAAAATCTCGAAAGCAAAAATCTCGAATGTAAAAATCTCGAAAAAAAATAAATCTCGATATGTATGGGGGATGTTGCCCCCCTGCAACCCGGGTTGGGTCCGATTAGTAGATATTTAATATATCGACTGTAAAAATTCGATCACATAATATCGACAAAAAAAAAAGTCGATCGGGAAAAATATCGACTTGCCAAAATGTTTATTGAATATTTGTCGATTTTTTAAAACGTCGATTTTTAAAATGTCGAAATAAGACCAAAGTGAGATACGTATGGGGGGGCATGCTGCCCCCCTGCACTGGGGTCACTGTAGGATTTGGACTGGGTGCAAGGTTGGGTATATGCAAAGTTTAAATTATATTGTTTGCTAAATTTTCTGGGGGTCGAGCACCAGTCGACATTTTCGCCGACACTTTGTGTATGTTTATTCCGTTCGACATTTCGCCAACAGCATTTCAAATTGTCGCCTTTTTTGATTGTCGGTAAAACTTGAGTTGACATTTTAATAAGTGACAAGCAATGGCAAAATCGACATTTCTTACAGCCGACATTTTTTTTTTTTTTCGTCAATTCGTACTATGCTTCCCCTGCAACCCCCTGCTTCGGTTTACTGTTTGGATATGGGGTGGGTGCAAAAAAAAATCTCGAATTTAGTTTTTATTTTCGAGATTTTTGTACATTCGAAATTTTTGCATTCGAGATTAAAAAAAAAACTTTTCGAAATTTTTAGCTTTCGATTTGTAATTCAATTTTGTAATTCAATCAGAAAGTAGGTGCAGCAACCTCAACGAAAAAATTTAAAATAGCGAACATTTTTAAATTTCTGCAATGTCGTCATTTGACTGGTGGCGCAATGTTTGGATAAGGACCTGACAATTGCTTCAAATCGTATCTGATAGGCAGATAATCTTAAATTAATCAATTTGTGAAGTGACGGTGTGTCATAGTAGATACAATGCGAACGAGTCGAACAATGCCGCGAGTTTACATAAAACAAAATTCAACATAATCTGACAGAGACCACCACTACCATGGTTCAAAGGTCCATAAATTGATTTGTGAAGGTGATAAAAAGAATTGCTTGCACTACTACACCATAGCATATATACACACTCGGAATAAGGACCGCATCGCTCGTCATCTTTCTCTCTTCATCTCTTTTAGATAATATGAACTTCAAAGAAGACAAAGACGTCAGTGGCAAAGACGACAGTGGCAAAGAATGCTATAAAAGCTATAAAAAGCGTCCTAAGGAAATAAGGCATTTTCGGTCGTATGTACTGTAGGTATTAGGTAAACATAATCTACATACGACACCCTATCCTTCAATGCACAAATGTTAATTGACTTTGCGAGGAGACGAAACATTGTGGTAGCAAGTACGAGTTTCCCACTACCCACTATCGACGAACAACGAAAAATACTTCAAGAACATTTGACAGCGATTTGGGAGACTGTCAGAGTCTTGCCGACCGCCCGCCCTTTCCGTAATATCACAAGAAATCCTGTGACGCCAGATTAAAGTCCATCGCAGCATTGTCAAGAAGCCATCAGTAGTGACGCCTGCTAGGTTTCACCAACTCATCTGCAAAATGTAATTATGTCCGATGTATAAAATGCTTAAGTCCAACAAAGCCGCTGGAGCAGATGGCCTAACTGCCGAGTTATTCAAAGCGGCAGGCGATGACTTGGTTAGGAGCATGCACCAACTCATCTGTAAAATATGGTCTGAGGAAAGTATGCCCGATGAATGGAACCTCAGCATTGTTTGTCCGATCCTCAAGAAAGGAGACCTTCTGAATTGCGCCAACTACAGAGGTACCTATTAGTCTTCTTAACATTGCCTACAAGATCTTATCTGCCGTGTTGTGTGAGCGCCTGAAGCCTTTCGTCAACAACCTGATTGGTCCCTATCAGTGTGGCCTAAGACGAGGAAAGTCTAGATACCATCGACCAAATATTCATATTGCGGCAGATCTTGGAGAAAACCCAGGAAGTCCAAATCGATACCCACCACCTTTTCATCGATTTTAAGACCGCCTATGACAACATTTATAGAGGCGAGCTATATACAGAGCAATGTCTAGTTTTGGCATCCCTGCCAAACTCGTCCGTCTGTGCAGGATGAGAATGGAGAATGCATGCTGCTCCATCAAGGTCGGTAAAGAACTCACCTTCGATGTAAAAAAAAAGGATTTAGACAAGGAGATGCGCTGTCATGTGACTCAACATCGTTCTTGAAAGAATAGTGCAAAACACAAACGCTAACACAAGAGGGACTATCTTTCAAAAGTCCGTCCACCTACTCGTCTAGGCCGACGACATCGACATAATCGGCAGAACGCAGCGTGATGATGTCACTGGCGCGTGAGCATTGAGACGGAGGCGGCGAAGATGGGTTTGCCGGTCAATGAGGGCACGACAAAGTATAGATATGCTGTCATCAAGAAAGGACCCCCAATACCGACGTCTCGGACAGAATGTCACTATAGACAGATATAACTTTGAGGTAAGGACTTTGTCTATCTAGGCTCCGCTATGAACTCAGACAATGACATCAGCGCTGAGATTAAGCGAAGAATAACACTTGCCAATCGCTGTTTCTTTGGGCTAAGAAAACAATTGAGTAGCAAAGCCCTCTCGAACAACTAAAATGACCCTTTATAAGACCTTAATCATCCCAGTCCTACTGCAGAGGCACGGACTCTATCAAAAGCGGATGAGGTTAGGTACTCTTGATTGCTTCGAGAGGAAAATTCTTCGAGTAATTTTCGGTCCCGTCTGCATAGACGGTGAATGCAGGAGGAGATACAACGACGAACTGTACGGGCTGTAGAGTGAAGGTCCAACGACTGCGGTGGCTGGGTCATGTAGAGCGAATGGATGTGAATGCTCCGGCCCGGAAGATCTTCGAATACACACCCGAGGGACTACGCAGTAGAGGAAGACCGCGACTCAGGTGGCGCACGCAACCTTACCCAACTTAGCGTGCGAAACTGGAGACAGCTGGCCAAAGATCGTGCTGGCTGGAAACGCTTGTTGGTTGGGGCCCAGGTGCCAGGTCCACCCCAGACTGTAGCGCCACCTTAAGTAAGAGGCATTAATGTCCGTATCAATAATCCATTTTGTAATAACTAGTGCAATTACAACTTGAGATAAGGCTACCCATAGTAGGTATAGTTAGCTATACCTGTTCTACTTTTTCTACATCCACACAAACACACACGACTCCGTGACAGAAGTTATCATTGCGTCTTTATTCCACCGAATTGACGTCATACACTCATACCTACTTACACTATTTTAATGCAATTTCAATCGTAAATATTTTTGTTTGTGACTGTAGATACCATAAGTATCGATAAATATGCGCCAGATGAATGTATGTCAAAACTGCCACCCCCCAAACCACCGCCTTTTTGTGGCCATACTCTTTATGAAAAATATTAAGCGTCTATTACTATCAGCTAATTCGACTCAAATACTCAAGTATGCGCCTATAGCACATTTGCGTCACTAAATACAGTTTGAATAGGAACACACATAACTAGGTACTTACAAAAATACTACCGCCGTCTCCAGACGTTTCCCTTGAGTACATAACTTGTGATATGCTCCTGAACAAAGTCCTGAAACCTTCATCTTCCATAGTTGGCACCCCTGTTTTGCTTAAAATTGTATTTCACTTGATTTGATTCTATACGCACGCACAACTCAAAACATTATTGAACCACGAAACGAACCAGCAGCAGCGGAAACGAAGCGCTATAGTCCTGCGTCACTTTGGTGATCACACTAACTGATTTTAAAAATTTTCAAAATAGGCACCTACACAATTTTAATATCAATTATCAATGTTGGCGCGATACAAGCTCACGAGATATTGGCATGGCTTTGTTTTTACTTATCGCGCGTTTGATTGTATATTTCCTCCATTAGCTTTGGCAGTTGGCACCCACGACCACGACAACCGACGACGCGACGGCAGTTAAAAGTTGAAGAACGCCCGTCCAATGTAATCTGAAAATAATTTGTCGGCCAACAGAATCTAACAATCTAGCGTGCACTTTTTACTTTGTTTGTCGCACCAGACCCGAGTCTGAAGTGCATACCTACAAACAAAACCACTACAGTCATAGCGTTTAAAAAATGTGAAACAATAGACACTTCTTAGTTCTTTTGCATTATAGGTTTTTTCGATGTGCCGCGCACGCCCCACCGTGCCCTACAAATTTATAGCTGGCCGAGTAGAGTAACCAAAACAAGGTAAACCACTGGCACTGGGACTGGGCACGAAGCAACCTCATCGTCATCACCATCACGAAGCAACAACAACTCTGGCTTGGGATGGATGCAGCTCTAGCCTAATGTGCCTGTGGCTCTCTGTGTCTGTACTGCCTCTCGCACTTCACGCTTCGTCAATCGTCAATGGTTGACTCATGGAAACTCAAACTCACCACCTGTGAACAAATTACGCAACCTCAAGGGGAAAACGAATTAATACAATTTTACGGCTAACCTATCTATCTATATATGTTGATACGATGTTCCGAAGGCATTGTCGAAATCCAATTGCCATTGCCGCACTCGTTGTTCTGGCTAATAATAGTAAAATCATTCACAAACGAATTACAAGTCTATAATCGTTGTTATCGCTCCAGTCCAAAGTAACCGCTTTGGTATTGTACAAAAATGGCATTGAACACATGTATAAAGTATACCTACCTAGGTACATCTACTTTGAATGAACTTCATTCACCCATCTGATTATAGAAAAAGTCAAATCAAATAAAGTTTGTTAGGTATGTCAGTGATTAGGTTATAATGGTTCATTATACATTTGGTAAAGTTCGGAACCTGTAACTCTGACTGGTTTAAAAAACATAGCATTTTAACACTGGTTCGAGAACTGGAAATACGGATTATCATATGCACAAACCGTGCGATACAGAGGCTTCAAAATTGCACAGTTTGAAGGCCTTGGGATGTCATCAGTGCTGACACTATACTTTATTTAATTTTTTACTACTACGTACGGTACTTTTTCTACTGGCGGCCGACGGAAGCTTTGCACATTCTCTCGTGGTTGTTGAATATCGATTTCCGAAATTGCCATTCATGGCAGATCGACTGTAGACCAAATTTTCACACTGAGGCAAATCCTGGAAAAGACCAGTCACCAGTCACCCTATTTATCGACTTCAAAGCCGCGTATGATAGCATACATCCTCAGGAGCTCTATATAGCTATGGCCGAATTCGGAATCCCGGCAAAACTGATTCAAATGTATCGCGTAACGCTGGAAAACACGCGCTGCAACGTACAGTTTAGAAGTAGCTCCTCTGAACTACCTATATTTCAAACATTCATTGGATTTCGCCAAGGAGATGCGCTATCATGCGACTTCTTCAATCTCGTACTGGAGCAGATATAGTGCATACAGGGCAGGTGTCAACAAGGAAGGCACTATCTTCAATAGGTCCGTTCAGCTGCTGGGGTATGCGGACTATTAATATCACGGATGTTCCCATAGCATTGGCCTTGTAGTAAAGGAGGACCAGACTAAATATACATGGTATCAACAAACAAACATGCATGTGTCCACCGACTAGGACAAAGCGTCACTATTGATAACAACAATTTCGACTCGAGGTAGTTAAGGTTAGAGATGAGCTAAGTTGCTATTTTGCATTCGCAGTTGTAACTGTGAATGCGATTTCTTATTCACAGTGAATTTAAACTGCTACAGCGGAATTAATAAAAAAGCCCTATCCGCTCTTTAAAACATCTTTTATCTACCATACGGATAGTGGACTTATTCGTTTGATAACTTTTATTATTAATAAATACATCTTATATCCATATTAGCTATCCACTCTTTATCACTAAACGCACGGCAGCACTGCGTCCAAACTGTACTAAACATGGTTGTAAATCTGTCATATTCCATCAGCTGACACTATCATGCTCAGAGCATTTTCGTTTGCGAATTTTAGATTCTCTCT
Source organism: Cheilosia scutellata (assembly GCA_955612985.1). Classification (NCBI taxonomy): domain Eukaryota; kingdom Metazoa; phylum Arthropoda; class Insecta; order Diptera; family Syrphidae; genus Cheilosia; species Cheilosia scutellata. The sequence goes on along the minus strand of OY015313.1, from coordinate 57,143,932 downwards.
GAAATTCTCTTCCAGCTTTCAAATTTCTCGCGTCCAATCGAACTTTTTGTTGGTATACGTGTATTTGAAATATGTGTATAGTAAATTAACTGTGTGTGCAAGTTAACCGCTCTCTATACGCCGAATTCGTTGAATTAAGTTATCCGCTCCTTAAAACATGTCAGTGAAAGCTAAGATATGTTTATTAATAATATTTACGACTTAAAAGATGTTTTAGAGCTAATTCGCCACTATGCGGTATTTATTAATACGGGGGTGTATATTTAAACTATCTAACTCCCAATGCGAAACTTAATAGCTTAACCGACCGATAGCCAACGTTTTAAAATTACTTCTACCACAAATCGCAACTTAATACCCCGTTGCTATTGCTACCTATATCACATTGTTGCGCTCGTTCCCAACGTTGCGATTGCGAATGCGATCGCAATATCTTCCCTCTCTCCCACAATAGCAACTTGGCAAATTGCCACCTTACTGCTAATAGCAGTTAGCCTTAGCAATAGCAGCACAGCATACAATCAACCAACTTTCCAAGTTCCAACCAACTGCGACTGCAACTGCGATTGCGATTTGCGATTGCGATATGTAAAATGCTATGTGACGTTCGCTTCGCACATTACCTACAAAGAGGGTAGTTTAGTTTTATACTTTTATAGTCTCATTTCTCTTAGCCGTTTGCTTGGGATTGAGTGAGAGAGTGACTCAGTCCACTCAGCCAAACATACTTTTTTTGTTTGTGTGTGTAATGCGGGAACGGGAATGCATGAACAAATTAAGTTGTGTTGTGATTGTTATTGTGACTGTGAGAGTTGTGAATGGGATGTGACTCAGAGATAGAAGCGAGACAATAGCATTTAGCAATAGCAGTTTATTTATAAGTTGATAGCAGGTTGCGAATGCGAATTTCCATTAGCAGTGAAAAATTAGCAGGTTGCTATTTTTTGCTCATCTCTTAAGGAGTTCATCTACCTCAGACTCAAACATGAACTCCACGAATGACACCCTAGTGGAGATCTGGCGAAAAATTACCCTAGGATATCGTTGCTACTTCAATAACTGGGTTAAAAACTCCTAACTCGAAGGACGAAATGTGTTCTCTACAAATCCCTTATCCTGGCAGTTCTGCTCTATGGCGCCGAATGTTGGACGATGAGCAAGAAGGGAGAGCTTATACTGGGCTCCTTCGAAAGAAAAATACTTCGGCGGATTTTTGGTCTTGTGTGCGAGGGGGGCGAATGGAGGAGAAGATACAACCGCGAACTCTATGAGATGTACCAAGATGTGGATGTAGTCCAAAAGGTCAAAACACGTCGACTACATTGGTTCGGCCACATCGAGCGAATGGACAATAATGCTCCAGCTAAGAGGATCTTCGAATCCCAGCCCCCAGGATCGAGAAGACAAGGAAGACCGAACCTCCGTTTCAAAGACCAAGCCATCGCGGATGCCAGAGCGCTTGGTCTCGACAACTGGAAGCAGCGTGCCCGGAATCGTAGAGGATGGAAGGCTAGAGTGTCTCATAGGCAGAGACTCTTCACGGGTCGGGAGCCCGGCCACCACGCAACTGCCACACCACTTCGGTGCGCACCTTGTCTAAGAAAGACATTTTTTATAGATGTATTGCTATTTGTGAATTTGTGATCTCCACGAGCAATTCTTATAGCATGCTATATGACGTTCTATGAAAAATTGCTTGTGGAGACGCTGCGTCGGTCGAGAGGATTGGACTTCCTCTATGGCGTTGTTCCTCTGGGTTGGAGTTCAAAAATAATTTTGTGAAACGTTTTATTGACTACTTTTTCTTAAATAAAATTATAGTTTTGAACTTACGGATATAAAACGCTATATAGTATAAACATTTAATTTATATTTTTATTTCTGAATTTTCGCAAATTCATGAAAACAAAAATTAGAAGAAGCGCATTTGTGTTTATATAAAAAATGTCCAGATATAAATTCTATTTTATTTATTAATTAACCGTTAAAAACGAAAAAACTTTCTAATATTAAAAATTATTTATTTCGGCGTTATTTACATTTATAATCAGACTATCCACATTTGCTTTTAAATCAACAACTGCTTCTGTGACGTTTATATCGAATAAATTCGTTTCTAATCAATCATTAGAAATGCCACTATTGAAGGTATCTGAAAATAAAAGAAGAGATTTTGTTCTTGTTAAATTATATATTTTTTATATTTTTATTATTTAAAGGGTTATAAATTTATAATTGTTTACTATTTTTAATTTTTAAATTTTGGGTAAGTGCGGTTTGGAGGATGTGTTTTTTCTTTTTATTCAAATGCCTTTGACAAGTTAGATAATATTATAGGAAAGGGGCAGTTAGTGTTGGTGGTTTTGCAATAAAACTATGGATAACAGGATAACTATAAATATGGAGTACAAAAAAATTTAAAAAAAAATAATAAAATACGTTTTTTAAATACAAGGCATAAGTACCATCTGGAAGAGGACATCGGTGACCAAGTTAGTTATATCTACGTTGCTGTGTGCCCGCGTTAAGAAGATACAGTAAGACTATGATTGAGACATCGTCGAAACGACGAACATTAGCCTTCTAGAGTTAAACAGAAGCCGCATTTTCTGTGCCATTTGCAAAAATTTCAAAGTAACTACTGACAAATTAAACCAAGAAACCGAACATAGGCTAGTTATTTATCTGCCAACAAGATTTTTTTGCCTACCCGTTTTTAAGGAAACACACCTCTAAGTGTGACCTCATATAAGCCGGCAAGGATTGCAACGCTTACTTTCTTTTATTGCCTCTATCATCAATTTAATTGATACCTCATGTTCTAGACTTTTAACGAAGACTGTATTTACTGGGCGTAGTGGCTTAGTGGTTAGTGTGCTGGACTACTGTGCGAGGGGTTCCAGGTTCGATCCTCGGAAAAACACAAATTATATCTTAAGGTTTTTTCCACGGCGCCACCTCCCGCGAACGTCTGACAAACTTCCGAGAGTATAACTGCCTTGAAAAATCTTGTTTAGTTTGGACTCCACATAAAATAATTGTAGGTCTCTTCCATTCGTCCCAAGAATGGTCACACAAATGAATGGTTGTGCCAAACTAAGGCCTAGGGTGTTTACACGCCTGTTGCGCCAACTATTTATTTATTTATTTTGTATATACCTAGATACTTTTATTGTATACTAGCTGTACCCGCCCAGCTTTGCCCGTGCACAGGAATTGTATTGCTTACGTCTTATGCCGGAGACAGACTGCTGGTATTGATACTATGATATTACATTACTACGTTCTATACCATATGTGTGTCACCTCCATACTAAGTTAAAAGCTAGTATACTACATATCATAGCTAGTATTAAAATCCACAAAATGTTTGTGGTATACTACGCTCTTATTGCTTGCAGCGCCAATTTCTCTCTAATGGTGAGTCTCCGTAGCTTTTTTGACCATTGCAAACTGAATATTATTTATTTAAATATGAAATTTATTATTAGTTATTTCACCGACAGTGGATCTGCCAACTCCAAATAGGCTTGCAATAGTTCTATTTTCTGCTGAAGACCCTAAGGAATATAGTGCAATAGCAACTCTCTTTGGCAATGGAATTGGAGAACGCCAATTCGTTTCTTGCTTCTTCAATTCTCGAAGATTTTGTATGAGAAAATCAAATGTATCTCGATCCACACGGAATGAATTTACAAATTTCTCGTTAGTAAATTTTGGGACATCTTGTTCCCAATATAAAGACAACTCCACCTAAAAGAAAAAAATGTTTAGGTACATTTTAAAAACGCACAATCAAAAACTGACCACGGACCCTCCCTGTTCATCCACATGCGTACATAAAAATTGAATCTTCTCTTGCTTCTTGCTGCTTCAATTCTCAGTCGTGAGCTCTCAAATTCTATTATTTTCAGCTTTTGAGAATTTATAAAATAATTCAAAAGTAAGTTTTCCATATTCGTAATTAAAAATACTGATTTTCCTGACAACACAAATGTCAAAGTATACTACTGTCAGTGTATACTAAGAAACTCTGTGTGTCAGGGGTACTGGTATTCGTTATACCATGGTATTCATACCATAGTATCAATACCAGCAGTCTGTCTCCCACATTAGATAATAATGTTCTTTTGTAAAATGCGAAAAATATGAATATATCTTTTTTCTGGAATTTTCTTTCTGCCTAAACCTGAAATATACAGCAATACGAAAAAAAACAAAAAAAGAATCATGAAAATCATATAAGATGTTTTTTTTTTTGTATGGGAGGCGTCACCCCCGTTTGTCCAATTTTGGCGTGGCGATATCGATAATGGATGTAATGTATTGGATATATAATGTGCACCCTCTTCATCGCCCTCCCTCTCCTTGATCATGCTACTTGTTTGTAATGCTGTATTTCCTTTCCTTTGTTTCCCTCTTCCTACGGAATCCGAACAACTACCTAATACTATACCCCATGCCATACTGCCGCACGCACCCCATCCCATACATCCCATCCCATATATACCTACATATATGTACAACTGACCACTTCGAAAACAAATAGTGTTGTTTTGTTTGTCCTGTCGCATCGCACGATCGTAAAAATACAAACATCCATTTGTAGAAAGGTATATGTGTATGTATATATTTTCACTTCAAAAAATACATACGTCATATCAGAATGAAATTCCTACTGCGTTGCGTGGCGATATGCGATAATGGATGTAATGTATTGGATACATAATGTGCACCCGCCCTCCCTCTCCATGATCTTGCTACTTGTTTATAATACTGCATTTTCTTTCCTTTCCTTTGTTTCCCTCTTCCTATGGAATCCAAACAACTACCTACCCCAACCCTACACTTATCGAATGAAATTCTGAAATTAAACCTGTTTTGTATTATACGTCTCTCGATCATAATATACATACCTACATATATAACTGACCATAGCACTCACTGCGAAAACAAATCAACCCTTTTCGAATGTATAGTAAGTATACCGTATACGTATTGTTTTTGTTTGACGATCGCAAAAGTATAAACGTCCATTTGTAGCAAGGTATATGTGTATGTATATATTTTCACTTCAGAAAATACATTTTGGCTAAAAACTGTTCCTAAGGACGTGGCTATAAACGACATAGCCTATAGCAGTCTTACAGTCTTAAGGAACATTTTAAAAAAGTTTCATGGAAATCTGTCTAGTAGTTTTTGAGTTTTTAGCTGACAAAGAAAAGTCCTACAGTTTTATTATATGTATAGATGAGAAGTTGAAGAAAATATGATGTAAACCGACATAATCTAAACCAATCCAGTTTGCATATGGCCTATAAATCTGGGATCGAAATCTCAAATGCACAATCGAAACAATATTAATTTGTGATAAGGGTGACTGATTGTGATTAGTTTAATACGAATACGTCTAATAGTTGGTCGACGGGGCCATTCACATTAGGACGGTCACAGAGACTTTCGATCGTCTTAGAAAGTTCCTTAGACATTTTCAATTGACCTTATATAGTCCGTACGACCATCTCAGCGCGAATGGCCTGCTTCATGTCATGCACTTAAATTTGTTTTCAGAACTGGCAAAATAAAATCGACGCGACGCAGTCATGATAATAATTGATTTCAAAATAATCAAAGTTAATAGCTCGTTTCAGTGCCTTAAACAATAAATCATGACTGATTATTATCTTATCACTCGATCAATCTGATTAAAACTCTAATCCAATATGAATACTTTGGATTTGAGGACGCCAGTTCAGGCTGACTTTGCAGGTTCTGACAAATATGGCTCCTCAGCATTTTCCCTTTAACGTTGTGCCGCCGATAGAAGTCCTCATGCGGTTAGGGGTGAGAGACGACGATTTGGAAAAGGAAAAACATACTGGAACAATGCAGCCCGAAGATGGGTCAACACAGCCGGCCACTGCGTGTCCAAGGCCAGAAACGGATAACAAACGAACTAAGGAAATTCTTAAACAAAGCACGGCAAACTTGAGGACAACAATAGGAATTCTGTCTGGCCACTGTCTTCTTAGAAATCATGTCAAAAGACTAAAGGACTTTCAGAATATTCAGATCTGTGTAGATTCTGCAATGATATAGGTCTCAGATAGTGTTGGGTTTTGGGTACCCGGACACTGTACTATTGAGGGTAACGAAATGACCGACGTTCTGGCCAAAACCGGAGCAGAGCTTCCACAAATTGAAACTATTGAGGGTATACTCCAATAGCCGTGACCAGGAGAATTATATTCGAAAAAAATAGGGCGGACATAAGATTGTCACATATTAAATCGGAAAAAATCTGTAGAATTGTTGAAACTTTGCAGATCAAATTTACGAATGCCGATGGCACTCTCTGAGCACTGCCTTATTAGAAAGCACACTAGGAGATTAGGTTTAACAGATACGGACACTTTTTCGACAATTTGGAGGCGGTTGGCCTCTCAAACTATATTGAAACCATTTTTAGGTTCTATAGGGAAATTAAGTGCTTGGGTGAATTGGTTTAGGTTTTGACGGTTCCCCATGGGCGATGGGCTCAATATGGTGCCTAGTTCACTGGGATGAACTCACTCACCAGGGGCGGACTAAGAGGCAGTGGCACCCGGGGCGGTAAAACAAGCTTACACCCCTTAAAAAATTTAAGAAAAAAACACGAACAAAGATGTTATTTAAAGGTGCTTTCGAGCTTTTATTGCACTGAATGTTTCGATTAAATCATTAAAATCTATAATTTTTGTGTGCTCCTTTTCGATTGAAAGTATAGCCAGATTAGTCAACCTATTTTGGTCCATTGTTGATCGATAAGATAAGTCTTAATTAATTTGAATTTTGAAAAGCTTCGTTCACACGATGCCACTGAGACGCAAATTGTTAAATAAATTTTCATCGCCAATGACAGACTCGGTAACGAGTCTGAAAAGTTTCACTTAACAATGAAGCTTAAAAATGCAAAGGCTGTCCAAATTTCTGCATCTTTTAAATTTAATTTTGCAGCTACCATGTGACGCCGTATTCGCCCGATTTCCAACATGATATTGTTGTTTAGTTCTGTTAATGTCGAGGTAAGCATTGGAACAATAGCACTCAGTTCTTATTCCTTTCCATACAGCAATATTTTTGGTTGAAGAGCTGAGAAAACTAACGCAATGTCTTCCATGGCCTTCGATGAATCAGTTCAGTTCAGCAAAATGTGTCCCGACATTCTAAAATGGATCTTCGTGTTTCTTATTCCAACGTCAAACCAGCATCTTGAGCATTTTCGCCTGTCATAATTTTCTTCTTTTTTGTTCTTCCCAGCCTTTCAATTAAAATTTCTAGCCAGTACTCTCTTGCGTATATTATGGCCTCTTTCATGGTTTCATAACGATGTTCATGAAGAAAACTCGCGAGCGCCTCAAGTTTTAATGCACTTTTTCCTAAAGTGAGCCCGGATTTTTTCAAGTATTTCTGTGCTGCATCAACTTCGGTCAAAATATCGCACCAGAATGAAAGATAACACAAAAACGTAAAGTCGCATACAGCAGATAAGAGTATGGTTGCAGCACCTCTTGTATCCAAATTTTCCTTTTGAGGATCACAAAGGAGTTCAAGAGTTGAAACTATCTTCACGAAATTTTCATTCAATGGCTTAACAGCCTCGTGATGAGCGCTCCATTTGCATATAGTGTCTACAACCTACAGTCTCTTGAGTGACAACCTACATTTTTTATGGGAATATCCCAACGATGCGTAGATACTGAGAAAATATGTAAAGTCTTTCCACTGTCCCAAAAAACGTTGTACTTGAAGGAGTGCTTCCCAAAGAGTGAACTCCACAAAGGTTTAAAGAATGGTTTGCACATCATGGCGTCAACAAAGCTTTTAGATTAATTTGACGAATTCATTTTTGAACTCCTCCATGAATACCCGCCATAGTCACAGCATTATCATATCCCTGAGCCCGGCAAAGGTTAATGTCAAGACTATCTTCGTTGAGTTGCTTTAAAATATCGTCGGTAAGTTGTTTGGCAGTCTTTCCAGATGTAGGAAAAAACGGTGCCATGAAATAAAGTCTTATGCAAAAAGGTTTAAAACGTAATTTTGGACTTTATTGGAGGCGGTGGGCAGCACCCCTCCCCCCCCCCCCCATACATATTCTACTGTTTATGCATTGTGGATATAATATATATATACCAGTGGGATATGTATGGGGGCATGCTCCCCTCAGCAACCCCCTTGCTTGGGGTCGCTGTAGGATTTGGAGTGGGTGCGAGGTTTTTTGGATGTAAAGTTTGGAATTGCACCCTGTTTCTTTCAATTCTCCTCATATATTTGTTGTTTGGATTTTATTTCCACTTCGATTTGGACTTTATTGCACTTTTGAAAATGACATAAAGCCCAAAACTCGTTTTATTGTTTTATTTGTGTTTTTATTTTGTGTAATGTGCAAAATAGTTATTTTGCTGTTACTGATGGCACCCCCTATTAGTCTGCCACCCGGGGCGGAGCGAATTTCTCTTTCCATCGCTCATGAATAAGATCCCGAGTTATTTAAATTTATCCACCTGTTTCAATAGGACTCAACTAAGATGCAGAGTACATTAAACATTCGTTCTGGAGATGACCTTCACTTTAGAATTATGTGCTCGTTGATCTTCATTCCAGCTTCCAACGTATTGAGTGCTTAAAGTTGGCTTATACTACATTTACACCGCACCTAAATTCAACATTTCAGCAGACAACATTTTGAAATCCAATTTTGCGTTCCAACTGAAACTTCAACATTTCAAATGACAGCTAGTATCAGAATTGATTACTCACTGATGTTTTTATGTTACGAAATCAGAAGTGGTTTGTACCTAAAGAATTCATTTTTCAATTATATTAATCTAATCATGAATATAAGTGATAATTCAGATATATTAAATACAATCTTAAATAAATAATATTAAATACAACAAAAAATTCCTCATCGGCTTTTTTTACAGCGGTTTTTTTTTTTTTCAGTGAGCCCAAAAGTCATCAAAATGAGGTTTGTTCGATTTGACATACTTGCAAATGCAGCGATGAAATTCAACATTTCGCTGAAATTCAACATTTCGAAATGCTGGAAAATATATGGCGAAATGCTGAACATTTGGCCTGAAATGCTGCATTTAGTCGAAATGATGAATTTAGGTGCGGTGTAAACGGACTATTAAATTGGCTTTATTTGCAACTAAACTTCTTAAAATTTCATGATAAAGATATATTCAAGACATTAACCTTCCACAAGGCAAACAATAGGAAAATGTTGCATCAAAAAATTTAATCATATAGAAACAACTAAGTGTAGATACTAAATAGAAAAATATTAACTAGAAAAGATGTAAAATTCTACACATTGCATTGCATATTCATGGATTTTGTTCTGTTGAACGTCCTCAACCCTAAGTGTCAATGTTATCGTCTCAAAAAACAGGAAACAAAATCTGATACTGATGTCAAGAAAACTGTCACGCCCGCAAGTTTGCAGCCTCCACTGGACGTATTGATTGCAAGGTGTATAGGTATATAGGTATACCTATAACTTTTTAAAACAAATTTAACTCCATGGGGATGGGCTTTTACCAAGAATTCCTACAAGGTCAGCACTTCTTGATATAAAACTGGAGTAGATACTAAGAAAGGTACTTGTTATGATAAATCAACAGGAATCAAAAGTTGAAATAAATTTCAGAATACAGCATAATATGAAAAGTGTCATTTTAGATCTTTTTTTTATAGCCGGTATAAGCTAATGACAATCATTTATAAAGATGTTTCGGTTAAAAGGCAAAATAAATACTAATCTGTTGTAATAAGTTGAAAATAAAAAATAATTCTAGTACCTATTGCTAGTATGCAAAACAGTATCTGTATCTGTATCTTTAGGTACATCGCAGAAACAAACTCGACACGAACGTCGAACAGGTTTGCACAGAGTTAACCGAATATAACCATGAACTTGGCATCTGGTAACTCAACAATAAAAAAAACGAATTTTTCAGAAAATAAAGCACTTGCGGTGAAAAGAAATGTATACCACATTAAAAACGTGCATCTACACTAGAGGTTATCCGATTATGTACACTAAATAGTGGGTGGCATAAAAGTATTTGCTGGTTTTTATTATTTTTTTTTTTTGCCATTATAGTTCTTGGCAAAACCGACATATAAAGCTAAAACAATACCAACGTTCTTATACCTAACTACATCAAAAAAACTAGGGAAGTTCGGATGAAATCCCATCGGAGTTTTACGAATATAACACATTGGAGCTCATTGAGAGATTAAGGTCCGTGTTTAATAATATTTTTAAGAATGGAAGCGTTCCAAAGAGGCTAAGGTAAGCACTGATATTTCCCATTCATAAAAAGGGTGATACATATGACCCACAAAACTATCGCGGGACTTGGTTTCTTAACCCTTCATATATAATTTTCAGCACCATAATATTACAGACGCGATTATTTGAATGGATTAAAGCCAATAACGTACATAGCAAAGGAGTGAGATATATGTAGACCTTAAAAGCGTCGCAAAGGCATTCATTATTAAAAGCATAATTTATAAAACTAAATAAGTAAGTCAATCGGCCCTAGCGAGGTATCCGTCGGAACGGAAAATTCTCCGATTTTATACGAATCGGAGGATTTTTGCAGCGAGGTATACGTCGGAACAGCTTTTCGGAACTTCGTTCCGAAAAATATGTAACACACACTGGCGTTTTGCGTTTCAGTGCGATGAAGTGCGTTTTAACTGATATTTTTGACAGCTTCATACGAATTTTCTTCCGATATGCACCTACAGGAATTGGTTGCGGAATTTGTTTACGATTTGCAGTGAAGTGTTGATAAATGAAAGCAATAAAGAAAAAACATTTTAGCAAAGTAATTGGTTGTATTTGTTGCTTAAATGTGTGTTTCCAGGGCAAAAAAAAAACGAATAAACAAGCACTAAATAGGAAAATCCCTTTATATCAATGCGTTGTCGCATTTTAATTATTCTTTCCGAAAGCGGATACCTCGAATGTAATTTGAGTCTCCGACGGAGTATGCGTTGCGGAGAATTTTCCGTTCCGACGCATACCTCGCTTGGGCCGAATAATCGCATGAGGATATCGTTTCGACGATAGCCTTGCATCACGTAACATTTCAAATCTCTATCGTGTCGACGACATCGTTTCGACGATCCAACATTTGCTTCTTGTAGCTCAATAATCGACAGAGCACTATCGTTAAGGCGATAGCGTTTGCGCGATAGCGAATTAGGTAGCGTCTTGCATTGATTTGTATATTTTGCAGACAATTTTAAGCTTTTTACAGGAAATTTTAAAGCTAGCAATTGAATTCAGATTTTTTTTACGATTTAAATTACATAATAGTTCATACGACATTATAAATAATATAAATCATCAATTAGGAACAAAATAAATGAGCAAGCTTTTGTGGGTGACTGTAATCTAAGTACATATTCCGTAAGCACAAAGTAGGCCACTGTAATTTGTCAAATGTCATTTATGACAATTACGATGACGTCTAGTGCTTATTTGTTTGTGAGGTTCTGAAAGGTACCGAAAGTTCTCAAACTTTGTGCAAAATAAACGATGGACGATACGATGGTGGTAGAGTTTCGTTAAGCAAATAAAAGACGATCTTGTGCACTACTATCGCTTGAACGACTGTCGTCTTAAATTTTACGGAATGTGTACCCTGGCCTTCTTTGCTGCAAATACATCAATTACTTCGTCAGTATTTATTTCTATCTCCCGATGAATTGACATTAAGGCTAAACCAGTAAGTCGATCTTCACCGCTAGAATTTCTTAAACAAGTTTTTAAGAGTTTCATCGTTCTTTCTTGTGTACATGTCGATACTGGTAAGGTTGCCAACATTTTTAAAAGTCGATGTACACTCCGCGCCACTTGAATAGCACATCCCCTAAGGTCGGTTTTCTATCGCCCACTGCTCCCAAACCAAGCATGCTAGAGACTTAATTTTTATACCCTCCACAGGAAGGTATATTCACTTTGTCATTACATTTGTAACGCCAAGAAGGATTCACCGGAGACCCTATAAAGTATATATATTCTGAATCAGGATCACATTCTAAATCGATTTAGCCATGTCCGTCTGTCTGTCTGTCTGTCTGTCTGTCCGTCTGTTGAAAGCACGATAGCGTCCAAACGAATTGACCTAGGGGAATGAAATTTTGTGAGAGGACTTATTTTTACCGTCGTCAGGTTGGTATTGAAAATGGGCTATGTCGGTCAAGTAGTTCTGGTACCTCCCATACAAAACCACTATTAGACCCATGTGTATCTACGTCTGTTGAAATCACGATAGCGTCCAAACGAATCGACTTAGTCAACTGAAATTTTGTGAGAGATCTTTTTTTTACGGTCCTCAGGTTGGTATTGAAAATGGGATATGTCGGTCAGGTAGTTCTGGTACCTCCCATACAAAACCACTATTAGACCCATGTGTCTCTACGTCTGTTGAAATCACAATAGCGTCCAAACGAATCGACTTAGGCGACTGAAATTTTGTGAAAGATCTTATTTTTACGGTCCTCAGGTTGGTATTAAAAATGGGCTATGTCGGTCAGGTAGTTCTGGTACCTCCCATACAAAACCAACATTAGACTGGCAAACATTTTGCATTACTTTTATGCAGTGGAGGGTATCAAAGCATCGGCCAGGCCGATGATAACACTTTCACTTGTTTAAATTAAAGTTCATTTATTTGTTGTAATTTTACCAGAAGGAAGATTTAGAACTAAACCTTTAAGTGTTAACAAAAAATTATTAACTATGAACTGGCAAAATGTGGGGCCCTAATTTTGCTCCACTTAAGTTTAAAAATGTGTATGTACTCGAAACAACTACAAAGCAATATTTATTAATTTCTTAAAAAAAAAAAAATACTTCAAATCAATAAAAAGACTTCAAGCAGTCTTAAGCAGTTTTAAGAAAAATAACTCTTCTTTGGCAAAGGGATTTCAAAAGGGGAGTCTTAAATGTTGACGCCAAGATCGAATGGGACTATATACCAATAACCCAGTCTAGACCACCATTAAGAAATGGAAAAGATTGGCAGAAAGTTATTGTTACCATCACTTTAAAGCACTAGATAAAAGAAGCTACCTCTCTCTACTAAATAGAATCCAAAGAGTGGCATGTGTCTGTGTGACCAGACCAGTGCCCTGCGGACAACTCCAACCGCAGCACTGGAAACCATGCTCCACATTCTGCCCTTGGACATACACGGTAAAAAGATGGCGGCAAAATCGGCATTGCGTCTGAGAGAATCACAGCAATGGAGAAGCAGTGACACAGGGCATGCCAATATTCTAAAAACTAATAATGTTACAACAGAAGTTCAATATTAAATACATGACCAGTATTCCTGACCGACAGCAATGGGAAGAGAATACGGTTATAAACGAAAATACGCTAGAAGTATACACAAATGGGTCTAAGACGGAGGACGGAGTAGGAGCCGGGATTTTCTCAGTTTCATTCTCCCTAAACCAGTCTTTTGGACTACCAAATAACTGTAGTGTCTTCCAAGCAGAAGTTATGGCTATTCGCGAAGCCGCTGAACTACTGAAGGTGAGATCGATATCGAACGCGGACATCGTCATCTACACCTCATCGAATCACCAATATTAAGATCCAAATTGGTCAGGCACTGCCGCAAATCTTTAAATGAGATCTCGGATATGTGCACGTTAACGCTGTGCTGGGTCCCTGGGTCATAGAGATATACCAGGTAACTGTAAAGCAGACGAACTAGAAAGGAACGGCACGAAAATGGAACTCTCTACTGGTAAATGAGAGCCCCATGTGCCAATTGAAACGGTAAGATACAACATCTCCACTGCAACAGGCTAATGAGAGATGGCGCGATCTTTAGAAAGCAAACTCTAGGAGAGTACTTCTTCGGGGAGCTATTTCCGAAACGGATATCAGCAAAATACGGAAATTTCTCCAAAATTCGAAATGGTTCCAAGAGTAGCGGAAATATCCGACTCTGCTTGTTGTATCACAATGGACCTTACTTGGTCTAAGTGAATTACTCCGTATTAACGGATAATTGCCACCTAACCTAACCTATCACTTTAAAGCTTTGGTTAAATGTGGGTTGTGCTAGTCCGTATACGTATTTAACTGTTTTTTCTACACCCTTCTGATAGCTATATTCTAATTCTACAAAAACACGGGATTATACCGGTGTCCATACAGCTAGTCGAATTTACCCTCAAATTCATGATAATGCATGGACTCATGCTTCTAGGATTAGCGCTTTGACATCTGCATTGTCTGTCAGAGAGAGCATTAGAGATTGTACTGTGTTCAAATACCTGCTGAAATTTAGTTAGTAAAAATCTTAATAAAATTGTTTAGTTGTTTAAAAAATATTTTAGTATTTGTTCGTGATTCCATCGGCAACACTTTTTGAGTGGCCTTATGGCACTCATAAATTCAACCGCTTCACGGTTTCACTCAATACTGTTTTTTTTTTCTATCGTTCTTTGTCTAGACTACAGTTTTTTGATATTCCGTTTGTCAAGTAAAACCAAGCGACAGTTTTCTTTGTGACTTTTTCTTGTTCGTTGACTCAGAACAGTTTGGATGTACAGGAGATTGGCATCGGAAATAAACTCTTAAAATTTGTAATAATTGGTTGCGTGTTTTTCTTTTTGGAACCCCCGCTTTCCTGTACATTTTTTGGTGCCTCCTGTGAGGAATAGCGAACATTCGGGAATATTCGACCGCGTGTTTTATAACTACTTCTTGGTGGCTCTTGTGCATTGATTTGTGCATTCGATTTTTTTGACAAGAATATTGCGCACCGTGGAAATAATTCTAAAAGAATTCATCGATTTCTTGGCAAAGTTTGCAATTTGGCGCTTTATTTGCTCAGTGAATGTCTGATGAGGAGTTGGATCAATTGGAAACGACATTCGTGGGTGTGTTAGATTGGTTTGTAGAAGCGAAATCAGATTCCTACGGTACTCCTACAACGATGGCAGATCTTAATCGGCGTACCACTGCAGTTACCGCAATCAAGCGCATTGCGGCGAAAATTGCTAAAGACGACTTCTTTGGAGATGAATTTAGCCTTCAACAAGAGGTAAGCACATTGCAAATGCATTTCGATCGCTTTGTGGCTGCTCATGATGCACTCATTTGTGCAGCTCAGCCCACCGAAATCGAGACACATTCAACGCTTTGGGATGACATTGAAGCACAATATAATGCTGCAATTGCTAAGCTACACCGCATGCTTTCTACTACGCAAGCGAAGCGGATTGCAGAACATCTTGAGGACGCAGCATCGCAACGATCGGTACGCTCAACTACAATGGATTTGAGGTTAGATCCATTGTCAGTTCCCAAATTTGATGGCACATTGCAGAATTGGCTTGCATTTAAGGATGCATTTGAAACGCTTGTGCATTCGCAAGATTTCCCTGAAGCATACAAGCTTGGCAAACTACGTGAGGCAGTTCAAGGTGATGCAGTGGCACTGGTTGGTGGGATGTATACTGGTGGCTACGAAGAAGTTTGGAAGGCTCTGAAATCCCGCTATCATAGCCCAAAACAGTTGGCCGACATTCATGTATCAAGATTTACTGGCCTCAAGCAACCATTAATTGAGTCTACTTCGTCATTGCTTTCCGTAGTTGACACAGTGAGGGAGTCTTTCCGTGCGTTAACAGTGATGGACTTACCCGTGGATAAATGGGATGCATTGGCTGTTCCTATTGTTACATCAAAACTCCCTATCTCGACCCAACAGGCATGGGGCATGAGCCGAACCTCAAACGACATACCCAGACTTGAGGACTTATTAATTTTCGTGGAGAGACGGGCTCATAGTTTGGCATCAGATGTATTGCGACGTAATCCAGTCGACAACCACAACCAACAAGGCGTGAAGAAGAATGCGGACACTACAAATCGTCCACTTCGATTGATAAAGACAAATTTAGCTGCAACCGCACCTGGCAATTGCGAATTCTGCAACGATAAGTCCCATCGCATCAGCCGATGTTCTTCCTTGCTTGCATTAACAGTTGCTGAACGTTTCCAAAGACTCAAGGGATCCAATCTTTGCTTTAATTGCTTAAAACCAGGCCATGCAACTAAAGCGTGTTCATCCACAAACTGCCGCCAATGCAACGGAAGACATCATACGTTACTCTGTCGCAGTGCAACCTCAGATTCGGGCGCAGGGGCTGCGGCGAGCTCGACTTCTACGACATCAACAACGACTACACAGGCTATTGCTACGGGTCAGGCCCCTAGGAATTATTCCTGACTAGATGGCTCTATTGCGACGTTTGCAGTTATCAGTAATCGTTTAGTTCTTTTGGCAACGGCATATGGACGAATAACAGATGGCTTCGGAGAAATACACCAGTGTCGACTACTTTGTGACCCAGGCTCACAGGTCAGTTTTATGACTTTACCCTTTTTTAATAATTTGTCTCTCCGCAGGAAGAAATGCGAATTACAAGTAGAAGGTGTGGGGAGCTCTATCTTGACGTACACTCGTGGCCGAGCAGTTGTTCAGCTGTCTTCGAATTTTGACTCATTGTTTAGTATCAAGATTGACGTGCACATCATCGAAACAATCACTTCACCTACACCTGTGGCTAATATTGCGGATGATTGCTGGAACCATTTACGTAACTTGCAGTTGGCAGATCCGACATTCGGCACAACCGGACGAATCGATGCATTGCTTGGTGCTGATGTGTGGGGTCAAATTATCACAAAAGGCATTGTGAGTGGAGGTGATGGAGAGCCAATTGCCCAATCAACGAGACTGGGCTGGGTGGTCTTCGGACCTGCAACAATTTACTCTCCTGCTACACCCACAGTAAGATCATTGACTGTTCGCTCAACTACGGAGGAGCAGCGAGTCGATGATTTACTACGCACTCTATTTGAATCGGAGGATATGGACCAAACATCTGTGGAGGCTGACCTGTGCGAGAAAATATTCACGGAGACTTATACCCGGGAGAGAGATGGCCGCTACAGAGTGCAGATTCCGTTCAGGCCGGACGCATCGGCGCTGGGTAATTCACATAAGTTGGCTCTACGACAATTTCATCAGCTGGAACGCAAACTGGCTTCAAATCCTGACTTACGGGAGAAATATTTGGCTTTTATGAGGGAATACATTGATCTCGGCCACATGCACTTAATTCAGGATCAACCTGGCGATCCATCGCAATCCTACTACATCCCACATCATGCTGTAGTTACAAAATTTCGTGTGGTATTTAATGCCTCGGCGCAGACATCATCAGGAGTGTCACTTAATGATACCCAATTGGCTGGGCCCGTGATACAAGAATTACTGGTAAATATCATTTTTCGATTTCGAAGATTTCAAGTTGCTTTATCCGCAGATGTGGAGAAAATGTTTCGCCAAGTGCTTATCGACAAACGGCACAGGCAATGGCAGCAAATTTTATGGCGGGAATCTCCTGCCGAACAATTGCGCACGTATCAACTGGCTACCGTCACCTATGGCACCGCAAGCGGCCCTTTTTTGGCCATACGCGCAATGCAACAGTGCGCATTGGATAACTGTAGCAAATTACCAGACGAGAATCGGGCAGCAGAATCTCTGAGATGTATATTGCGGGACTTCTACGTCGACGATTTCCTCAGTAGCGCTCCATCAGCTCGACAGGCGATTGGGTTGGCCAGAGATATCGACTTTGTGCTTAACCATGGGCACTTTCATTTACGTAAATGGCGATCTAACCACAAGGAGACGTTGGCACAGCTCACAAGTACACCAACCACGGAGGAAATTGAACTACAGGTGGCAGAAACGACAATTCTTGGCTTGCATTGGGATCCCGGTGCAGACGAGTTTTTTTTCAGACTTAAGTTGACAGCTGATTCACCGTCTACAACGAAAAGGCAAGTCCTAAGTGACATTGCGACTCTCTATGATCCCACTGGCATGTTGGCACCTGTCATCATTGTGGCCAAGGTATTCATTCAGCGGCTTTGGCAGGCAGGTTTGGCATGGGATGATCCACTACCGAAACAGTTACTGGATGAATGGCTTCAATTTCGTAAGGACTTACATCGTCTGGAGGAAATACGCATACCACGATGGCTTGGCATAACCACTGACACAATTCCACACTTACATGGCTTTTGCGACGCAAGTATGAAGGCATATGCTGCTGTCATCTACCTTAGCAATGGGCAGGGTAGTTCGAGACTGATCACATCTAAGACGAAGGTGGCTCCGATAAAGGCTATAACTATTCCGCGACTGGAGTTGTGCGCTGCACATCTTCTAACTACTACGATGACAACCATTAGGCAGGCACTGGAGCTCAACGATGTCCCATACAGCATGTGGAGTGATTCGAGTATTGTACTCAATTGGCTTCGCAAATCGCCATCACAACTCAAACCATATGTGGCCAATCGCGTCAGCCATATTCAGCAGCACTCCGACGTTTCCAATTGGCATCACATTCGCACGTACTCCAATCCGGCAGATTGCGCCAGTAGGGGAGTTAGTGTCGACGCACTTATCCGGCATCAGCTTTGGTGGCAAGGTCCAGAGCTTAACAACGAACAGTCCTCGACGGATGGCATTACAATGACGGAGGATGAAACTTCGGCGATGGAAACGGAATTTAAACCAATCAAGGCAAATGCGGCGCGTACAATGGAAAGTCTTCTTATTGAAACACAATTTAGGCGCGGAACAGAAATTGTCACTATTCCTTTGCTGGAGCGGTTCTCTAACATCGGAAAATTGCTTCGCACAACTGCTTACATCTTACGTTGCAAAAAATCACATCACAAATATAGATCACAGTCAATTGTCAACGCAGACGAGATGGAAGAGGCACTACACTGGCATATTCTTGCGGAGCAATATCGATATTTTGAACTCGAAATCATTCAGCTACACAAGGCTAAGAACGTAGCTCCAACAAGCAGGCTAATCACCTTAGCTCCATACCTCGACCTTGAGATGAAGAATATTTTGCGTGCATCTGGTCGACTTGACAACGCGAAGATCGACGAATATCGCAGGCATCCAATCATCCTGCCAAAGGAAGGCGGATTGGCACGACTTATTGTCAATCAGGCCCATCGTGACACCCTACATGGAGGCATCCAGCTGATGCTACAAACAATCCGAGAGAGATACTGGATCCTTCACGTACGTACCCTTGTTAAACAGTGTATTCATTTATGTACTATTTGCAGAAGGCATCAGCATACCATGGCTAAACAACGTATGGCATCATTACCTCTATCCCGGGTGTTGGCGTCCCCACCATTTTCAATTGCAGGTGTGGATTACTGTGGCCCGTTTAGCATTCGCATTGGCTCGAAACACGTCCGTACTGTGAAGAAGACATACGTCGCAATTTTTGTCTGCATGGCTTCAAAGGCTGTGCACATCGAGTTGGCAGAAGACCTATCAGCCGAATCGTTCATCAATGTGTACACTCGCTTCGTAAGTCGTCGTGGCCCATGCTTTCACTTGTACAGCGATAATGGGACCGCATTTGTTGGAGCGAACAGAATTCTACAGCAGGACCTTAAGGAATGGCACAGTGCTTACGCGCTGCAACACTTGGCTAACAAGGGCACTAAATGGCATTTTATTCCTCCTGGAGCACCCCATCAAGGCGGGCTCTGGGAGGCGGCAGTCAAGTCTGCTAAAAAACATTTGCTACGAGTCGTTGGAACCCAATCAATTTATTATGACCAACTTCACACTTTACTCGTGCACATAGAGGCGTGCTTGAACTCTCGTCCGCTGGTGGCTTTACACGACGATATTGATGACCGAATGGCTCTCACACCAGCAGACTTCCTTATTGGCCGACCTATTATTGCTGTACCTGACAAACCCGTATTGGAAGTACCTACCCAGCGACTTCGTTATTGGCGGCAACTAAGGCAGATGCAGCAGCATTTTTGGAGGCGGTGGCAGGATGAATACTTATCGACCTTACAAAGACGTTCTAAGTGGCATGAATCGACGAACGACATCATGATAGGCGATGTCGTTATCATCAGAAACGAAAATCTACCAGCGACACAATGGCGACTCGGTCGGATTACTCAGCTTCATCCAGGCAGTGATGGCCTCACCAGAGTCGTCACAATCAAACATTCGCAGGGCGAATGCACTCGACCAATTCAAAAGCAGGATAGTGGATAGTCCTGAACGTACCCGTCCAGCCGGGCAGAATGTTCGTGATTCCATCGGCAACACTTTTTGAGTGGCCTTATGGCACTCATAAATTCAACCGCTTCACGGTTTCACTCAATACTGTTTTTTTTTTCTATCGTTCTTTGTCTAGACTACAGTTTTTTGATATTCCGTTTGTCAAGTAAAACCAAGCGACAGTTTTCTTTGTGACTTTTTCTTGTTCGTTGACTCAGAACAGTTTGGATGTACAGGAGATTGGCATCGGAAATAAACTCTTAAAATTTGTAATAATTGGTTGCGTGTTTTTCTTTTTGGAACCCCCGCTTTCCTGTACAGTATTAAAAAATTATATATTTGTATGGGAGGTATGGGTACTTTTTATTCGACCAAGCTCATTTTTTATCAAAAATTTTTAAATATTATTAAAACAATATGTGCAAAGTTTAAACTTGCTATCTTTACTGTAGCTATTTAAATTTAATTTTTAACATAAAAAGCTATATAAATCTGATATTTTTGTATGGGAGGTAGTAGTAGTTTTCATCCGATCTTGCTCATCTTCGAACTTTGCCTCAGTTTGGTGGATAAAAGCTTACGTACCAAATTTCAAGTCGATAGCTCTTAAATTACGGCCGTAATCGTGTGGACAGACGGACATCGCTAGATCGACTAAGAAAGTGATGCTGATCAATAATATATTTATATAATATACGGGACCACAATTTTTGAGGTCTACAAACCACCCAAGCTCACGCGTGCTGTCTGCTGGATTCCTGGGAAACTGGGGAAATCGGCGGACGTGCTAACGCGTTTGCATGCCCAGAATCCTGGTCTCGTCACAAAAGCCTGGATTGTCCGTTCTCACAGGCAGAGTAAAAACCGTCACGATGAAGATGGTAGCTCTCTGGTTGTGAGCATAGACAAGGCTTTCTGCCGAGATCATCAAGTCTAGGTACGACATGCGTCCCTATCTGCACCTTGGTAGGATTAATTTCCATTTCAATGTGAAGTAGTGCTAATAGTGGTCGTAACCCAGAGTTTACATCCATTTTGTTCACTCAGATCAACCTACAACACTGTAAGGCTGCTACTGCTCTTTTAAGTAGGAGGCTTGCTGTCAGTAGGACAAAAAACCGCATAACATCCATCCAGGAACCATGGGTGTGGAAAAATCGCATCTGTGGCCTTGGTGAGTTGAGCGGTGCATACCATGTTCTTTACGATGAACTGTCCGAGAGACCTAGGACATGTCTTGTTGTATCGAAATCCCTCACGGCAGTTAAAATCAAACGGTTTTGTGGCCAAGATTTGGTTGCTGCAACTATCACTTACCATGCAAATGGCAATTGGGAAACCTTTGTTGTTGCATCGGCTTACTTCCCCTACGACTCTCTAATTCCTCCACCACCAAAGGCAATTGTTGAGCTCATAGAGTACTGCGAGGTCAAAAAGATTGGTCTTGTCTTATGTTGCGATGCTAATGCTCAAAACACTGTTTGGGGCAGCAGAAAATGCAATATACGAGGAGATCGTCTTCTGGATTTCATCCTATCGTCTGACATCACCATCAACAATGTGGGTCGTCGGCCTACATTTGTTACAGCCAGGAGACAGCAAGTAATCGATATTACCCTGTCCAACAGGCATTCCAAGACTATCATCAATTGGAGGGTATCGCCAGATAGCACTTTGTCAGATCACAGATACATCGAATTTCAAATCTACTGTGAAGTTTCACCTTCGCCAGAGAGGAGAAATCCGAGAAAAACGAATTGGGCACGGTTTAAGGAGGAACTTGGCAATTCTGTTAAAGCTCCACTTAAATTAAGGTCAATACAAGGGGTAGAAAGGTCTGCTCAGGATCTGAACAGCGTCCTTATCCGTTGTTTTGAACAAGCGTGTCCGGTTACAAAAAACTCCTGCAGAAAACCGGTACCTTGGTGGAATACCGAACTGCAGCGTATTCGCAGAGAAACCAGGAAGCTCCTAAATCGGTCTTTAAAAACCAACTTAGAAGAAGACTGGAATCTGTATCGATCGAAGCAAAAAGAATTTAAGAGACTGATTCGTAAATCGAAAAATGACTCTTATAGGAAATTTTGTGAGGAGGTCGAATCACTAAGTGCAACCAGTAGACTTGTTAAAGTCCTCAAAAGGGACAGACCAAGTAAACTGGAATCGCTCCAAAAATCTGATGGCACCTACACTGAGACAAAGGCGGAGACTTTCAGTCTTCTGTTGGAGACTCATTTCCCGGGAAATCAGATCACTACGCGCTCTTCAGTGGTACCGGAAACGGTGGCCACCACGGAACGGACAAACACCACGCGGCGTAGCTGGTATATTGCATCCAGAGTGGTGACGGATGACGCTATCAAATATGCAATTGCATCGTTTGAGAGTTTCAAGGCACCTGGTCCGGATGGAATTTACCCGGCTATGCTGAAACAAGGTTTTAGTCAGCTGATGCCGACGTTGAAAAGAATTTTCACCGCTAGCTTGGCCTTGGCCTACATACCTTCTCTTTGGCGTATGGTTAAAGTCGTGTTCATACCAAAAATCGGTAAGACTGACTACACTCTCGCCAAAAGTTTCAGACCCATAAGTCTGTCTTCCTTCCTGCTGAAAAGTTTGGAAAGACTGGTTGAGCTGCACGTGCGCAATGTTGCTCTTCGATCGCATCCTCTTTCTGAGATGCAACATGCTTATCAGCGCGGAAAATCCTGTGAAACTGCGCATCAGAACCTTGTTGGTAGGATCGAAAGCGCTCTTGATCGGAAGGAGTACGCGTTGGGTATTTTCGTCGATATTGAGGGTGCTTTTGATAATGCGACTTTTGACAGCATGTGTAACGCAGCTAGACATCACGGTATAGATGAAACATTGGTGTTGTGGATTAAAGCAATGCTAATGTACAGGACGTTGATTGCCGAGGCGGATTGTGGCAAATGCGTCATGACAGGGGTAAACAGGGGCTGTCTGTCTCCCCTTTTATGGTGTATGGTAGTAGACTCTCTGCTAACGTTACTCAATCTTCCTGGAACCTACACACAAGCCTACGCGGACGATGTCGCCGTTCTGTCTGTCGGCTCGAACCTAAGGACTGTCTGCTCTCAGGCGCAGAGATCCTTGGGCTTGATCGATGATTGGTGCACAAGAAATGGGCTTTCAGTGAATCCTCTTAAAACTACGGTTGTTCTCTTCACGAGGAGGAGGAACTTCACTGGTCTGACTCAACTTGTGCTAAAAGGTGTCACTATCCCGATCTCTGACGAAGTCAAATATCTTGGAGTAATCCTCGATAGAAAACTTCTTTGGTCCAAGCATGTTGAATCGAAAACCGATAAAGCGCTGTCGACTTTCTGGCAGTGCAAAGGCGCTTTTGGTAAGACATGGGGCTTATCTCCGAAAAGGGTCCTTTGGATCTATACGGCAATGGTAAGACCACTTCTCTCATATTCATCGGTTGTGTGGTGGAACAGGCTTTCGCGGAAACGTGTTACTGCCTCTTTCGCCAAACTCCAAAGAACAGTTTGCCTTGGCTGCACAGGGGCCTTCCCCAGCACCCCGGGTTCTGCTCTAGATGCTATGATGAACCTCCCCCCCCTTGATATTTTTATCATGGGGTGTACACTGAAAACCATCTCCCGTTTAAAGAGAGGTGGCTTTTGGTACCACGCGCATTGGAATTTTGATGAACTTGTGCGAGAATTATCCTTTGACCCCTGTCTTATGGATATGCCGTCTGATGCAATGACACCAGAAATCCTACTGCGACAAAACTACCACGTCAACTTTCCTCAGGCAACGGAATGGCTTCGGCCGGACTCTGAGCCAGGGAAAGAATGCCATCGTGTATTCACGGATGGCTCTAAAACCGGACAGGGGTCTGGTTCTGGAGTCTTCGTGGAATGCGAGAACATTAGACTACACTACCCTTTAGGTAACCACGCGACTGTCTTCCAGGCGGAGATTTTCGCTATCCTTATGGCTATGCGCTATATTGTGACAAACAGGTGGAGGGCTAAAAGTATATGCGTTTGCAGTGACAGCCAGGCTGCACTAAAAGCGCTGCTTAACCCTCTCACCTCGTCCAAGCTAGTGCTCGAACTCAAGCTTGCTTTGAACTTGGTCGGTAGGCTAAACACGGTCAAACTTGTTTGGGTCCCAGGTCACACTGGTATCCAGGGAAATGAGATCGCTGATGGGCTTGCCAGGCTGGGTTCAGAAGAAGCTCTTTCAGGACCTGAACCCGCGCTGGGTCTGCCTGCATCTGTGGTTGGGTCATCCATCGATATTTGGGTTTCTCGCAAACACGAGCGTCGGTGGCGTGATTGTGCTGGGTGCAGACAGGCCAAGCGACTGCTTCCGGACATCTGCAAAAGGTCCGCGTCCTTTCTTCTGTCTCTCAGGAGAATCGACTGTAGACTGCTTGTGGGCGTCCTTTCGGGCCACCAAGCTTTCGCCAAACACTTAAATGTATTGGGCTTGAGCGACACCACCATCTGTCCTGCTTGTGGAGAGGACGATGATACGGCGGAACACTTCCTCTGTAGTTGTCCTGCCTTTGCTCGCATCAGGTGGCGGATTTTTGGGGCTGACGTGGTGAGTGCCGAACATCTAAGCTCTTCATCACTGAAGCTCCTTCTTATCTTTCTTCGAAAGACGGGAAAACTAAGTACAGCAATGTAAGGTGTCTGTTTGGCAGTACAATGGACCAGTAGTTGTGTCTGAGTGCTCCATCGGATAGTAACAACCTCCGACAAAAAAAAAAAAAAAAAAAATATATATATATAGTTTGTCATACCTACAACGCCTCCTTATGGGCGTTAAAAATGGAATGACAAAGTGAATATACCCTTACCACAGTGTGGTACCGGGTATAAAAAATAAAACATAACTTTCCCTTATGTTGCAAAAGTTTATTTTCGACTGTATGTTTTCGTGACTAAATTGCATTGTCTTAAGTCTCAAGTCCACAACCAATGATTATAATTATTTTTAAGAATTTGTAAGACGATTTTTATAGATAAGACATCGTCGTTAGATAGAAGCCTGCTTTTCTAAAAATATGTATTGCGATTTACATTAATCCATTTCACTCCGATTAAGTTATTATTTATCAAAGATAAGATAAGTTATTATTTATCAAAGATTTGCTAATCAAGAAGATTTTGAATGCTCAAAGGCTTGTCTAAAATTTATAATCCTTATAAAAATGTCATATTTTTCAATTATAGAAAAATTGTATTAAAATATTTTCTTATGTTATACGATTCGATCGTATCCTTATCTTGCTTTTGTTTAGCGGCTGTTCTGATAACATAAAAGTGAATCAAAGATATAAGTAATAATCCATCACAATTAAAAGTATTATCAGATTACTTTGTCATAATCGCTATTTGATGCGTTTGGGTTAAGTATAAAAGCAGAATTAATCCCAGTGCCTACAGTAACAGTTCGTCGTGAACCTCTAACGATACAACAATGAAATTAACAATTTTCGGATTATTGGCATGTTGCCTGGTTTTGGTAAGTATTTCTTTGAGCATGCTTTGAAATGAGTACATTAAGCAATTTGCTTTTCACAGACAAACGCAGGGGCTGTCAACCCTATTGGACAAACCACCAAAACCATGGAGGGCTATGCAGACTCCCTGACCGAACTAGCTGAGCATGTCGCAAAGGATGTCGAGCACAAGTATGATGAGATTGTTGTGCAACCTCTAGCCCATGTTGAAGCTGAAGTCAATGCGATCGAAGAACTAAAACAGGAAAATAAGGAATGCGTTGCGGCTCATGAAGCTGAAGTCGAAAATGTAGTCAACACTGTAGAAGATTCTATTAACATGTGCGGCAAAACTGCAGCCACAGATAGTGCAACTGTAGGATACGAAATTGGAAAAGTATCCACAGAAATAGCTTACGATTCAATGGATGTGGTAAAGACTTATCAAAGATGTCAGAAATACACCAACCCAATTTTGGCAAATACTTGCTACACTAAGTTGACAATTAAGGCTACTAAGCTCTTGGTTAAAACAAAGAGGGCTATTAAACTGGTGAACAAATCTGTTGATGAGACCCTACCAGAAATTTTGCACGATTTGGAAGATTGTTCTGCTACGGCAGAGGAATCTGCCTTAACGAAGTTGGAAGCCATTCATAGTGACGTTGACAAATGTATTGCTGCATACAAAATGTCAAACACCAACTAAAAATATATAAAATGATTTGATTATTTTGCATATGAATTTAAAATGTATTTTCTTTCATATATCTTATCTGTCGATAAAGTAAAGTCAAGATAATATTTTAAAGAAAGTAAGAATCTAATAATTGTAGTTGTCGCAGCTGGTCTATATAGCCTAGCTTCTCACACAACGATTAGTTGGAGAAGTTTTTATTTTTTAGCATAAATGGTAGCTTTCTGAGAAGCTTTCTCAGGACAAACCATCAAATTTTACTTTAGCTAAGTATGCCTCATTCGAAAATCAAGTTATTCCCGCTTCTTTTCTAATGAAAGTGTTTGTAAGAGATTCTGTTAAGATTCCTTCTAAGGAGAACAGAGGAACAGAGATTGCGTTCTGGTGCATCAGTCTTCCAAAACCGCCTATTCGTGGTGAAAAACCTTATCCCGCAATGGGTATCCCTGCTCTTGACAGAATATGGCGGATCTAGAGGGAAATAACTCCATAAAATTCGCAATCCCAGGTGGGAATGGCAGTGGTAGTTGAAACATAAGTACACCCTAAGGGCCTAGGGTGGCATGTCGTCCTAGCTGCTCGTGTGTGAGACCAAAATTCCAAATAGTATAAAAGAAAATAAAAATATTGTGTACGAAACTTAAAAGCTGACTGGTATCGCCAGCAAGAACACTTTACGTGTGGAAAGTGAATTATAAAAACTTCGCATTGATTACATAAATATAGTGACTGCTTAATGCCTTTAGACAAGCTCAAATATAATGACCCAGACATAAGGTGAATAAAAAGGATTCTTCTGATGTGATACCCCACCTCTCTGTCTTCAAAAATAAGTCGCTGACACGCAGGAATCGACCGACACTTCAAATCCTAGACCGACTAAGGAATAAGACGGAAAAAGACTGAATACGTTCAACCAGAGAGGAACTCACACCGCTGGAAAAGATTAAAATGCAAAAACGCAAGGAATTCAGCAAACTCCTTATATCAGCGACAACCCGACCTGAGTTACACTTCCTTCGAAGAGTCGCTTCTATCCACCGCCACCGTGTCAAAGAATCGGTATGATACACTGAACCATGCAGGATATCAGTCCATAGTTGCGGCACTATACACGCCGAAAAAGCGTACATCTCTCGATGAGGAGTCCAGTAACTTGCTAGGATTGTGGACTTGACCAAAGAGGAAAAGAAATGAAACGCAGTGAATTAAATTAAATAGACTTGGCAGCATCGAATTTTTAAATTCAGCTACTGATGCATACGAGGAAAAGAGAGACGGGAATTATTTGTCGTCTGTGTTTCACTCACGTATTTTTCCCCGCATTGACAGCAAACGCTGCAAATTGAATTCTGCACATCTGTTTCATCTGCAGTAGGTACTGCATGCAGTGAAGCATTCAGAATTTCTGCACATGTGTTTTGGGCATAAAGCCAGGACCACATTTGTAACGTGTGGTGTGTTGCCATACAGTAATATGTCGCAATCGCACCATAAGGGCTTAGGACACACCACGACCACACTACACTGCGACACAATACACGAGACAAAAATGTTTCCACACAATATGAAATACTTAACAGTGATAGCAACACATCATTCTGCAACACCCCACGCGTTAGAAGTGTGGTTCGGGCTTCAGCCGATTTCCTAAGAACGGAGTGAATATAGAAGAGATTGTAGTAGGGGAAGTGGACTTAATTATATTCTCATCGATTCTCCTGAGTTACACTTAACCGTCCTTAGGTTCCATGGAGCCTATCACAAACAGTGTTTAATTTCTACTTTAAGTTAAACTAAGTGATTTGCCGTCCTTTTAAGGACGACAAAATAATATTTTAGAGGGTTGGAAATCGATTTCACCAAAATGAAATTTTTTCGCCAAATCTCGAAATCTTTCGACATTTTTCACAATTTTTTATTTTTTTTTATTAACTTTTTTTCGATGATTTTCCAAAAATGTCGATATTTTTTCGACATTTTGTCGGTGAAAAGTTGTGTTCTCAAGCCGGGCGGTTACAGCTAGTACTAAATATTTATGAGGAAGAGAAAGAGAAGAGGAAAGACTAAATATTTTCTCTACAAGAGAAAACTGTTTCTACAAAATAAAAATTAAAATATTTTCATGACAATTATAGGAGTTTAGGTTAAAAATTGTTGGAACATTAATGGGCATTAATGGAACATTATCTTTGAAATTGGGCAAATGTACCTACGTATATTGACTTTTGAAAGCATTTTACAAAATAAAGCAGGGATTGAACAAAGTGGTGTTTTTATACTTACAAAAGAATACTGCAAAGTCTGTTTTTCGACACTCATGGAAGTTGAAGTTGTAAAATTTGGACTAATTTATAATAGACAGGAACATAATAATATTATCTATGGGCAAAGCTGGGCAAGAACAGCTAGTATGTACTTTTATAAAACAAATGACAAAGCCATACCGACAAAAATGATTGTGTGTATATTCGAAGCCCCCGCACTGTATTTAATTGACTTCTTTCCTTGTCTTCTAAAATATAACATGATGTGTTAAAAACGATACCTAGAACTTAGTGTCTTGGTGTATGCAAGGGAAGGTATCCGCACTATATCATTAAACCACAATGAGTAGCAGCATTTTAATCATGATGAAAAATGAACATTAAACTCACGGAATGTATTTAAATACACATTTATAAGTTGTAGCTAGTCATATTAAATGTCGTCATGGGACATTGCTTCGTTTTATTGTCGCTGTTTTAGAATTGTTCTCAAGGCGAAAATAGGTGATTTAGCCTACTTTTGAAATTGACCATAATAAAGTGTATTCCGTCGGTTGCTTAATAGATTTTTAAGATGATTTTTTTTTCTACTATGAATCACTCAATTTGGAACTCATATCTTCCACACAAACAATACAGAAACGCTTCAGGAAGTTAACACTATAGCCACCTTGACCCAGGGAGGTCATATTAAAATGAAGCTCGCATTGGGTGTACCAAACACACCAGCTCATTTGAATGTATTAAGAGATGTCATAAGTTATTAAATTAAGAGACTAGCTAACTAATAACGCATAAAATAATTTAATTTTCAATTGACAGTCACAGACAGTTAAGCGCGATTTAACCGATTGTCAAAACCAGATTACTATAGCGATCAATGCCAATGACCTCAATTACAATTGGGTCTTGCATTATTGACTGTAGTTGTGCATTTCGCACGAGGTCTCAAAACTGCATAATTAGGCGTAACGCACGAAGACGTCATTGTAGATACTCGTACATGCAGTTTGTTCTAGATCAAGACTAGCAATACGTACAACTATGAACATGTGCATATAATGTATATAACAGTTATAATTAAAATCAAGAATAACCACTTAGAAACTGCCAACACAAATTAAAACTAATATGGGCTCGTAGTTATTAGAATGCTTACAACATGTTTTTTTTATTAACACTTCTTCGTGAATTAAAATGTGAATGTGAGTTTTTTGTTTAGCATTTTATATTGACCTTGGATATGAGTTCCTCGTCGGTGCCATCTTCTTCAGTACAATGTTCCTGATGCGACTTTGAAAAAACAACGACTGCCATTTTTGGTTTTGTTTGTTTTTCGCGGAATATTTTTAATGACAAATGAGTATTATTTGCACGATTACACTGTATACGGTCATTCTTGTTTCATCTTTGGTTCGGTCTCTGCAACTAAGATATATATTTTTATTTTTGGAACTAGACCACGTGTGGCTGCGATAGTGAATGCCAGCCAGCCAAAGTCTTGTTTCGCGTTTCGATTTAAACTGAGCAAGTTCAATGAGACTGTCTGATGTTTAAGCCTGGTTTAAGCTGCCGATGCCGACACGCTGGTCTTCTCAGTTAGTAGGTATCTGAATTTGATATCTGAGTCTGACTCTGAGCTCGGAGTAGGCTACGAACAGGTATCTGGTAAATTGCAGAAAACTAGATGGGTTTGGTGTTTGTTTGGATTAACTGTGGATATGGCGATGTGTTGAAGTTGTTGTGTAGACAAGACATTCATCAATATTATAGGTGTGGACTCTACTCTGTATGGTGTGGTCTAGTGGTTGTTTTATTTCTATTTCACTCTTGCAGTTCGAACTTCTACTTCTGTCACATTTGCATGTAGCATGTCGCTTTGGGTAAAAATGTTGACAGTGATCTAGGAGCTGTGAATATGTTGTTGTTTTCCCGAAATTTAAACATATTTCCGGCTTTATTATTGTGCGCTTTCATTTCATAGTCAAGGTCAGTTTTAATGTTTCCCTTGACTATGGCGCATCCATCGGTAAGCGCGTACCGGGTAATAGTTTACCTTATTTATATTCTTTGGTGAAACTTACTTATACAAAAGAGCACTAAGCTCTATAGATACATTTTAAATGTTTAAATAATTTTGGGTTCCGGTACCGGTGGCTGAGTGTGCGAAAGCAGGGTCAAAGTCATCGAGATACTGCAAAACAATAAAGGAAGATAAAAACATTAATGCACCTGCTACAGTATTGGAAAACTTGGATGCTGCTGCCAGTAGGTAATGTTACAAGAAAAGAGCTCAAGAAAAGGGATACGCTTACGAGCCTAATGCCATCGAAATGGGACCCACGCTAAATGAAGATCTTCTAAGCTTCGACGTCTGTGAGGTGATAATTGAATCAAAAAGTGCAGGAGAATTAGTAACCCTTTCACTTCTCAAAGAGTATCTACGACTTTATTTTACAAATGTGGCAACAGATACATTTAGTATTTAGAGTCAAGTTTTTAAATTAATTTAAATTAATTAAATTAAATTGCAGCACCTGTAGAATCGCAAGAGAGTTTAATGTTTCTCATCTCTTGAGCATTGAACGTTAAAGCCGCTGCGGAACGAAATATATCGCATATACAAAAATGACACGACGAAATCATGAGTGAAAAATTTCGTGAGTAATTGTAGTAGATTGGGATAGATTTTACTTTAATGCCTATTCGAAAAAACAAATACTTTTTTTTGTAATCCGATTGAATTTAATACGCTGAGCTCAAATCTGCAAAAAAAAGTTGGCACTAGCTATATTACCGTAAAATGTTTCCAAATTTATTTTTTTTATATTAGGGTAAACGCACTAGTATCCGGACAGTGTTAGTGTCCGGACACTCTGCCCTTTTTTTGAGATTAATAGGAACATCACTCATATAAAGTCTCAGATAATAAAAAAAATACAATGCCCTATGTATCCTACATATACATGCAAAGTTTCAGGTAAATCAAATGCATACTTTAAGAGTTATGCGTCGGTATAGTGTCTGGGGTCTGAGAGTGCGGCTGTGTTGTCGCTTTGTGTAAAAAAAAAAATAGTGTGAGCATTTTAAAAAAGTAACTAATTGAACAAGTATTTATTGACTTATTATATTGGAAAGTAATTAGTTTTCTTTGAAATACAATAAATTTAAACAATTTAAAATAAAATATTAAATTAATTAATATCTTTGGCAGTTTTTTTAGTGTCCGGACACTGAAACCAAAATTGAAGATGATTTTCAGTTTCCGGACAAGCTGTCCGGCTACTAAAAATATGAGGGAAACGACAAATTCTCTTGTTAATGCTCCTAAATGATAGTATGGTATATCTTCTATGATTTATAGAAAGAGAAATGTGTTTTTCTCTTATGTTTTCAGTATTCGGACAGGGTTTACTTAGTACGAATATGTCTGTCCGGATACTAAAAAAATAAGGTTCAGTGTCCGGACAACTCTATTTTGTATGACATTTTTTTGGTTTTTATCCATATTACGTTCCTTCTTCTTTATTATTTTGAGGGAATGAATTCAGACAACATAGCACAGGAAAGCTGCAAATGAATATGTATATAGTGTTCGCTTCAGGTCCGTCATATCCCCCCTTTCCTGGCAACCTCTGGTGTACCGCAAGGCAGCCACCTAGGTCCACTTCTCTTCATCTTAACTATAAACGATCTTAAAAGGGTCATTAAACAATCCTCTATCTATCTCTATGCCGACGATACCAAATTTTTCAAGCCCATATCTTCATCACAAGACCCCTGTTTGCTGTAACAAGATCTAGATAGTTTTTCTATCTGGTGTTTCAAAGACTGCCTAAAGCTCAATATTCCCAAATGCCAATCTATCACCTTATCACGTAAGTACAACTAGTTCCCTCCCCGTCTATACCTTCTTAATGATCAACCTATATCCATCGTACAGTCTCTTCGTGACCTTGTACGACCGCGAGCTTAATTAACGTTCGTTTATTTATGAGATAATTCGTAAAGCCAATTCATCACATGGATTCATTAAACGGTGCTCCGACCCCTACGTGACCAGATCTTTCTACACCACTTTTGTCCTCCTCGAATACGCCAGCCAAACGTGGTAACCCTTTCAGCAAGTTCATGTAAGAAGAATGGAAAACATGCAAAGACGTTTTTCTTGGAATGATCCGCTAATTCTGCCTCGCTATCAAAACCGTCTCAAACTCATTAACTTGAAAAGCCTTGAGGATCGCAGGGATGCTGCAAACATTCTCTTCATTCATCGACTAATATCAGATCCTATCGATTGCTCGTCTACTCACCGCACGTCCTACGGCTCCAACGAACCAATTTCCGGTATGCTACGGAACGTAAGTTCAAACATTTCCATTTTTGATTTAAACCGCAGCATTCCCTCCATTAAACTCAGCCTCCTAAACCCTAGCTTTAATTCCTAGTTATAAGGCTTAGTTTTTAGTTCTAGTATTGTAAGTTGGTTTTTGTAGCTTGTACTAAGCCTCCACCAGATCGTAACAGTGGACTCTGATCTTGGAGGGACCCCAAGAGGTTTAGGAGACTTGAACACTAGAGTATACATTCTAAACAGAAATGGAACATTATACAAGAAACCGAAAAAGTCTCTGGATCTAATGAGGCCAACAGGATTCAATCCGAAATGGAGCTGAATTCATCGAAAAACGTCCGGCAAGATCAAATTTCAATAGAACTGCAAGAAATCGCTGCCATTATGTTTTATGTATTATATATTATATACATAAATAAATAAGTGCATATTTTAATTTAATTTTTAATTTTGTAATAATTAATAATTTGTTTTAATGTTTAAACATTCGATTACATTATATTAATGGAACCTATAAGTTTGTTTAAACATTGGTGTACAACCATGTACTATATCAACCCACGTTCCTAGTATCTACTACTACCTACATATTTTAAATACCTTTTTTACAATAAACATAATGTCCATATCTATATTTAAAGTAAAAAAAATGAATTAAAGTGTATTTTACAAAAAACTAACAAAAATGTTTATTCAATCAAGACGGAAACGACTTAAACTTCATACAAAATTTTCGCGTCCGGATACTAAAATAAAAGCGTCCGGAAACAAAATTTTGCCGTCCGGATACTAGTGAAAATCGAACTTTTTTGAATTTTTATTTTAGTAATTTTAACAATGTTATATTTGCAAATTATGTGGGCGCTATATTATTAAGAAATGTCTACACTCTTAAAAAAAATATAATTATCTAAGGTAGCGTTTATAGCAAGAAAATGAGTCGAATTCAAAGTTAAGAGACACGTTAAGTGTCCGGATACTAGTGCGTTTACCCTATATAAATGTGCAGTTAACTAATAAAAAAGTCATCGGGGAGAGTACGATAACTTTGGCGCCAAAAATTGATAACGGTTTTTTGTAGAGGAGTTAAATACAGTAGTCCCTCGATAATGTGAATTTCTCTAAAATGTGAATCGGCAAAACTTTACATTGTCATCTCTATAATGTGAACTTCCAAAATTTTCAACCTCTAAAATGTGAATTTTTTGTAGAAGTTTTTATATTTCTCTTGTTTCTCTTGCTCGTTTTGCGTGCGATATTAGGGACTAAATAACTGTTATTTATCTTAAGGTTGTAAATGCAGCTGCAGGCTATAGAGACACAACAACTGCCATTTGTATAGGTATGGATGTTATATGTATGAGCAGTTCGTCGTTATATTTTTAGTAACTATATGTAATGGCATCTACACAAAAATTCAATAAATTTTTATCGATGAAAGATAAGTCCGAAATTTTACGTGAACTAGATACTGGTGACAAAGTCAACAAATACAGAATAAAATTAAGTTCGAAGAAGCTGTTGGACCATTTCAAACAAACCGAATTTTAAACAAAATTTACAAAAAATTGAGAATTTTTTGAAATTATATGAAATTATTTCATTTTCGTTTTTCTTCTGAATTGATGAATATTGAAACTGTGCTTTAAAAAATCATTTTGTGTTGTTTTTAATGGATTTGAATATCCTTTCAATCAGTTTAGTAAGTAGGGGAGAGTGGGTATGTATGGGACACTTTTCAGTAAAAACTCAACTACTCGCAACTTATAAATCATATCTGCACAAAACAGTTTTCTTAAGATAATATAACATTGTGGCAAGCTATTAAAAACACAAAAGTATTAAAACGTTTACCAGAATAGAAGTTAAAATTCATTCCATGTACACACCTAACATTGTCCCATTCCTCCTGGTTCAAGGAGGATTGGGACAGCTATGTGGTGGAATGGGACGGCTATGTTAAAATCCTTTTTTTCTATAACAAAAGACGATAAAATAACATAAGTTTTCGGTATACTTATCAAAACAAAATATATATTATTCAGTTCTAACAAAAAAGAGTTAAAAACATACAGCTTCACTTGTACAAACAAATAAAAAAAACATAACAAAAAAGCGTATAAAGAAAAAAGGAACAATTCAGAAAAGTGGGTATTCATGACAGTGATACAAATTTGGATTTTAAATCCACACTAAAGGAATAAATATCCCGTGGATTCCTCTTATTTGGTGCAACATGCTGAGGTTGAGGTTGAGGACACTCTGTCCCATTCCTCCTGCATATGAGTGTCCCAATCATCCTGTAGGGCACCTTATCAAGATAAACCAAAATATCACTTTAAACATGGCACAGACCAAACAAAATTAGAAGTAAATCTATTCGTAATAAATGTTACTATATATTCGATTCACTTTTTTGTACAATAAGTTCACTCATTAATTTTTTTCTTTGATTCAAAGTTTGCCCAAGGATTTTACTTTTTATATATCTACAAAATACTTTTTTTGCTCTCCACTGCGTAATTACAACTGTGCACAAGACCTGTTTCGTTGACCGGTGGGTACACAGTAAAGAACAAATTTGTGATCAGCACAAATGGAAAAAAGGGTAAGTATAGCGTTTAGGAAAATGCTCGTGTCCCATACATACCCACTTTCCCCTACTGAAAAAAGTTCCAGTAATGTGAAATCCCTCTAAAATTCGAAAACGCCTTGTTTTAATTAGTTCACATTATCGAGGGACTACTGTATTTATAGACCACCAGCTCCGCCCACAAATGAGAGATCCATAGAGCCAGTTTCAAAAAGTTATTAGGTGGTTAAGTATGTGTGCCATGCTAAAGTAAATGGAGGGCGAATTGGTAACGCATACACTGGCACCTAATAACATTTACAGTTAGTTCTGTGGTACAACACGTATTCACAGATAGAAAAAGAGGCGGCGCTACTCATTTCAAAACTGGATCTATGGAATTCTCTTTTTTGCCCGAAGCTGGTGGTCTATTCTCTCTGGTTTGTGGTATTTAAGCATTTTTTACTATGGGAGGGGGGGTCTATCTCGCTTCGTTTAGGCGGGAGGGGTAATTAAAAAAAAAAAAAAACTTAAAATTAAAATAAAATATTAAAAATCAATGGCAACACTAACAACAAAGTATTATAGCATTTTTCATAGCTAGGAATCTCTTCTAAATTGTCTGTAGTGCAAATCAGCAAAGGTAACAATTTGTACTCTAAGCGTGTGACATATAAAAGTAATTTTCCATTTTCTCAAAAATTTGAAGACATAATTCAATCTAGTTTTCAGTGTTCGATTAAGATTGATTAATTGATTTAGGCAGTAAAAACTACAAACAAATTAAGTATCTATATTCTCAATATTGATAAAATCAACATACAACATTTTTTTTAAATTTTTTTCCTTAAATTTCAAGTTTGAAAGCATTTTTTTAAAAAAACTGTTAATAAAAATAACATGATTTAAAAATAATTTGAAAGAACGGCTTTCAAAAATCCTAAAATCCTTAATTGTAGATGTTGCCATTGTTTTTTAATATTTTATTTTCATTTTATGTTTCATTTTTTTTTTTTTTAAATTACCCCTCCCGCCTAAACGAAGCCAGATAGACCCCCCCCCCCTCCCATAATAAAAAACGCTTATATTTAACTCCTCTACAAAAAACCGTTATCAATACTCGTGTTATCGTATTCGTGCCAAGTCATCAAAATCCGATCATAAAAACCGAAGATTGTAAGGTAATTAGAAAAAAGCGTATTTTTTGGCGGTAAAATTAGTCAAGCGTCAAAACATAAACATTGCATATAGGTATACCTAGTGTGACCACCTGTACGTAAATGACACGTACAGTACGTAAATTTGGAGTCATGTACCGTGTACCGAAGTGATAGCTCAAAATCACGAAATGTACGTAAGTTGAAGCGACAAATTATTGTTGTAGGTACGTAAAATTTACACAAATGACAGGAAAAGAACAAAGAAAAAGTTATGTTTACTTTTCGAGGCACAACGATAATCCGATTATTTTTATTTGATCTCTAGAAATAGATAGTTCCCCCATCACTTCGCTCGATTGATATTTGTAGAATACATTTATTGTGTACGTTCGTATTGCATTCTTTTTTGATAAATTAAACGAAATCATTCCGTTGAAATGCCGCGAAAAATTGCGTGAAGGATTTGCATTTATAAAGAAAGCGAAGTCCGAAAGTGACGTCCATTGCTTATGTGTGTCAAAAAATCACCGCGATGCATTGTAAGCTGCCTCGTCCCAGCCACACACTCAAGACATTTTTAAAAAGTTGCAATTTGGACGAAAATGATGCCCATATCGCGGCGTGTGTTTTCGTTCGGCCGATTGCGCTTCTAAAATCATTCGGAGTTGTTTCGCAATTGTCAAATTCACTTGTGCGCGAACGAAATGCGAAGCCATCTTCACCAGAGTGTTCGCAGCTGCTAAATGAAAATCGGTAGATCTGGAGTATAAAAAACTGCTGGGATTCAGAAAATCTCGTTTTCTGGGGTTGTTGTCATCAGTCGAATCAATTTTGTGAATCGATTGGAATCGCATGTGTGTACCTATCCTAACTCCCCAAATGCTTTGATAACATTTTGCGAGGATGAAATGGCTAAGATGTGGCTGCTTTTCCTTCAATCAAGAATGAATTGATTACACAAGCCGATACTTTTGAAAAAATTGGTCACCATATCGTCTAATAAACTGAATTCATTTTTTTTCAAAATTGCGTTTAAAATTTTGTAGTGAATGCGATAATGAACTTTTGTGTACGTAAATAAGCTCTTGGAAAGGTGGTCACACTAGGTATACCCAACCTTGCACTTTACGACCTACTCCAAATCCTACAGTGACCACAAGCAGGGAGGTTTCAGAGAGGCAGCATGCCCCGATACGTATTTTACAGTTTCTGCGATTTTTGAAAAAAAAAAAAAAATGAGATAAGTCAGTAAAAAAATGTTTAAAAACAAAATATTAGCCCGTGCCCTTGAAATTCAGTGGCTAAAATGTAGATGTAATTTGATATACGAATGTGACCATTTCACCCGCTTTTGGCGGGTTTTACCCTCTTTTTACCTAAAAACCCTCCACCCGCCACCACAACCCTTTTCCCTCTTTTTGATACAAAATCGGAATTTAATTCTCTTAAGAATTTTCTATAGTCCTTTTTTCACTACTTTTGAAGATTTTTTTAATTAAATATTTAAAAAAAATTAACAACCCTGATGGACAACAACAAAATTTCAAATTTCATGACAAATGCGTCAAAGAAACAACCAATGTTATTCATTGACATTCGCTGTAAATACGACGGTAAAATTTATAAAGATAAAGAGAGACACACCAACTCAGAGATGTCGAAAAATCCTAAAATTCAAAAATATGCAACGCTTGCGCTAGATTTGGAAGCCGTGTTTCCGTATATGTATTAAAAAAAACTGATGACGTTTATTTTTAAAGAATTATATTCGATTTTACGTGACAATACGTGAAATAAACTGTTTCTACTATTTTGCGCGAACATTTTTCAGGTCAGAATAGATATACTTTTGGGAAACCCGCCAAACCCGCCAAAACAAGCCCGCTTTTAGCTTCAAAAAACCCGCCGCTTTTTGCCAAAAAATAAATGGTCACGTTAATACCTATATTTTAATTACCTCATATCTTCGGTCTTTATGTTTTAAAAAAAGTTTTATTTTTTAAGTCCTCCAAGAGATTTTCTGGAAGGTGGCGGAAAGTGTCCCAGGTATCACGGAAAGTTGTTAACGCGTGTAATAGAGTATGTAGGTACTGTACAGAGAGCGTCAAAAGTGAGTGAGGACCGATGCTCTTTTGAGGTTTCTTTAGAGTCTTGAAATAGGTAAAAAAACCAACAATCTGTGAAAAGTAATTATAAAGTTATTATAAACAAATATCTGTAAAAAGTTTGATAACAAAATAAAAATAACAAAACATATTTCATTTCGACAGAAAAAAAAAATACTCTGAAGATATTTAAAAAAAATAGTTTCCAAACTCCAAACACAAAAGAAATCGCAAAAGCACAGGAAAACAGTAAAGCACTGACATCACTGCAAAAATGCTTTACATTTTAGGGAAAGTATTAAAAATACAAACTTTTGGCTGCGGTTTACATTTTTACAATATAGAAAATCGACTTAAATTTTTTACTTAAAATGGTTTATTCTAAAATATACTGTTTACAAATTTTGGAGACATACCTAATTTGTTTTTTTTTTTTAGTAAAATAGCCCCCTACTTGCATACAACAAAAAAATTCGTTACAGCACTCTGACAGCGGAATATTGTCGATCAAGCCTTTGTAAAAGAGGACAATATAAATCGAACCGACATGCAGCTAGAGTTGTAAAATACTTAAGTATTCCAGTACTTCAGTCCTCTCAAGTACAAGTACTAGGTACTGGTATTTGTACTTCAGTACAAATCCTGCTACCTCCCACACAAAACTAAAAACCGATATTAACACTGTCTTGTTTTACTTATTGTTATTATTCTTCTTGACTTTCAGCTGATTAGCTACACAGATTTATAATAATTATAATTCATCAAAATCCCCGTGCACCAGCATAAAAACAAACGCGTTATCTTCATTCCAGCTAAATGCTATGTGCTCTGAGGCTCTGCTCTTAAGCACAGCCTAAAAGTATGAAGTAGCATGAATATTTTCCAATAATGCTACTAACTACGATTGAACTGAACTATGCAATGAAATAATCTTACTCAGTCAACAAATTTAACGATTCGCATAGTGGCATCATTATGTATTGTATTATTTGAGTGTAAACTACATAAACATGGCTTACTCTAAGACACTTCCAGGATAATTCTCAAAAAGAGATTGGTTTTTACTTTTTAATCAATCTACCATATAACAACTTTCAAAATCATTTATTTAGGGTAACAACATTTCCTTTTCGGATAATAAATTAATGAATTTTATAATAAATAGAATATGTAAAAGGCAAATGAAGAATAAATAAAGAACAAATAAATAAAAAAAGAAAAAGAAAATAAATAAAAAATAAACAAATAAATTAAAAGCGAAATTAATGTAGGTATGAATGAAGAAAAAGAGTAGATAAACAAAAAATGCAAATATGTAGGTACATACAAAATACAAAACTAAATTAAAAGCAGAAAAATGAAAATGTAACAACGACTGGATTTAAATGTGAAGAAAGCCAACAACAGGCGGAGGCAATAATATAAATGGGAAGTATAGGACAACAAAAGAGGTAAAAAAAAATTGGATAATGGGGTAAGAAAAACTATAATTTCTATAAATATATCTACTATACATAGGTACACCAGCTGACCCGACAGACGTTGTCCTGTCCAAAGGACTTATTTTCTAACATTCAATTTGAAATCGCATCGAATCTCAAAATGTTTTATTTATATCTACATACTATTTCGATTGCGATGTCAAAACAATCAAAACAGGTTGTTTGCTTGTGCTTTGTGCATCACCATTTCATTCGTTTTCTAATACCTACATGACATTTCCTGTTTTGTTGTCTGGCGCGTATTTTTTATATAGGAGATGCCACGCCCCTTTCTCCATGTTTGACTAATCTTCACAGGTACACTCCTGGGCAAATACCTACCTAAAATAGTCCGTAAATTTGAACGCCATCGATTTGGTAGTTTTCGAGATACATACAAGACTTTGAACTTTTTTTGTCTGCGCGGTTCCACGCCTCATTGTCCAATTTTGATGAAATATAGGTACTTTACATCCTATTCTCATGCCTACCAAATATACCTACACAAAAATGTTCATAAAAATCGGTCAAGCCGTTTCGGAGGAGTTCGACCACTAACACCGTGACACGAGATTTTTATTATACATATTAGAAGATATGGTACAGTAGTCCCTCGATAATGTGAATTTCTCTAAAATGTGAATCAGCAAAACTTTACATTGTCATCCCTATAATGTGAACTTCCAAAATTTTCAACCTGTAAAATGTGAATATTTTTGTAAAAGTTTTTATATATTTCTCTTGTTTATCTTGCTCGTTTTGCGTGCGATATTAGGGACTAAATAACTGTTATTTATCTTTAAGTTGTAAATGCAGCTGCAGGCTATAGAGAGACAACAACTGTCATTTGTATAGGTAAGGTATGGATGTTATCAGCCTTATTCATTACCTAGATTCATTTAATCTGTTAATTATCAGTATCTCAGCTAATTCACTTCAATTGCGGAAATGTCATTTTAATTAAGAATTAAAAAATGCATATTCATATGTATGAGCAGTTCGCAGTGTCCGCCTGCTTTGTTATATTTTTACAGTTAGTTGTGTCTTGTTTGGCTCGTATTTCTTTTTACGTTTTGTTTGAAAAATAAGTTCAATTAGCATCGATTTTTATCGATGAAAGATAAGTGCAAAATTTTACGCGAACTAGATGCTGGTGTCAAAGTCAACAATTACAGGAATAAAATTAAATTCGAAGAAGATGTTGGACCATTTCAAGCAAACCGAATTTTAAACAAATTTTACCAAAAATTGAGAATTTTTTGAAATTAGTATATAAAATTATTTCATTTTTCGTTTTTCTTCTGAATTGATAAATATTGAAACTGTGCTTTAAAAAATCATTAGTAAGTACTGAAAAAAGTTCCAGTAATGTGAATCCCTCTAAAATTCGAAAACGTCTCGTTTTAATTAGTTCACATTATCGAGGGACTACTGTATTTATTATACAACGTAAGTACAGTCAGCAAAAATGTAGGAACAAAAAAGAAAAGGAAGGAACGGTAACCATCTGGCGCGATAAAATCGTGCATAACCAGAACCACGCACCCACAGAGGGGCGAGCAGCAGTACACGTAGGTAGATAGAGATACACACGAAAACGAATTTTTGTTTTCTTCTCTACCTGCATGCTGCATACAGATACAGCATACCTATACGTAACCAGAACCTCATACAGACGACTCACGGACGCGATTCACGAAATCACGAGTACGCAGATGTCAGATTCTGTTAGGTTTTGTTTTTAGTTCGTTAGCGACAGTGTTCTAGAAAGGTTGAAGTGGATTTACTATCCACAATAATATTAAAAAAATAAATTTGAAAAGTTGGAGTGAAAATTATAAAGGAAGGAAACTATCAATCAAACAAACAAAAGTGGAAATATTTCCTGGAAGAAAAACTAGAAGGAACAAAAAAATGAAATCAATCAAGGAGAAAAAATGTAGGTATTTATTACAAAATATGTATTAATTAATGAAATAAGGAAATGAAATTCACATCATTGTGGCTGTGGAGTGTAGAAGGGAGAGAAAAAAATAAGGGAGAGAGGAGATGAGGAAAAAGTGATTTTTTTTGTTGTGTGTGACAGCTGCGACAAGT
The DNA here is from genome assembly GCA_955612985.1 of Cheilosia scutellata. Lineage (NCBI taxonomy): Eukaryota > Metazoa > Arthropoda > Insecta > Diptera > Syrphidae > Cheilosia > Cheilosia scutellata. The sequence continues at coordinate 57,101,456 of OY015313.1, read as the reverse complement.
ATAAGTAGTTAGTCACAAAAAGTGGCAGGGGAATTGAAAAAAAAGAGAAAATTTGTGCGTGCAGACAGGTGCATTAACCACAAACACAATTTAATATATAGTATGTGTTTTATTCTACAGACGCAATACGACCAGTTAATGCAAAGCCGAAAACTGAACTAACTTTATTCAGGACTCAGTAGTTTAGTATACTATATAAGATTAGTAAGACTTACTTAGTAATACATAATGTAGGTAATTTATTGTTTAAGTGTAGTATGCGTGTAAAAGCTTTCGCACAATATATAAATGAAATATATGTCTTTTTAATTTCTGGAATAATGGAAGTAGTGTTTCGTGTGAGCAAAATAGCTCAAGAGGACTTGAGAACATTTATTGGAGTAATGAAGAGATAATAATTTTAATATACAGTGAGCATCAAAAGTAAGTAAACACCAAAGCGGTTTTCATTTATCTTTCGAGTTTGGTCACAATTTTTTTTATATATCTGTAAAGATTTTTTCTGTCGAAATGAAAGAGTGGTTTGTTATTGTTATTTCATTATCAAACTTTTTACAGATTATTAGTTTTACATTATTAGTTTTACACCTGTTTCCAGACCCTAAAGAAAACTCAAAACTCGGTGTTCACACACTTTTGACGCTCACTGTACCTATCTAAAATGTAATATTATACCCTATTCACACCAAGCCGAAAACCGAGTTTTCGTCAAAAAAATTTAGAAAACTCGTGGATGCATTCACACCGAACACCAACTCGTTTTCATTTGACGTTTCAATTAGCTGTGAAACTAGCTATGAAATGTTTGTGGCGACTAGACTTTTATTTTAGTTACTAAACTTCGCTCGTATTGACATAATATACAAATAAAATTATTGAAGCTACTTGATAATCGTTCACTTATGGTTAAATGCATAAAATAATTAACATAAGCAACAATCAAAATCAAAACATCTGAAAATACCATTTAGTTGTGGCAGGTAGTATTGCCGTTCTAAAATTATAGAAAAAACTGAATAAATTGCTCTTTATGGTGCAAAGATAACAATAGATTCCACATTTGTAAACAAAAAACTAGAAGAAACGACAGCACTGAGAGAGAGAGCTATCCTGTCAGCAGTTTTGTTGAGCTCGCTGAATGTTGCAAAAGGTGTGTCTGCTTCAACAACCCAACGATTGTACTCGTTTTCGTGGCGTTTTCATGAAAAACGACCTCAAACAACTCGTTTTGAAAACTGGAATATGTATGGGAAAACTTCTGTTTTCGATGAAGTTTTCGACAGTTTTCACGAAAATTCAGTTTTCGGCTTGGTGTGAATAGGGTATTAGGAATGTATTGTGTGAACAGGAAGTAAAGTGTTTCATGGGGGCACATAAGATAATGACCACAAACTCATTTAAAAATTAAGGAATAGGTAGTTTTTCAGGCGGACTTGAGAAAATTTTCCAGGAAGGAAAATGATAATGAGAATATCATATACCTACTTCGCACAGGAATGCAATTTTATATGCTCGGAGGTCGGAATATTTGCATGATAGCATAACATGAATGGAACAATATTTTAATTTAATAACTCAAATGATGAGATTAGGAAGTAGGTATTTTAGAAAATGATGTTCGGCACAAAAATTGTTTTAGGTTACTAGGAGGATTATCGGAAAAATAGATTTTATTGTTTTAGGTAGGAAACAATGATGTGAATTTTCAACTCGAAATGAGAATATGGAAGTATTTAACATGATTGGAAGGAATCTATATTCGATTTTTTTTTATTTATTAGCAGCTGGAGTGAGCCGAAAAGTAGAAGAGAGTCTGTCGGAGCAACCAAAAACAATGTCAACCAAGGACGCAACTTCCCAGGAGAAAGAGTTCAAAAATCTACAACGGTCAATAACTAATCGTGTAGCAGGATTCGCAACATCAGAAGAAGTAGCAGCGGTATTACAGGAGGGATTACTACTTCGAGCGGACAGGTTGGTCCAATTGTGGGACAAGGCCAATGCTTTAATAATGGAGATGGTGAAGGGACTAGAAGAGGAGAAAATGAACAAATTGGAAGAAGATATGGCGTCTACAGAGGAAGACTATAGCTACCAAGTGGCTTGGGAAGGAATTAATAAGCCATATCACATAAGGAAGGCATACAGAAATCATTTCGAACGTCTACCGGTACTTTAGGAACGACCATCAGCAAACGAACTACATAGGATGACAGCCACGGCCAAAAGGGAAAATATGAAGAATTGAGCAAAGAAGGAATCAATAAGGAAAATATAGCAAGAGGATGAGGATACCCAAGGAAACAACAGTAGGTCATGAGAAAAGGTAATATAAAATCAGAGGAAAGGGGAAACATTAATAATAAGAAAAGAAAAGAGAATGTAAATTTTGATTTGTTTTTGGATAGGGAGAAAATAAAGAAGGAGCATAATGCACAGTATTACAACGAGTTTAAATTTTCATTAAATACATAACTTAGCTTTATGCCAACAATAATGGTAAGATTGGAGAACGAAAAATACAATTTTGGATCTATAAGGGTAAGGGGGTTTGTTGACGTCAACAATAACATTGACGGTGACGACGGCAACACTGCACTAATGGGGTGGAATGCACCCACCCACAACAAATAACCCATAAGGGAAATTACGTCAAATTAATGTCAAATGTCAATTACAAAGTATTTAAGCGAATAAACTTTACTTTGATTTATAAAGTTGTGAAATATAGTGGAACACCTTTTAACCGAATTTTCAAGAAACAGTTGTTATCACAAAAATCTCCACAGCCAATTTTGAATCCTTAGTTCTACACCCGAACTTACTTACTTACTTAGGCGGCTCTACAGTTCGGGGTGAACCGAGGCCTCAGCTAACAAGCCTCTCCAGTTAGCCCGGTCCTTAGCTGCTTCCAGTTGCCTCCAGTTGCGCACTCCTAGTCGGTTGAGGTCGCCTTCGACTAGCGCGCGCCACCTAAGGCGAGGTCTTCCTCTACTGCGTTGTCCATCCGTGCTAGACTCGAAGACTCTACGGGCCGGAGCATTTGTTCCCATCCGCTCTACATGTCCTAGCCATCATAAACGACTTACTCGCAGTTTTCTGGCCAGTTCGATGTCTCTTTATAGTTCGTCGTTCAACAGGGTTCTTAAATGCAGGTTCTCAACCAAATCTAATGAGCCACAAATTGATACAGGAATACTGGCTTACCACCTTATCAACCACCAAAAGGGCGGTGGACAGTGATGAGAAAACCTTTTACAATACGGCAAAAAATAAAGGTCAAGATATTTCCGTGAGGTATTGATTAGCAACACAGGAAGTCATGAAAGAAATATTCTGGATTCTTCCTAAAGGAAGTATCTGGGAACCAATAATGCCATCAGCCAATCCAGGCCCAAAAGTTGCAAAAATTGCAACATCCGGTATTCAAAGAAATATAAGGGAAACTACATTAATGGAAACTTCGTTAGGTACTATTATTTTTGGAACACATATCGTCACCTCAGTATTGGAGTAACACATATGCATTTTTGCCATTTTTGAGTTAGGAATGATTTCTAAGAGACAAAAAGGGGATCTTTCGTTTGGTGTAATTAAATCTGTCCTATCTCCATTACTGCCAAAGATATCAGTGTTACAAATGATATAAACGCACTTATGGGAATAAATGGTCAGTATTGGTCTGCCACATAAGCCTTTGTATGTGAAGTTCACATTTTCGTATGAACTTTTCTGAAATTTCTTAAATATTTTAAATGACCTATACATACAATTGAACTAATATGATGCTTCAATTGCAAACACCAATTCAGTGCTTAAATGATCTAAACATACAATTCTTCCTCAAAAGTGCTTCATATGCACAATAGTTTTTCAGTGTTTAAATGATACATAATACAAACCAAACTCCAGGTTACATTTTTGAGCATTAAAAATGATTTCAGTGCATAAGTGATACATACAATACAGTTGGCCCCATAAATGCCTTATAGACAATTACTGTTGTTCAGTATTTAAGTGATACATACATACAATTCATTTCTCAAATCCCTTAAACGCTTTGTAGTTGTATGTATAACTGACACACACCATTATAATTTGGGCTAAAAGTAACACAATTTATCATAATCATGACCAAATTTCAGTGTCATGATCATGAGTGCGGTTGATTTGCAAATACATATAGCCATTTTTGCAAAGAATCAAGCCTTATAAGATGTCATTGTAAGTACACTAACTTGAGGCTATGAAAAAGTCAAAGAAGTCACTCCAAGGAGAACAACGCGTGAAATGAAATTATTATTTGTCGCCTTTGTTTCACTCACATATTTTTCCCCTCATTGACAGCAACCGCTGCAAATTGAATTCTGCACATGTGTTTCATCTGCAGTACTGCATGCAGTGAAGCATTCAGAATTTCTGCACATGTGTTTTGGGCATTAATATAATTTTTATTTATTTATTGAAAAAATGTTGTTTATGTGGTTTTCCATTGGGCTAAAAAATATTTTTTTTTTAACCTGAATCACTTGTGATGTTCCATTGGGCAAAAAAAATCTACCTTGTTTTTATCCGGATCACTTTTTGCAGATCTCGATATTTTTTAAGATTTACACATAGGTACTCTTTGGTTTTACGTCATTCAGAATTTGTTTTAAAAAAAAATTACTAAAAGCCTCTTGAAAAGCAATTATTCAGAACAAAAACGTAAATAATGGACATGGACTTAATTTTGGAGCAATTGCTATCATCTTCTTAATTTTTTTTTATTCTTAATCTGTGTCATCTGTGGATTTTGATTCTTCGTCGATATGTTTATCCATATGAAGTTCGTATGTCTCCATCGACAAACGAAAACAATTTACACAGCTGTTGTACATACTGTCAAATAAAGCACTAATACATTTACAAAAGCAGATCAATCTGCTTCATGTTCCATGTGCCACGAAAAATCTGAGATCTGAATAAAAATCGGATGTGCCCAATGAAAATCACATTAGTCGACGTAGTTTTCATGTTTTGGAAGTCCAATTTATGTTTCATTTTTCTGCATTACATTTAATAATATATTTTTTAAAATTGTGTTATGAATTAATAGTGGGATACAATACATATTTTGTTTTATTTTTTTTTTTCTTACCCTCTGAATTAGTGCCTTCAGAGGGTAAGAAAGGAAAAAAAATTAATTTATTATTATTTTTAAAAAATATACGATTTTTAGATCCCAGTTATAAACAAACGTAGCTATATTACAGAATTATTTTTCTTTGAAACGATAACTTACCTTGTTTTTTACATAAAAAAATAAGTTTAACAAAAAAAACGACAAGAAAAATAAAATAACAGCAGTTCAAAAAAATGCTTTTATTTTAACTTTTGTATGAAAATATGCCACATACGCATTCAAAAATCACAATCTCGTTCCATATTTAAATGCCACATAGGTTGGTCAAAAAGTGCCTCAAACCATACAAATACGCTTTATTTTAATAAAAAATCATGCCACATATGCAATTTCCTTTTTTTCAACTTGAGATTACAAAAAAAAACCAATTGTCCAAATGAAACAAGAACTAAAGTGTAAGTAGAACTCAATAGCCACTAAATTAATAAATTTGTTTCATAGCTAGTTGTTTTACTGACGGTTTTTTTTTTATTCGTATTCAAACTTTAAACGTCGTTTTCTCGAAACTAGGTTTTTGTTGTTTAGATCACTCCAATACTGAGGTGACGATATAGGGAGAATGTACAAAGAGACGAAGAAGCTAGTTTCGTCTATCCAATACAAGCAAGAGGATAAACTGGAATTTTATTCCCGCGAATTTTTAATTTTGACACCCCAAATCGATCCTCCCTTGCTCAAAATTTTGTTCGGCTACGCATTTAGGTTCGTTGAAAATCTATCATCCCCTTCGCATCGTTTCTTGGTTACGCCTTTGGTTTATTTACATGCCCAACTTGATCGCTCCGGCTCAGGTTTCGATTATGAACACTAAGCAAATTTATTTTTTTTTTTTGTTAAATTGACTTATTCTAAGATGTACTGTAAAAGACATTTTCTGCGGAAACATTATTTTCTTCTTTTTTTTAATTTTAAAGTTTTCAATTTTCACAGAAAAATGCATGTATTTTTATTGACTGAAAATATTATACCTACTCCAGAGTAAATATAATTAAACTTTAGCACCAGGCGCCTGCCAGACAGTTGTTGACATACCCTTAGCGGAGCGACGTAGTCGCTTGAGCGGCTAAACCCCGCGAAAAAAGGGTTAAAATCCTGTTAGCGAGCGAAGCGAGCCACCCAGACCCACCCCATACTTTAAATACACTAGACCCGAGTTTCCCAAAGTGTGCTCCGCTGCTCCGCCACGCATATCCAAGTGCTCCGCGGAAAGATGCGAAAAAATATGAAAATTCCGTCAGGCTAGTTAATTTTGTACTTTTACAACTTTGTCATTTTGTTCACAGCAATCGAGTTTGTGTATTGATTACCTACACAATACAAAAATGGGTAAATGAATAAATCGTGTACTTCAGAACTATAGAAAGGAATCAATGGCGTTGATAGCAAAAAGATTTTGGTTGATTTCTGTTCTACGAAGCTTGTTTTAGGCGCAATTCAAGTTTCTAAAAAAAAAAGAGAAGAAAGGGAGATTGGATGCAAAACTTCTCTAAGGGAAGACACTTAGATTTGCCGGTCAAGTAAAGCCAGCCAATTTTGATATACATAAAAGTTAGGGAGACTGTTGAACCTAAAATCCATTAAGTAGTCTCGCCCAGGACCTTAAGTCGCCGTTTAGTAGAACAACATCTTTGTGGATGCATATCCCAGAAAAAACGTAATTTATGTCACGACTTCCAAAAATAATTGAAATTTTGGAAATTGCATATTTATTTTAATTTATTTGAATCCGATGTAAATGTTACATACATTCTTCTTACATGCGTTCTTCAACAAAGAATTGCAGCCAAAGTACACGCTTCAGGACATAAAGCATGAAGGAGGAAAAGTAATGGTCTGCTGTGCTTAGTTCGGTGTTGGTCCATTAGTATAAGGGTCGACCCTTTATCAACACGCTTGTAAGAGCATATTAGAGAAACCCCTTTTTTTTATACATGACATACATGATTTCCAACACGACAACGACCCTTAGAATACTCTGCGGACTGCGGATAGTGAAGCAAAGGCTTACGGATATCAATATTATGTTTTGGATTGGCCCACTTAAAGTCCCGACATAAACCCAATTAAAAACTAGTTTCCCGACGTCGCAAGAGCTTTAAAAGCAAAAAAAATCAAGAGATGCTGAAGAGCTTTTCGAAAATATTAAGCAGGTCTGGAACACTACATCTTATATCTACCACCATTATTTTCAGAAAAGATTGACTGGCATTTTAAAAAATAAAGACTAAATAATTTCATTTTTTTTATAAGTTTTGGAAACTGGAACCTTAAAGTTTTTGTTATTCTGTGACCAACTGGAATATGAGTTAAAAAGGGTTTTGAATTATTTTCTTAAAATATCTAGGTACCTACCAAATTTAAATATTTATTAAAATGTTAAACATATTTTATCTTAGTTCTTAATACATACTTCTAATAGAAATATTACAGTATATTTTGCTCAATACGGTCGTCCATGTCTATGGACATTATCAGGTGAAGAAGTGGATCTATGTTTGTATGACGACGTCATGGCCGAATTGCAGTGAACAAAAAATACTGTTTCATTTTGGACATAAAGCCAACTACAACCAAACGATTTATAAATAAAAAAGTCATATGTAAGTTTTATGTACTTATTTCTTCAATTTAATAAAATTTAAAAAAATCGGAAAATAGTTACTGCCTTTTCCATAACTTCGACTGCGAAAAATGGGGTACGGACAACGAAGTGCTCCGCGAGGAATTTATCTCCTGAAAAGTGCTCCACGACCAAAAAAGATTGGGAACCGCTGCACTAGACTTTCTAAGAATAAGTCTCACTAATCGCTGTTTCTTTGGGCTAAGAAAGCAACTGAGTAGCAAAGCCCTCTCGCGAACAACAAAAGTGACCCTTTAGGCTTGGACACTATCAAAAGCGGATGAGGTTACTCTTGCGGTTGTTTTGAGAAGAAAGTTCTTCGAGTAGTTTTCGGTACCGTCTCCATAGACGGTGAATGGAGGAGGTTATACAACGACGAACTGTGGACTAAAGACTAAAGGTCCAATGACTGAGGTGGCTGGGTCATGTAGAACGAGTGAACGCAAATGTTCCGGCCCGGAAGATCCTCGAATTCACACCAGAAGGACGGCGCAGTAGAGAAAGACCGCAACTCAGATAGTGCACGCACAGGGGCGTAGCGAGGGTTCGAGCCGTGGGGGGTGACTTTCATTGAAATGCCGACTTATTTCAGGAACTTGCCGACTGTATAGAAATCATGAAAATCGGCCCAGCGGTTATCGAATTATATCTAACGTCAACGAGTTTCACTCCATAGAAGATGTTTTTTGTATGGGAGGCGCCACGCCCCTTTGTCCAATTTTGACCAATCTTAACAGGAACACCCATGGGCTAATACCTAAAGGACCATTCACATAAGAGCGACCAACTACCTACGATCGAACGACTATTCGCAAGTTTTGGCAGCCCGTTCACATGAACACTTTTATAGGTCGCGGCAGTTCGCGAATTCCTGCCATCAGTTTTTACCCTCAATGTCTAGTTTGAGGTTAAGTTCGAACGAATGTTTTATTCGCTAGTTTGTGGAACACTAATTAAATGATGTGGATTGCAAATAAACTTTGACAATTCGCGCCAAGAGTGATTTCGTTCGCGGAAAATTCACCGATGCCGACTGTCCTTTTTAAAATCGAATCTAAACTCGTTAAATTTTAAGGATTTCAGTCGGCAATCTCACCGATGCCGACCGCCCTTTAAAAAATCGAATCTAAACTCGCTAAATTTTAAGGATTTCAGTCGGCAAATTCACCGATGTCGACCGTCTTTTTTAAAATCGAATCTAAATTCGCTAAATTTTAAGGATTTCAGTCGGCAATCTCACCGATGCCGACCGCCCTTTAAAAAATCGAATCTAAACTCGCTAAATTTTAAGGATTTCAGTCGGCAAATTCACCGATGCCGACCGCCCTTTTAAAATCGAATCTAAACTCGCTAAATTTTAAGGATTTCAGTCGGAAAATTCACCGATGCCGACCGTCCTTTTTAAAATCGAATGGAAACTCGCTAAATTTGGAGGATTTCAGTCGGAAAATTCACCGATTCACCGATTTTAAGGAGTTCATGTGGAACCTTTGAAAATGCCGACTTTTGTATACATTTACAAGTTTAAAAACCTATACCTAATGGAAATCCAAACTTAAGACCTAATTTTTGAAAATTGATGTTGATTTGCCGACTCTTGAAAAGCGTGGGGGGTGTCGCACCCCTGCGCACGCAACTGGAAAGGGACTTTAACCTATTTAGCTTGCGTAACTGGCGACAGCTGGCCAAAGATCGTGCTGGAGAAGCTTTTTGGTTGAGGGCCAGATCCACCGCGGATTGTAGCGCCACCTTACTATAATAGTAAGTATAACCTATCAGCGAAACACCGTGCCTAAGATATCTGCAGTTTCTCGAAGTCTCTTAACCTGTCCTAGTATGTTTCTGTTTTTGTCCGATATGCTTATGTTTTCAAGTTCAAACCCCTAGAAAAGATTCGTCATTACTTTCATTTTCTTTATGCGTGTCTAACCCAATATTTTTCATAATGCTACAAATGTAATTCAACCAAAACTGATCAAAAGATTTTAATAACGTCATTCAAGATTACCTCTAATGACTGTATTGTTACGCTTCTCATAAACATCGGATTCTGTTTTATTTTTCTTTCTGCACCATCTACATATATACACATATACCTACATAAATCTCTTAGCATCTGTTCGTGCAATGTTGATCTACATCGACGTCACGAAAGCACTACGAGTATCTTTCTTTTCCATTCGGTTGACTATTTCTTTTTGAATAGTTTTGAGGCATTACCAACTGTGGTAATATCTTTCTTCGACATTTTGCTGGCGCACTTCTCCGGATCGCGAGTGCCTGCTTGATGTCGCCATCGCAATCTCCTAAAATTTAGGAAACGGAAATAAGTACAGTACCTCCTGCCCAGTATAAGACGTTTACCTTTATTAATATTTCTCGCGCCATCAGTTTTAACGGAAATTCGAATACCAAAAGTGATATCAATCGGAATTTGTGCAGTGAATGGGTTATTATCACAAACTAAGATAAAAAGAATAATGATTTCATTATAACAATAAATATCTTATTTTGCAACTTTCTTTTAATAATAAATGAATTGATTCGGTCTGTTTATTGAGCATGGCAGCTATAAATATGTTTTGGTTTATAATTAATTGAATATTATTAAACTTTTTGTACCTACTTAATCGGCGTGAGCCCAGTGAGACGTAAGATACTAGTAATCAGTGTAATCATCGAAAACGTGCAATTTGTCGGTACCTATGTGCGCATTGTGCAGTTGCATATTATCTTTAAAAATAATCCCCTTTTGATGGCGAAGCTCCAAGCTATGTGCCTAAGCATACCTACCCCATAATTGATACATAGTAACAGTTGAGTAATAAAAACAAATTATTTGTTTACTTTATTTTTGAAACAACAACAACTGTGTATAGTGAAAGTGAACGGCCCAAGTAAGACAAGAAATTGTCAGTGTTACCAAATAATATTTAATTAAAACAAACACTGCACCCACTACCGGCCACAAACTTCTTCTGGATTTATGAAAAATTGTTCCTGTAAGTATGTACATAAATTAATGAAATCAAACATCTTTTCTCACATCAGTGAGTATTATTCTAAACCGATGTGGGTACTGTGGTCACTATCAGTGGTGCCATTTTAGCATTTTTTATGCTAGATCTAGCATATTTAAACCTTAAATTGCAGATTAGTATAAATAAAATATGCTATATGCAATCTAGCTTATTTTCAACATTCAACATACAAAAAACATCAAAAACTTTATGTTTATACCCATCATGAACATATTCGTGGTATATGCCATCCATCAAAATTTTCTGTATTTGGCATTACTGAATATGTGAATGCCAATTATTCAATTGAATGAAATCAAAGCTTCTCAATAGGGTATTTCGCGAAGCTATCCCTTTCAGAAGTGTGCTTTCTCTTTCACTGAAATGTCAATAAAACTTGTAGGAAAGCAAACGAAATTTTACATGGCGGGAGATAGGTTTTGCTCATTTTATTTGTGAAAAGTTTATAATAAAGTGCCAAATACAAATTGAAAACATTGCAGTCTTGAAATTTAGAGTTTCTTGAAAGTGTTTACAAAAGTTCAATGAATAAATTTGTAGAGATTGTTTCAAAAAATCCAAAATTAATTTAAACCCTATCTCCCGCCATATAAAATTTCGTTTGTTTTCCTACAAGTTTTTTTAGCTGTCACTTTGTTTTTTTTTTTTCTCATTTGACACTGACGTTGTCGCGAACTACCCTATAGTACCTAGAGGTCTATTTCTTTACTGTTGGAGTAAAAATGGAAAAGACTCTCAAAATGACGGTGCTGGGGTTGAATTATTCTCTCACTGCGAGAGAAATTTACGAAAAAGTTACGGAACGCTTTTATAGTACCTACCTAAACTATATGCAAAATAACAGATGCATTTTCTTTTCCATAAATTACAGTATACGATGTGACGTTTTTTTTTAATTATTGGTGATAATAATTGCAGTAGTAAAAAAGTAGGAAGGTATTTCAAATGTGTGATAAACGCGAAGAATTTGCTAATTTATTACCAATACTAGCTGAATCATCCAGGGATGAAATTTATTGGGTATTATTGTAACTTCTTTTAATGAAATCAAAACATAAATGGGAATAGTAATAGCACGCATAATACCAAAATGCCAAATAGGTCCACAAATTTCAAATCAGCTGTCAATTGTCAAGTGTCTGACAGTTTTTTTAATTTTTAGGTACTACAAGAAAATTGTTGAATAAAAAATAAAGACTCGGCAAAATATCAGTACAATGACGAAGACGGGGAAGATGATGACCTTAAGCCCGTATGACACTAGATTTTTTTTTTGCATATTTCACGTGTTTAAAATGAAACTAGAACAGTACGAAAAATTAGAAAGAAAATTACCGATAGGTGTGATTGCTTATACATTTATACAACAACTTTATTAATGTATATAAAAACCAGTAAGACAATTATCTTCGACTATGCCGAAGCTCAAATACCCGGTACTATTATTGTAAAATAAAAAAAATATTTTAGTATTAAAAAATTATATATTTGTATGGGATGTATGGGTAGTTTTTATTCGACCAAGTTCATTTTTTGTCAAAAATTTTTAAATATTATTAAAACAATATGTGCAAAGTTTAAACTTGCTATCTTTACTGTAGCTATTTAAATTTAATTTTTAGCATAAAAAGCTATATAAATCTGATATTTTTGTATGGGAGGTAGTAGTAGTTTTCATCCGATCTTGCTCATCTTCGAACTTAGCCTCAGTTTGGTGGATAAAAGCTTACGTACCAAATTTCAAGTCGATAGCTCTTAAATTACGGCCGTAATCGTGCGGACAGACAGACAGACGGACAGACAGACGGACAGACGGACAGACAGACGGACAGACAGACGGACATCGCTAGATCGACTAAGAAAGTGATGCTGATCAATAATATATATAGTTTGTCATACCTACAACGCCTCCTTATGGGCGTTACAAATGGAATGACAAAGTGAATATACCCTCACCACAGTGTGGTACCGGGTATAAAAATGCATTGAAAATGTATTGACACTCGGTCATACCGCGTCTAGCGGATTTCGGTGGAACCCTAATCACAGGATAAGTCGCTCCATTAACTGTCAAAGGGAGTCGGACAGAATCCCGAAAAATGTAATCCCGAAAGCCCAAAATCCCGAAAATCCAAAATCCCGAAAGCCCAAAATCCCGAAAATCCAAAATCCCGAAAACCCACAATCCCGAAAAACCAAAATCCCGAAAAGCCACAATCCCGAAAATCCACAATCCGGAAAATCCAAAATTCCGAAAGGCCAAAATCCCGAAAGTGAAACTCAAAATTTTATTGTAGCAACTAAAATATAAGCCAAATTTATTTAACAAAATAAACAAAATAACAAACTTCAAATAAATAAAACATAACAAAAACAGTTTAAGTCTTATTAACAAAAACATAAAAAACGATCCATGACAAAACAATATCTAATACAAGTTCATATTGTACGCAATTCCTGTTAGAAAACTTATTTCAGAACGCTCGTTACGTTCCGCGTAAAATTTTGTAATTTTTTTTCCTTCGTCACGTAACGTTTTCTTAGTTGTTGCATCTCACCGGCAATTAATTTAGCCAAACATGTTTTCACACGGATTTGCTCTTCACATAAAAGAGCAATCAGTGAATATACACCAATGTGTGAATGCCCTGCGAGAACTTTCAGCCGGCGGCCGGCGGAGCCACGCCTCTACGTTGTTCTGTGTCCGCGGCAGATTTTGTTTCAAAAGGTTACAAACCGACCAAAAATTAGGGGAGTATGCAGGACTACCTGCAAGTCCGTAACGTTTTCTTTTTCTACTCACTTTGTATTACGATGTTCACTGGCTAAAATCTAGTCGGTCAGCTATCGCACTATATGAGATCAGCACAACTGAATGCACTGCGAATTGCAGCGCAGCATTACAAAACATTATTACGGTAAATAGAATGGACAAACACTTGTCTATTTTACATTCAAAACAAATTAAAGAATCTCGAAAACGAGATCCCGAAAAATTCTATAAAATGAAAAATTTGCGCAAATTTTTCATTTTATATAATTTTTCGGGATCTCGTTTTCGGGATTCTTTTTTCAGGATTTTGGCTTTTCTGGATTGTGGGTTTTCGGGATTTTGGTTTTTCGGGATTTTGGTTTTTCCGGATTTTGGATTTTCGGGATTTTGGGTTTGCGGGATTTTGGTTTTCGGGATCGTGTCCCCAATCCACTGTCAAATCGTATGAACATTTGTGTGTTCGAAAAATAAAAAAAAATAAATTTAATAAGTAGAGACTGTTATTTACCAAGTTTATTAGTGAATTTAAGAGAAGAAATATTAAAAAGTAAATCTATACCAAAAAACAGCTATAAAAACAAGCTAATAAATGTATTTTGATTCTTTTAAATATGTTGCGGTCAAATAAATGTAATTGTACCTGTCCCTCGTGAAAACAATTTGTGAAAAGAACGTGATAATTGAAATTAAATAGGTATGTTGAAGTTAATATTTTCATATATTGAATAGATTGTGTGGTCAAGTGCAAGAATGATGGCAGAAGAAACAATACATTAAAAACTAGGGAACTCTGTGGAGTTAAATATTGCACATCATACAGGAATCCAAATATGTATATCTATGCACCGAATTCTCAAAAAAGTTCATAATGATCGAAACAATCCAAAGAATTTCCTTATTTGTAGCCACCACTTGAAAAAGAACAAATTTTAACTCCTCTTTCACAAGGATATCTTCTTATATTATCTTCTTTTGGACTAAGCATTCCCAACTAAAAACCTGCTGCAATCTTGTATTGCGTGTGGAGAAAATTAAATCCAAATATGAGTTATATTAAATCCTAAAGGTCAACAGATAACACAATAAAAAAATTGTTCTATAATTGGTAACTTCGAGTGCTTTTGTTTACAATTTTTAAAGGCATGATTTTATTTGCATCTCTTAGTTTTTCACAAATATTTTACTTGTTTTATATACTTTGACATTTTGTAGAGGCATTCTGATATCAAATTTGTTAATGTCTATACAATAAATTTAAAATAGAATGTTTTGCGCGCACTTCCAATTTATAATTTCAGTAGGAACTTCTGTGATGAAATCAACTGTCACAAATCTTATCCTGTGATTCGGGTACGTAAAAATCTTGGTAGGTGGCGTGGAAATCAATTTACCGAGTCACAATTCAAATTATATTTTTCACATGGGAGCTTTTTTTTTTGTTTGACATTTTAACATTATTTGGCATTTTTCCTCCCGTTACTTTGAAGTCTAAATTTTTGAAAATAAATTCGTTTAAAAATTTGTGTTCCTTTGCAAACAATTGCTACCCCTTTCATAATACATACCTACACTTTTTGTCTCTTCTACAAGCAGTTGGTTTTTTAAGATGATTGAATATGATAAAAATGAAGAAAAATTGAAAGAAAAATGTAGAGTCATATTCATATACAGACTTTAGTTTTAGTACTGTATCTACCTAATTGACTTGATTTGAATAACTAAATGTAAATTTCATTACAAAATACTTTATTCCCTTTTTGTTCCTTATTATAGATATATACCTATATATAGATCATGTTGTGTTTATATTTATTCCTTTTTTTTGTAATAAAAAAGTTGTTTTTAAAGGTTAGCATATTTTGCTTAATTCCTCCATACAATTTAGCATATTTTTTTATTTGGCATACCTATTCTCTTAGAAAATTTCTGGCAACACTGGTCACTATTAGTAAAGACACTGTAAGCGTGCATCCAGCGTCTCTAGAGCGTTGAAACTACATAATTGTTTTTAAATCTAGATGTAAATTGTAAAGAGCGGGCATAATACAATTTTCTTTTTAAAAATGCAATAAAATGTACAAAATTACATTTTTTCCATGTATCATGGCTTTATTAGTAAGGGCAAACATTCCCATTAATTATAGAACACATCGCGTCGTTCAACTGGCTGCCTCGGGGCCAGTGCTGCCAGTGTTTTGTCATAAGAATTCCCTCGCAAGTGCCAAAAAAAATCCCTTTTTTTCCCTCGCCTGGCTCAAAAAAGTACCTTAGATTTTCCCACACATATTATACAAAGGAAAACGAAACAAAAAACTGTCTCAATAACTATGGGGAAAAACCTTAGTGCATTCCAGGCAAAGATCCACTCTATACTCAAGAATGAGCCAACCACATGAAGAAAATTAGCATCAACGCTCACATCTTATATTCCCGAACAGTCAATCAGCCATAAAGGCCCTTAGCTCACATATCATTGGATACAAATCAGTATTACACTATGACTATTTTAACACCCTTCAAAGGCTTAGGGCCAGCTTCAAAGATTCCGGAAAATTTTTCGAATAATATTATGCGATACATAACGCTATCCGCCAGATAAAGAAATATCAGTGTGGCAATAAAATCCCTGTGATACTAGTTTCTAAGATTCTTGTCTGTCGATTATTTATATACAACTTGTTTGTCATAGTGTTTATGTACTATGAATATTTATTAGTGTTCATGATAAAATTGTTCCAACTACTTTTCACATAGAGACTGATATGTAGAAATTTGTTTTCTAAAAATTCAAATAAATCCTTGTTGTGGCTGCAATCTACGCTCGTCAAAAAAAATGCTCTGAAACAATATTTTTTCCAACCACTTATAATAAATAGGCTTTAACAGCCACTTGAACCGCCTGATAGGCTATCCTAGACTTTATGTGTTAGCTATCACTATCCGATCTGGCAGATAAGTTCCTGATAGGCCTTAGCCTCTTGAACAGAACCATTATGGTGGGTTCCTGACCATGAATTCTTCGAAGGAAACGAAAAGCAGACGAATTGGCCAGAATATGCTCCAAAACCCCTTTCGCGGGACCGGAATCTTTCTGATATATCCTCAAATTGGCTAAAAACTTTGCCATAAAATGCTGGGAACAATACCCATAGCAGACATGATATCAGAAACCTTGTATAGGATTCCTTATAGGACATCATAGGTTACAATACTACCTAAACAACATTATATGCGAATTTGGAAGGAAGATCTTCTCCAGAGACCAACTGGATGAAAAAATCATTTGCAGCAGTATCATAAACTTTACATAAAAGTGGAGAACCCCCTAGTCTAAACCCTCTTTCTAATGTATGTTACAATATGTAGATCTTAATCAGGTCTACGTGACGCTTTTATTCTGTAAAATTCGAAACGAAAAACACTTTCGTTTTCACTAAACAGTAGAAAAAAATGGCTCTATCATATCTGTTCTAATAGACAGAGACATCGTTCGGTCGTTTTCATTTTACGTTATTTGGCCCCACGCCCTTCTTTCTTTTTGTGTCAATACAAGCGCTTGTTCATGGACGCCAGTCAGGTGTATAAAATAAATTGTCTTCCTGAAGTTGAACACGAATATTAAAGTAAAGTTTAAAAGAACAAAAAATTCTCTTTTGTTTGTCTAGAAAGCAGAAAGTATCCCTTTTTCCCTTTTAGCTCATTTCGAGTACACATATTCCCTCAAAAAGGGAAATTTCCCACAATCTGTCAGCACTGCTCGGGGCTTCGCAATAGCGCATTCTGTCACTCCAATTTTCCAAGACCTTGTTAATTGTTTCGGGCTGTAGCTCACGGATTGCTTGGATGTTATTGGCCTTAAGCGCTTGAATCGTTTTCGGATTGTTGGCATAACATCGGTCCTTCATGGTTCCAAAAAAAAAAGTCCAAAGAGGTCAAATCGGAGGCGGCCAATTGGCATTCCCAAGACGGCTGATAATACGATTTGGGAATTTGGAGCGCATAAAAGATCGATTGTGGAATGGGCTGTGTGGCATGGCGCGCCATCCTGCATGAACCAGAGGTCGTTCAAATCCATGTCTACAATTTCAGAAAAAAAAAGCCGGTTAACATGGCTCTGTAACGCCCACCGTTGGACCATGAGTGTTGTCCACTAGCATACCAGTCTCACGATCTTTTTGCACAAACTTACGTAGGTACAGCAGGCGCGGTTGGTGCTTCATTTCGGCCAAAACTTCCTATTCAAAAAACGCACTGCTTGGGCTACACAGCACTCACTTTGGAAATAAGTTTTCAATATTCCCCAACGCTGGCGCTGTTCAAGCGTAAATCGACTGATTTCGTTCCGCGGAAATATGATACTGGCTTTCTATCAAGATTTCGAGCGGGAAAAAGCTGTCACTGTCAAAATAACATATGATTTAAAAAGAAACCACTAGATGGTCCATCCTGTACCTACTAGCCTAGTTTTGAAAACTTGGCAAATGACATTTCGGAGAAAATAAAACCCTACCTATAACCTTTTCTTTTGCACTTTCAACCATTTAGTATCCACCAATAGCCATTTCTTTTTAAATACTTCTCTCGGGAAAGGCGAACCTAACGCTTCAACAGCGCCCCGAGATACTTGCAGATGTATGTTAGTTCTGCACTTAAATTGCTGCAAATTGTAGTCTTCTGGAAATATATCCCCAGGAGGCGAGTTCCAAAGTTTGCTTGCCCTGCAACAGAAGGAGTTTTGGAAAATTGATGTCCTCGCGGTTGTCAAGTGTTGCCATCTCTATCTAAAGCATTTGAAAGTATTATGGACTTCTAGTTGCGGCAATGGACCTTACCTACCTACAATCATTTTTAACCTTCAACTGAAATATTTTGACGGTTACTATGTTGCCTATTACTATGTACTAAAAAAAGCATAAAGTAAATACCCATAATTAGGAATGAGAAAGAGAAAAGCAATATGAATGATTAAAAAAATCGTGTCCCTATTCATGTGCATGGGAGTGTATGATGCAGCTGTAGTTAAAAATATTGGATTTTTTTTTTGCAGTAAACTTAGGAAGAAATTCCAATTCCTCAAGGATCAATACTGGGACCATTATTCATTTCTATACATATATAGACATACCGCGGTACTAATAATCATTTTTAGTGTCCAGGCTAACTTTTACGAAGTCACAATGGCGAAAATGTCCATATAAAATTATCCATTGTGACAGTCAAAATATTTAAGTTGAAGACTAAAAATGATTATTGGTAAGGCCCATAGACATATATAAGGTGTTAATGAGATCCCTTCGCCAAAACTCTTCTATGTATAGAATGATGTGTAGGTACAGCTTTGTTAAAGCTGCCCATCAATATAGGTTTTATAGAAAAGGGGCCTTCGGGGATAAACGGAGAACTCGATCACACGAACTATGTTTAGTTCCACTAAAATCCAATAGTTTGATCACCTATTGCTTACTTAATAGTACTTACTTAACAACATACCCCTATTGAATCTGTGTATTCAACGAAAGATCGCGGGGTAGTTTTTGGCAAAACGCTCGCTGTTTTGGACATATCATACAACCATATACAACTTATTATATAATGTATGTTATTGCTATGGGCCCATCAACGAATTACTGCAAACAAAACAAGGGTGATATTTCCCAAGACGCTGCTCATTAATCCACTTTTATTATTTCGGCGCGAACATTTTAGTAGCTAACTACGATTTCGAGCAAAATCGGAAACTTAATGTTGTTTACAAGTGTGTAGCAAGGTACATATTCGGACTGTGGAGATAGTATAGTCTAGTCATATTCTTTAGAAGATTAATACATGGGCTTCTCTATCGAAAAACTTTTTTCTTTTAGGACCTTACTTAGGATGCTTAATATCATGCAAACACGACAACCACCTTATTTATATCACCGGAACCTTTAAATCTGTGGACAAATATTTTGAGGCGCTTCGATGATAAATGCAATTATGTATACAATAATTTCTCTTCTTGCTTACATACAAACTTTGACACCCCATTTTGCTTTTACCCCTTTCGGAGTTCAAATTTCGTCGGCGGCCTAGTTCTAAGTGGTTTATGGACTTGAGCCTCGATCAATACGGCTATCCAGCTATGTATGTCAGTCGTTGGCTAACTGACTCCTGTTAGGTACTTCTTGTTGGTTGACGGTTGAGGACTCCTTCCATTTGTGTGTGGCATCTAAGAGAAAGTATTTTTCTACATAATGTCTTCATCGGCCCACGTTAATGTCCATATGCTTTTCCGCATATCAGACTTCTTAGGCCAATGAAACAGCGGTTGGCAAGCGTAATGTCCCTGTCTACCTCAAAATTATAACTGTCTATTATGATGAATGATGACGTACCGTCCTGTCTTGAGTAGGTGTTCCTTCTTATATTTGGTACATATTTGGTTTTGCCCTCGTTCACGACCAAACACATTTTCGCAGAGCAGCTCAAAGAATTCTGACAATGACAAAGGTGGTATGCAAAATGCTTTCGCTCAGTCTCAAATCTCACTGTCTATAGCTTTAGCTGGGGTTCGTATGCAAAAAGAAAATGAGACAGATCTCAGAGACTGAGCGTTTGCTAAACGAATGAGACAGATCTCATATTTTGATTTCGCGTATGCAAAAAACATGGCGGCGTCTCACCAACAATGAGGTAAAGCTCATGAAAAGTCGAGACTATAAATTTGTTGTCTCATTAGGTCAAATGGGTGCGTATTTGGATGTTCTCGGTGCCACTGCACAAAATTGGGACTTGAAAAGTCTTTATAGATTTAATTCGGTACAAATGAATTGAATAACTGATCACTTTTTGTCAAACAGAGAGGAATTCCGTGGAGGGAAAATAAGTGATTCTGTATTCTATAATTCTGTAGGTACCTATTACCAAAAATTCTGTAAATCTCTCAAAAATTCTGTCGATATGATTGAAATTTGTTTTTTTTTATATTCTGTTTTTCAAAATTCTGGAAATGCAAATTTCTGTATTTAATTCATTGCAACTTCTGTAATTAGGAAATTATAAAACATAAAAAAAAATGATTTTTTTATTTTAACTGAATTAGGAATTTATTTAAATCTATTCTATCTATATATATAAAAATCATGGTCAATTGTGTTTGTCGATAATGTTCTCTGTAATGCGTGAACCGATTTTGATTCTGGAAATTTCCCATGAAAGGTGACGTTGATACCATGGTTTATAAGTTCATACGGTCTTTGTAGGTGTATTGGTTCATGAGTTATAGGGGCGTGGCAGCTTCCATAAAAAAAATGCATTCAAAATCTTATTCCTCGAAAACCACTGAATCGATTGAATTCAAATTTACATACAATCTTAGGTATCGGCCCAGGAGTATTCCTGTGAAGATTGGTCAACATTGGACAAAGGGGCGTGGCAGCTCCCATACAAAAAACACATTCAAAATCTTATATCTCGAAAACCACTGAATCGATTGAGTTCAAATTTACATACAATTTTAGGTATCGGCCCAGGAGTATTTCCGTGAAGATTGGTCAAAATTGGACAAAGGGGCGTGGCACCGCCCACACAAAAAAAACAATCAAAATCTTATATCTCGAAAACCACCGAATCGATTGAGTTCAAATTTACATACAATCTTAGGTATCGGCCCAGGAGTATTCCTGTGAAGATTGGTCAACATTGGACAAAGGGGCGTGGCACCGTCAATACAAAACAGCTTATATCTCGAAAACCACCGAAATATTAGGTCTTGGCCCAGTAGTATTCCTGTGATGATTTGTGAAAATTGGAAAAAGGGGCGTGGCACCTCCCATACAAAAAAAACTTTTATCTCGAAAACCACCAAATCGATTGAGTTCAAATTTACATACAATCTTAGGTCTTGGCGTTCCTGTGAAGATTGGGCAAATTGGACAAAGGGGTGTGGCGCCTCACATAAAAAAAAAAAACATTGCAAACTCTATTCTGTCAATCATGGGAACCAACATTTGTAAAATGATGTGTACTACAGAGCATTACAATAAAAACTGTGTATCACTGATTTAAATGAATTTGAAATTGATTTAATTTTTTTATTTCGCACTACGAAGTGTGCAGGGGTTTCGCTAGTGTTGGTATATTTATCAAAAATAGCAGAAACATAACCGAAGCCCAAACCAGAAAACTAAAACATATTTATTAATTAATACAAAACTAATTTCTTTCACATTCTTCTCAGATAACCAGTGTGACTTAAATACATTCCTTTTCTTATAATTCGCTTAGTTTGTTTGTTTCTGATGATTGTTTTTCGCTTCTTCCCTAATTTTTTACCCATTTTGAACCCTTTCCACTTCTGATTTCAAAAATAGAAGCACTTTCCATAAATCATCTATTAATTTTTATAGATCAAAATTCGGGCGAATATTTTGACAGCGTTTTCTGACCATGAATATAATAAGTTTAAGTAGTATTTCCAAACCAAGTTCCAATTTTTTGAATGTCGATATCAGTAGTCAGTACCAAAATAAATACGCAGACATTTGCAACAATAGCCTTCCACATTAAAAAAAGAATAAAAAAAGAGAGTACCTAATGATTTTGAATTTGTTCATTATGTAAAATAGACCGGTTTTATATAGGATGTCCCTATTTTCCATTATTTTGATTTGAAATTCTAGGTACTACACTCACAGAAAAAAATTGTAAAGGCTTTACTATCCGAATTGTAACACCATCTATTTACAATTTAAATAGCAAATTTGGTTAATTTACAATTTTAATTGCAATTTTTTAGTTTTACTATTTTATTTTTTCTTGAAAATGTGTGTTTTTATGTTTTTTTTATAGTGCTGGTAGTCACAGAAAAAAATTGTAATATTTACAATTTAATAGGAAAAAAATATGCGAAATTTACTTATTTCAATGTAAATTTTTTTGTTTTCTTCGATAAAAAAACTTAAAAACACAAATTTTCAAAAAAAAAAATTGCAATTAAAATAGCAAATTAACCAAAAGTAAAAGAAATTTACTATTAAATTGTAATGACTATAGTTGCAATTAAAATTTGTAAATTTTACGCAGAAAATTGTAAATATTACAATTTTTTTCTGTGAGTGTAAATGAACCCAACCCCGCTTTTTTAGTTCCGACATTTCAAAGTGGCATATTAAAGATTTTAAAATAAGTTAATCCAGAAGTTAATTCAGAATAGTTAGTGAAGTTGCGGAAAATTTTTGGCGAAGTGAAGACTGGATAGAATATCCTGTGAATCTTTGTATTTCCCGTTTTAATTACATCGCATTTGTCTTTAGACCTAGATCTGCTTTCAAACATTTATATGTTTGTAAAGCGAGATTTTTTTTTTAATTTCCGGTACCTACTTGGCTTTTTGAGAAGCTGTTGTCTTCAATAAACTGCACAGAAAACTGTTATTTTCATCAATTGCCCTTTTAATTGTTGTTTTCTCTTCGCTACACTCACTCTGTAAAGTTATCTTCGCAGAGACTGAGACAAAGGTTTTGCATACCAGATCGAGCTTTTGCTTATAGCAAACGCTCAGTCTCAATACCTTTCGCTCTGTCTCACAGCTCAACCTCATGAGACTGAGCTATTGCTTTTTGCATACGACCCAATGTCACCAGCAATTAATTGTCCCTCTAGTTAACTATGACGTACACTCTGGGAGGACCCAGTGTTATAAACCAAAAGATCAGCAATTCAGATTTTACCTCGAAGGACTCGGTTGTATTAATTCTCAAAATGTTTTAATTTTCCCAGAGAAATACACGAGGCACGAAGAACATTTTATGTATACTGTTCAAGCAGCCAAATAACGTTGGAAGGCTCCATGGTGGAGGAAGTCACTTTTGCGATCGAATTGCTATAAGTTGGCAAATCTGACGGACTACTTCTCTGAAAGCATTTGCATTTGCTTCTATACGAACATGTTTCACTGTCATAGTACTGTAGCAAGTAAACTTTAACAATTAACAATAATGTAAAGTAAGCATTAGAAATCATTGTTAGAAGTAGGTACATAACATATACGGTTCATTATGCACATTGTATAAAGAAAAATGAGAACTTCAGCTGTCTGACTACTCGTTCATCCAAAGTTAGAAATAAAGCATTTTCCCAAATTGACATCGGAATCATTAGAAAGCTTCCACTTTCATTCTTTTGATGTTATTTTCTGATGGTTTCGGTACTTTATCCGCTGTTCCACACCAGAAAAGACATTTTTTCCTATAGTGCGAATGACGGCCGATGATTTAAGTTGTGAGTTGCATTAAATTAACTTCAAATGTTACCCCAAGCGTATCCGTAATTGTGGTTGAAAACAGATACAAATTATATCAAAAAAAAAAAAAAAACTTGCAGACAGTAAAATCAAGAAACCATAGCAGAACATGTTTATTAGAAGAAAAAAAAATTGCAAATGGGGCTTTCCCCGAATAACAAATTAATATCAAAAAAGTAAGATTATCGAACTCAATGAATTGCAGAAATCCATTCAAACAAAATAGGTTTATTGGCGCTTTGATTATGTTTCTTTTATTAGAAAAATGTATATTATGTAGTTGGTTAAGCTTGAAAGTAGGTATCTACCTATATAAACTCAAACCAAAATGTGCAGACTTAGGTGGGCAATAGCTAACTACATTATTAAGCAGGTATTTGGAAAAATGTACCCCTAATTAGAGGTTAATTAACAATGGTAAATAATAAGAAAGTTCCTTTAGTCGGACACCGTTCAATTCACTCGATGGACTTGACGAATTTAGTTAGGTAATACTTACTATATACGAGACAGGCCGCTGTATATTATACTAGCATTTATCTGTGGCTTTGCTCCCTTTACAGATACCTTACCTTACCTATAGTGTTTACCTAGTGTGCTTTGCTGGATAGAAAGAAAAAAGAGTGTCCCTCATATAAACTGAATACCCCTTTCGGAGTTCAAATTCCTTCGCCTTGGCCATAAAAGGACTGTCAGATTCCTATCCCTTGCCGTTGATCACCAATCGCCAATCAATCAGGACAAACTGTTTTATATCTGATTACCTATTGAGAGATGTTCGATTCAGACCACTTATCTTCTTGTTCTTACCCAGAGATTCTTTTCGAATTTCTCAAGAGTTCTTTTGTGTGGTCTCGAATCCTATAGTATCATTCTTCTGGCAGCTAGAGTATCTTTTGCCTAACATTGACACAAGGCATAATTTTTTGGGAATCTATAGCTAGCTCACTTTTACTTTTACATTCAAAACTGTTATACTCACTTTTGGTTATGTTATACTCACTTTTGGTTTTACATGCAAAATTGTTATACTCACTTTTGGTTTTGTTATACTCACTTCCCAAAAAAATACGCCTACAGTTTAGTATCGTATATGTGCGCCGCTGTCTAAGCTTCCTTCAGGGATAGTTTAAACTTTAAAGGTATCATCCTCTATAAGGGCTATCTTCCTTAAAAGATATCCGAAATTATACCATGTCCTCTTGTCCAGATAACACTAGCACCCATTTTAGTATTCCTTGACTTTTATACTTTTAATTCAGTGGAGTCGACCACTTTATTGTGGCCTCTTTTGTAAGAGTATCCACAAAAACACTTTTGTTTCTTAATTATGGCGGTCGTTCACTTAGTGCGCAACTCATCAAACAATTTTGTTCAACAGTTTATTCAACTCTTCAGTTGAACAAATAAATTGTTAAGCTCGTACACTAGTGCACAAAATCGTTGGTTCTATAGAATTGAGAGGATCGTACATTAGAGTTGAATGATGTGTTGTATTCGAAATTGATGCGTTGGGCACTAAGTGGACGACCAGTATTACTCGACTCATTTGCTTTGTGCTTTTATTTTTTAGATGGGGAAGTGTGAATTTTGGAGAGGGAAAGGAAGTCAACCTGAATGCATTCATTCTATTGGCATTTAATATAAAACTATTACCATGGCCTGGCCCAGTGTTGTCACTTCTACCACAATGTGGTAGATCTACCACCATTTCTCAATATTTTTCCAATCTACCACATCTACCACTGCACCCACAAATTCTTTCTATACTTTCATAACTCTATAAGAAAATTAAACTTTAAATGGATTTTTTGAAGCTATTTGTTGTCGTCATAAACTTTTTTTCCCACAGCTTCTCATTCTAGAAAATAGACAATTCGCTTTTCATTCGCTCTGAGTTCCCATAGAAGATTCCATTCGCCGTTGGCCGGCGAGTTCATCTGAGAATCACAGGCGATACAGGTTTTATCGAATGAAATGCTTAACGTCGCGTTTGTCGTTGGTAGAAATGCAATAAAATGAACAAAATTAAATTTTTACATGTATTATGGCTTTATTAGTAAGAGCAAACTTTCCCATTAATTATGGAACACAACGTCGTTCAAGTGGCTGCCTCGACTGGCTTCTCAGTAGCGCATTCTATCACTCCAATTTTCCAAGAGCTTGTTGATGGTTTCGGGCTGTGGCTCACCGATTGTTGACATAACATCGGTCCTTCACGGTTCGTCACAAAAAAAACAAGTCCAAAGGGGTCAAATCGCAGCTTCGAGGCGGCCAATTGACGTCGCCAAGACGGCTGATAACACTATTTGGGAATTTGGTGCGCAAAAGATGGATTCTTTCATGGGATGTATGGCATGGGCGCCATCCTGCATGAACCAGAGGTCGTCCAAATCCATGTCTTCAATTTCAGTAAAAAAAAGTTCGGTTAACATGGCTCTGTAACGCCCACCGTTGACCGAAACGTTGTTTCCAGCCTCATTTTCGAAGAAAAATGGTCCAATGATGCTGATGTGTTTGCGCTTAAGTAAAACTACTGATCAGTTCAATGGTGAGCGAGAGACTAAACTTTATTGACTTACTTAGGTTAGGTACAATACATTTCTGGTTACAGCACATTATAAAAGTATGTAATAAGAAAGTGCTATGCTAACAATATGTACTACAATACATATCAGTTTACTCTTCTTTTAATAAAAAAAAAATAACTTCAGTTTAACTAATTATTTAATTTAGTTTTTTTTTTTTTTTGTTTTAACTTTAACTTCAGTTTAACTAAAATTTTTATTTTTTTTTTTTTTAACTAATTATTTAATTCTTTAATTCAGTTTTTGTTCTTTGACTGCTTTACATAAGAATAGAAAATCATTAACTACGGATATCATTTTGATGACATTAAATGTTTTCTTTTTATAATATCTTTAATTCTTTCGGATGATCTTGTAGGATAAATGTCCCTAGGAACTTTTTTTAAATGTGATGCTGAAACAACTGTTTGCTTTTCTAAATTTTTGGCAGATTGAAGTTCTCCGCTGGACAACTTTCCTTTAATATAGAACTGTTCCGGAGCAAATGAAACTTGCTTCACTTTTCTTTTCAATTGATTAATGTGAGCTTTTCTCAAATTATCCCTAAAGTTGATTAAGTATATATTAGAGGAAATTTGTCTTACAATAAGAGCGGGATACCATTTTATATATTTATCAAAACTGCCCTTATAATATACAATTGCACGCGTGGGTTCGGATCCCATCCTCGTCGCCAATTTGATGTGTTTGCGCTTAAGTAAAACTACTGATCAGTTCAATGGTGAGCGAGAGACTAAACTTTATTGACTTACTTAGGTTAGGTACAATACATTTCTGGTTACAGCACATTATAAAAGTATGTAATAAGATAAGAATTACTGCATTATCAAACTCATCAATGCTCGGACTAAAAAAACTCAATAGCTCCAATAAAATTTATCGCACTCATTCTGCTGCTTTGCGCTTCTTCCTCGTTTCTAAATTTTCATCGAAAACTTGTGCATATTTTGTTTTAAGCATTGCAACGATAGAGCTTTTACTATCTACATCGGCATTACACCGAACATTGGAAATCAAGTTGTTATTAATATTCTTACCGACATAACTAAAGAACGATTTCCACCGGGGATACAAAGAATCCAGCCAAACACGTCCCAGCAAAGGTGTAAATGGTTTTTTGCTCTCTATTACGAGAATTGTTAACGCCATGGGCTTTTCATGAAATGTTGATTGAACCATAACCTCAATACCTCCAAGTACCACCACGTGCCCACCAGTTACAACTTCTAAAGATTTAGAAACTTTGTTAAGTTTAACATGCTTAAATAAACTTAAATAATCTTTTTCTGATAATACGGTTGTGCATGCACCAGTATCTAATTCAAAAACTACAAACTTATCATTTACCAATAACTTAACTTTAAGCGCCCCGGGTGATGTCTCGTTCACGTAATTAAGTCTGCCCAACCATGCTCCATCGTCTGAGTTATAACCTTCTCGTTCCCTCTCGCCTTCATCAACCGAATTAACTTTGGATTTGTTTAATTTGAAGCAATCCCTTTTGATATGTCCAAATTGTTTGCAGTAGAAACATTTAACATTACTTAAACGACTGTTTCTACTCGAGTCTCTTTTCCTTGAATGACCACGCTGATCTATCGGACGGTCATATTTGCTTTTATGCGATCTTGCCAACGATACATCTCATGAACTTTTTGCACAAACTTGCATACAGAAGGCACGGTGGGTATGCTTCATTTCGGCCAAAACTTCTTTTCAAAAAACGCACTGTTTGAGCTACACGGCACTCACTTTGGAAATAAGTTTTCAATATTTCCCAACGTTGTTCAAGCGCAAAGCGACTCATTTCGTTCCGCGGAGGTATGATACTGACTTTCTGTCAAGATTTCGAGCGGAAAACAGCTGTCAGTGTCAAAATAACCTGTGATCACTGTTTGTGTCTTTCACCATAGCTATGTATTTTTAAATAAAATGCAAATCATCTAGGAATACGCATTCGGCCAGTGATTTGCTATGACTGTGATTTAATTACTTATATATTTTTTTAATATGCGATTCATATAAAACTTAAATCTGCCACTCATTTTTTTAATCTACCACTGTTTTTACATGCAATCTACCACATTTTCGAAATCCCAAGTGACAACACTGGCCTGGCCATACACTCCTTACCATAAACGTCGTGTCCAGAGAGACAGGTAGATTTTGAGTGAGTATAGAATGGAGAAAGGTCGATCATACAGAAAATGGACCAAAAATCCACTTTCAGAAATAATTCTCGCATGGGCATGACAAGAAGCATGAAGAATCTTCTTCAAAACCACTCGATCGGTTTGTAGCCGTTTGTGTTGAAGCTGATATGAAAGTAAACGTGAACAGATCTGAAGTGATAGTCGTCTCCAGAACGCCTGTTCAATGCACTCTGCATGTTAGCGGAGTCCAATTGAAGCAGGTGGAGAAGTTTAAGTATCTCGGGATCTTATTCACGAGTGATTGAAAGAGCAATGCGGATTCTTCCTGTAGAATTGTTCAGGCTGGATCAATTTTGAGACAGCTCGGTCATTCTGTTATTATGACAACTGAACTTGGTGCCAAAGCTAAGTTATTAGTATTTAATTAGATGTTTGTTCCAACCTATGGTCATGACTCATGAAATTTGGGTAATGAATAAGATCGTTATATTCCTCCGTTGTATTGGTGGTGTGACCCGTAGAGATCGTATTAGCTGGTTACGCAAATATTTTTTCTTCGGGGACAAAAAAGGGATTTTTTGTTTTTCTAAGGGGAAAACAAATTATTTTGGTGTTAAGAAAAGGTGATTTTTTTGCTTAAAACCTGGAAACCCTGTTTGAGACCAATGGGCGATAGAAGACCGACATACCGGCCGGCGTGTGCTATTCAAGTGGCGCGGAGTGTACACCTTCTTAATTCAAACTGCTAATTGATTCTTTCTATTTTACTTAAAACGACTGCATACCTACAATTTTAATGGCGTCAATTAGCATCTCACCATTACTCGCATTATTCATTACATAAAGCCTAGGGGAATATTAAACCTTAATTGGAGTAGCTATGCCGAAGCCATCATACTGCTGTTGGATCATTTTTTAGGAATCTCTCGTTTTATTACTTTCCTTCTCTAATTAACGTATAGAGGTATGCGAGTAGGTAAACAAGTGTCCATCACATTAGAAATGAAATTAATAATCTAAAAAGAAAACAAATGAAAGTAATTAGATTGGTGCATAAGCAATACCTACTTCAAATTTAAGCCGATCGAGTTTAAGCACTAATGCATATATCTTGTAGATACATAAAGAAATGTAAATATTTACTATGGAAGAAAGGGTGACTTTTGTTTACGATCACACAACAAACAACTAAAAGAAAAGCCTCAATTCTTGGTGAAAGTACAATGAAATATGTATTACCAAATGTCATAAATCTTAATCCGACATAGTATATTATGTTCCACTCGACTTTACATAATAACATATATGGACAGGGACACCCATGCCATAGATCATATTATGCCATCGCTTGCAATAGAATAGAATAGCAATCTACCGGCTAAATGGAGTATCTACTAATTTAGAATGAAAAGATATATTATTCTCTGTGGCTGATTTGTGTACCTTTCGGCTAATCGTGGCTTACATTTCTTGTATAGGTAACGTGACAGCTTTTTAAGAATCCCATAAAAAGTAAAATCAATTTCTCCGATCTCCAACTTTGCTGAAGAAATGGATAATGAACGCCAAGGCCATTTAAGTAATAATAGGTAATATGAAATAAAAAAAAAAACGAAACTTATTTTCAAACGAAATTGTATCTAGAGAAACTGAGTTGAAGAACTGAAGAGAACAAAAAAACAATTATTAATTTGACGCCAATGCCAATTTCCCGTAAGTTCATTTATGAATGCGTGTTACTATTACAGCTTTAAAGATAAATTGTGATTGATTTTGGCCGGTAAATTTGACATGGTTACCAATTGATTAACGCATTGCTTCGGGAAGTGAAAGCCTTACATTAGCGTCTCAAATTTATTTGAATCGGGTATCATTAATTTTACATTGGACTGACTACAGTGAACTCTCTCATAAGCGGACACCGACGGTACCAACAAATTTGTCCGCTTATGAGAGGTGTCCGCTTGTGAGGAAAAAAACCTTAATTGAAAAACTCGAGAAAATAAACACAACATACAAGCTGTTAAGTTTTATTTTAGAACGTAAATAATTTGTATCATATAATAAAAATATACACAAACAAAAACAATGGCTTGAAAATGTATTTTTACATTATTTAAAAGTAGGTATGTAATGTATGCACATAATTATGCACATTCTTTACCCATTAAGCGGGCAAATAGTTTGACCAGTTTTAAATATTTCAAACAGCTGTATCATTTATGTTTTTTTCATGAGCGGGAAATAAATGACCCAGAATAGGGGCTTGTACTTTGTACTTTAGTATTCCAAACATAGACGGATAGTCGACGGTTTCCACAGCCTACTCTCTTCATGACTTTGTGCTGGGCCACACATGCCTCCACATGAAAGTCGTGTCGGGCGAGACAGGTAGATTTTTAGGTTAGTTGAGAAAAGAAGGGTAGAATACACAGAATTCCCTGTCTCCCCCGACAAGACTTTCATGAGAAGGCAAGTGTGGCGTAGTACTTTAACATACCCCGAACAGACAGGCACAGTGGCACACGCCACAAAAGAGGAAAAAAAAATCAAAACAAACAGCAGAACAGAGTAAGAAACTTAAAATAGTGCTCGAGTTGTGTTTTGTTTGTCCGTTTAAGAGAGAGCTAAACCCTTTGCGGTTGTGAAATTGGGTGTCCGCGTCCGGTTATAAGAGAGTCCGCTTATTAGAGAATTATTAATATGAAAAATTATGTATTTATTTCCGTTCTTTGAAATCTGTCCGGTTATGAGAGGTGTCCGTAAGGAGAGAGTACACTGTATACCTTTTTGTCTGTGAAGGGCTATCGTTTTGAAACTAATACATTTTTTTATCAGTTATGGCAACATATTGTTAAACTTAAAGGTCAACCTTATACATAAATTGAAGAGTATTATAAGTAGCTCCCGGTGAGAGAAGCGTCTAAGTCTTTGTGCATGCCACTGGGATTGAGGGGGGAATGATTCCCTTATTGGGAAACTCATGCAAGCCATTTGCTGCCGTTGATAAAGCTAAAAATGTTTGCGGTGCTGATTGCTGATATTACCTTGATCACTGAGAACATTGCGAAAACAGGATTGTTTCAATGGAAAAATCCAATAAAACGATATAGATAGAATATCGTTGCTAGAGAAATAGAACAGCAACAAAAGAGCTGTACCGAAAAGACAGATATGATGAATAAAATAAAAATTCTTGAATGGAATGCTTGGTATCGAGAGTCAAAAGGACGAGATGCAAGTGACTCTTGATTCTTGACATAAACCAGACATAAACAAATACTAGCCGAGAATTATATGAAGCATTTAAAGAAGATGGCGGCAAATATCACTCAACGGGAAAACCTACATATTGGCCAACAGATAGGAATAAAACCCAAGATTTTGTCGACTTCTTTATATCCAAAAATATATCTTCGAATAAAATAAGTGTAGAAGAAGGGCCAGATCTTCAATCAGATCATTCCTCTATACTTCTTACATTTGGCGATAAAATAATAATAAAAGAACATAGCACAAAACTAGTTAATAGGCTGACTGACTGGAACTATTTCAGACAGAAGTTGGAAAAAAGTATTCAACTATCAACAGCTATTCAAACAGAAGATCAACTAGAAAAAGCAGTCCAAATATTAACACTCAGTATACAAAAAGCTGCGTGGGCTGCAACTCCCAAAACCACAAAAAAGATCAATCAAAACTCTTATCCTCGCGAAATATGTGAATGAATTATTACAGAAAAGAGGAAAGCTAGAAAACGTTGGCAACAGACAAGGGCGCCACGCGACAAAACTACACTGAACAACTTAAATAATTAGCTCAGAAAATCTATTAGTGAATTCAGTAACGAATCTTCAAAAACTTACCTCACCAGCCTTACAAAAGATGCCACTACTGACTACTCGCTCTAAAAGGCAGCAAAGAGGATGAACAGGCCAATATAGCTCATATTCCCCCAGTAAAACCAAAGAAGGTAACCGGGCGAAAAGCAACCAAGAAAAGACAAACACTTTTGCAGAGTATCTTGAAGTCGTATTTAAATCTTATGAAGATATAAAGGTTATCAAGGACTCGAAGTATAAGGTGCGAAGAAGATAGACTTATTCGGTCGGTAACAGCTAAAGAACTTGCCAAAGAAATTAAAGAAATTTTGAAACAATTTCCACGAAAATGTCTGAAAAAACTAGCGCAGATTAAAAATTCTGCATTTAAGTTGTGATATGTTCCAAGCATGTGGAAAGTCGCGGAGGTAATAATGACATATCGCCCAATATCTATATCTTCTATCAATGTTGTCAAAGTTATTCGAGAAAATGCTAATAAAACGCCTGCAAAAAATAATTGACTTAGTCCTAAATCGCCAATTTGGATTTAGAAATAAGCACTCTGCAATCGATCAGGTGCATAGAATCACAGATAAAATCGAAAAAGCCTTTGGTAGAGAAAAAAGTATGTTCTACAATATTTTTTGATATAGCACAAGCTTTCGATAAAGTCTGGCACAAAAGTCTGATCCACAAACTACAAAGGCAACAGCCAAAGCAATATTCGACAATTCTGGAGTCATATATTTCAGATCGATTCTTCAGAAATAAACAAGAGACGGAGTACTCAACATTAAGAGAAATTAAAGCTGGTGTACCACAAGGCAGCGTGCTAGGCCCAGTTTTATATCTTCTGTTCACTAGCGATTTGCCTGTAAATGGGGAAACCACTATAGCTAATTTTGCAGGTGACAAGTAGCAACAAAAAAGCTTCAAAGGGCAATAGACGTCGGGTGACGCTGGAAAACGCGCTGCTGCATGAAGTTATTGCCTACCCTATGGAAATGTGGTACTAGAGGTCCATAAGGTCATACATACTCATTTATTGTTGAACACAAAAAGTTTCCTTACATCAATAACGGCGAAAATGCAAATTTCCATCAGTTAGAACCTTTTAAAGGCGGACGTGGTGGAGCCATAGGTCACATCTCCCAACACCGAAACCGGGCAATGGGTCCGAATGTCACGGATGTGCCCAATAAGCCATGTAATCGCCACACCGAATATTGTTTCCTGGACCATTTTTAAAGAACTTTGTCAACTAAATAAAGCTTTTGATAATAATATGTAACGTATCGTTAAAGGGAACATGAACACCTCATATCCACTGATCGATTCATGGATTAAAAGAACCCTTGGCGAAATAATTTTTGTATATAACTCAGTTGTTGTAATTTCATAGCTATTAAAGAGAATGCCACATAAAACCATCTCAAACTGTCAACATTGCGAAACGATTTCAGAAAACACGTTTTCTTTCATTGCCCACGATACGAAACCGAGAAAATCGTTTCACGGGAACGGGACCCATCTGGGGATACTCTGTCGTAAATTGCATGTTTCAGAATGACGAAAATTGGACCATTTTAATCAAGGTGGCGGTGTGCATACTCAGCGATCTTAGGCGTTTAGAGCGCCAACGTAAAGAGAACCAAATAATAGAGTAAGCTAAGGATCTATGGCAACCCCCGTGAAGTAATGCCTTACTGCGGTTCGAGATTTGCATATACCCTTGAAACAAACCGATGAAATAGACCAATAGCGGTCTTGAAATTTAACCACTCAAGTGCATACATGTACACATCAAAAGAAAACGTATAAATAATGACACTACTTATTTAATATTTATTTATGTATAAAATCACATTTCTCTAATGTCATATTAATCCAAAAGAAAAATATTTTTGTTTTCATTGTTTACAATACCGTATAACATTAAATATATATAATAAAATTAATAATAATAATTATGAGGACGACATGATGCCCTATGCCCATAAAATGTCTAAACATCCTGACAAATGTTCAATAATTTGTAACACAAAGTGCATGTAATAAATGTTATATATATGTATATAATACTTTTTTAACTTCTCGAACATTTATAAAAATAGTACCGCAAATAAAATAAAATTAAAATATATATTCTTGTTTGGTGTTGCTTAAAGGTGTAGATTAGACTCGTTGAGTTCTGCGTTCAGAAGGTACTGAACATAGCCGATGGCTTTTCCGGATGACTCGGAATGTCCCAGATGTAAAAACTTGAGGAATTCACTTTGAACAAAGTTCCTCAGGGTGATTAAAATGTCTGCATCATTTTCGCACATGTCGAACTTGATCCAACTGTCCAGAGTCAGCATGCTTCTCCGAACGATTGGATCCGACTCATTGTCGTTGAGTTCATTGTTCTGGAGCTCTCGTTCAGATTCATCTTTACCATCCGTTTGAAGTACATGATCACGTCCGCACTGCAATGCAATGACAACGGGTGCGATCAAGGTATTCATGTTAATGCTGTACATGCTGTAGAGTTTGGATTTCTCATAGTAGACAAGCCAGTCGTAGGGTAGCGTGCTGGCGAATTCCTTCAGCATCTTCTTTCCAGGTGGATTCAGTGATGAGCTTCGCTGTAGAATGAGCTGTTTGTCGGCGCCCGATTTAATAGACATTCGCTTTCGATCAATGAGTGCAATGTTCGGGTAGAGACCAGCTACCATGCACAATCGAATTATATTCCAATCTGAGTTGTTTGTTTGTTTGTCTGGGGTTATTGAGTACTTGCCGAGAATGAGATCATATATCTGTCGTCTTGTTGCGCAAAATATCTCCATGCAGGGCTCTGAGAGAAAGAGTTTATTACAGAACTCTTGCTTTTTTCTCTTGTTGTTCCTTATGGCCATGTATGAATCGTACAGCACGAGGATGCCCATATGATCGCTGTAATAGTCGCCGGACAAGGATTTGCGTTGGAAAGACGCCTGTCCTTGCAAAGAACGATCGGTTGGTAGTGTAAAGGGATCTTTAACCGAGTGGAACGCTACAATTGTTATGATCGGATCAATGCATTTAAAGAATATGCCGTACAATAGGGCTTTGCCCAGTTGCACATCGACTGGTATTTCAACCAAGTGTCGGCCCAGCTCAGTTACCTGCTCGTCGTCCGTAAAAACGCCAATGATTTTCAGTTTCTTGATCGCATTTTGTACTATTATACCCGAGGGTGGATTCAAAGCACGTGATAAGAAGGTTTGTACCTCAGCGTGGGGATCAAATGACTTTGCGTATAGGCAAATTTCGGTCAATGGGATACGCATAAGCTCTGGAATGCAGTGCCTGTTCATGAGTTGGTATTTTTCCGTGGAATACAATCGATAGCATACTCCGTTTTGTGTTCGACCAGCGCGGCCAGATCTTTGATTGGCATCCGCCTGAGATATCCACATGGAGCGCAGCTCTGACGACCCTGTGACAACATCATATGTCTTCATCTTAACCTTTCCAGAATCAATGATAAAAGCGAGATCCGGTATTGTGATTGATGTCTGACCAATGTTGGTTGACAATATAATTTTTCTATTCCTCTGGGGCTGCATAGCCGATCGCTGGTCATTGGATTCCATTTGACCATGCAGTATGAATATTTTGTATGTACCGCAAGGAAGGGTGCTAGTAATGAGATCCCTTTGAGCTACAATGTCATTGTAGCCAGGCAGGAAAACAAGTATCGAACCAGGGTGCTTGCTTCGATACAATCCCTCCAGCAATGACAGTATCAAATAGTGATCTACTTCATTCTCGTCGTGAAACTGCTGTGTATATGCCGACAGTAAAATCTGTTTTTCAGATAGCGCCTCGTTATTTTGCTGTGCATGGCCAAGCAATTGCAGACAGATGCCATCCTCGAAAGCGGCAGCGTACGTCAATGCTGTTTTACCAGCGAAATCGCGAATGGTTGTATTTGCTTTCAGCTGCATAAATCTCTGCACATATTGTGGTATATTGCATTGAGTTGCGGCAATAAGAGCTGTCTTTCCACTCTTGGAATGACGCAAGTCAATGTAGATGCCTTCGTTTTCAATATAGTACTGCAGTTGATCGAAATATTCAATGGTGCTCTCATGTCTGAGATATACCTCTTCTATATCATCGATAATAGCATCAAAAATACTTTGGGTTTGTTCATCGGCGATTGGAACCACCTTTTGTGTTGGTATTTCTGCTGGCGATAGGCGTAAATATTTCTCCATAAGTGATGTGCGGTAGCCGGTGTGGAAAAGAATGTCCTCTAGATGATATAACTTTACGTCGTAGCCTTGTCCTGGTACATTGACGATGGGACAATTACCGAAATAAGTTGAAAGCAATTGAATATCCATTGTAGCCGACATCAGAATTACTTTAAAGTTTTTGTTGTATTTCAAATGTTCCTTGATGGCGATTAGTATGAAGTCAGTGTCCTTGTCACGCTCATGTATTTCGTCTATTATCAGGTGGGTGATTTTCTGAAAGAAGTCTCGTGCATCCGCCATAATCGAACGCAAAACACAACCGCTTGTTGTGTAAATAAGGTTGGTTGTCCTTCGCACGCGACCTGAAATGAGAACATAATTATGTAGTGTGTTTGTTGGTTAAGAGCAGGATTAAATAAACAATGTATGTCAGTACAGAAAATAGGAGCATTGGATTTGTGCATTCCTTTGCATACCTTTTTGCCTCCTGTAAATACTAAATAAAGACGGGAGAGGTCGTGCGCACTTGCGACTTGACAAACCGAAATACCCTCCTAGGAGGGAGGTTTTATGGGATCAGAGCTGTCCTGTTATTTGTTATTACCCTATTACACAGTGAAAGCTGTATAATGTTGCCTACTCGTTTCGGAAAAATGCTGAAAGAAGCATTTTGCTATCGTATGTTTGCTGAATTACCAAATCAGACAGAG
This sequence comes from Cheilosia scutellata, assembly GCA_955612985.1. Classification (NCBI taxonomy): domain Eukaryota; kingdom Metazoa; phylum Arthropoda; class Insecta; order Diptera; family Syrphidae; genus Cheilosia; species Cheilosia scutellata. The sequence continues at coordinate 57,064,051 of OY015313.1, read as the reverse complement.
TTGTTACAGATGGCGTCGAATTTGAAAAACCCCAGATAGTTATAACAACAAAATTCGAAAAAAAAACTAGGGAGATTGACTGCACAGTACCAACAACATCAGTTGAACATAAAAACCATGAAAACAACTCGCCTACAAAGTAGCGCTGCAAAAAAGAACGAAAGCAACGAGTATGTGGTTTGCTGTGGGGTGGTTCACTACCAGGCGCAACCACAGGTGGCGAATGGTGGTACCTAGGTACGATTCGTTCGACATCCGAGGACTTTGGGTTATAGCAGAGATGTAAGTGATGTATGGGTTCAGACCCCAAGCTTGTGCGCATGCAAACTGCACTTTATATGCTGTGAAACTCCTGTTACGGACTAGGCACTTGCCATCCTGTATTCTTCTTCTCGCAAGTCTCAAGTCTGCGTTCAAGCGCAAACTCTGGATGCCTGGGGACCTCCAGTTTTAATTTGATTCCCCTTACCTGTATACAGGGGGTGAGTGCAGGCGGACATTTTCTTCCCCCTTACTCGTGGGACCCAAATGTCAAATAGTTCAACTAAAACAATTCAAAAAGGACTACAACACACCAGGTATAAATTCATAGGGAGCTATACTACTAAAATCATAGTCGCTGATAAAGATATGGCATAACCAATTCTGCAGACTGTTAGTACGAAGGCGACCATTTCATGTGGAAGGCAATACTTCCATCCAGCCAAGCTTGCTGAATTTAATGAAAGCGGGAATGACTTCGGGGATCAGAATCAGAAGTAAGGAAACCCTTTAAATTACCCCAACAATTAAATTAGTATAGACAATTATACTTTAATTATCTAGAACAGATAATTCCGAAAATGTCTCAGGCTGGATAATAGTAGATAGAAAACAAAAAAGCACAACAGATATTAATCTCACGTAAGAAGTAATACAGTACAGATCCCCCCCAAAAAGCGATGGGAATTCTCTCTAAACTTACTTTCCAAACGAATTTGATATCCAACTGATTCACCAATGGGTTCACCACGTTCTTCTGCGACACGATTTGCCACTGTAACAGTTGCGATACGACGAGGCTGGGTGCAAATAACGCGACATGGTTTATTCAATCTTGTACATTCCTCAAGGATATATTGCGGAACCTGAGTAGTTTTTCCGGAACCAGTTTCTCCGTTTATAATGATTACCTGGAAGAAAAATGTTCGAATTTAAAAGGCACTTTCTCACCGTTTTATTCCTATAGTTAACTTACAGAATTATTACGAAGCACCTCATTAATCCCCTCCTGATACAGAAAGATTGGCAATTCCATTTTATCCTTTTGTAATTGTCTGTTGATTCGAACTGGTCTGGGTGGGACCAAACGTGAGCACAAACCCAGCATTAGGCTTTCATTGCGTATTCTATTTCGTTTTCGCAAAGCATTTTTGTCGCATATGGAATTTGGTAGAAATAGCGTCTCTTTAAGCTGACTTAGCAATGGTTTATAAAAGTAATTTCGTGTCTCGTCGCTTAACGATAAGATTCTTGTGTCGCCCAACATTCTTAATTTATTTGGTAGTGTTATATGCAAATCGCGTTGATTTCTTCCGCCAAAGCTTCGGGATTTCAAGCCGATGGAAGCGGCATATTTATGCAGAAATTTACGTTGGTCGTTCGGCAGCCCACTCAGAATTAATATGTCAGAGTCTCCATAGTCAAGAAAATGGGTTATTTTAGCTTTTAGTTCTTTCTGCAATCCTCGGGGTACAATTTCTTGTGACTTTAATTGCTTGTTAGCCATTGGCCCAGCTATATAATAATAACAAAGAAAACACTTTTTTTCCGCGCAAAATATAGAATGAAAGTGGCAAATATACACACGGTGTAGGTAAAAATGTTTATTATGTTGTATTTTATATAAACCACTATGAAGAACTTTTTATTAAAATATACACATCGAGAGGGGATTTGTTTCATATGGCGCTGTCAAATTCGTGAAGTATGCTTCAAACGTACCTATATTTGTCTCTCTCGCTAAAGACTCGTCCATGGAATCGTTCAATTTCTCGTTGCATTTGCATGACAGTGACAGTGTCCCAAATTTACACTACTCAAAAACGAAAAGGTACAAATTTTAAAATATATTTATTATTTATTTATTGTTGTTACGGTATGTACCTATGAAAGCATAAAATAAAGGCTGTTGCTATTCACCCGTTGTTCGAGACACGGGTACGTAACGAAATGTCAAAGTTTATATTGTGTCAAGTTGGGGTATGTGGCTCGCTACGCTCGCGGCAAGGACTCTAAACTCCAGTATAATCATTTTCGGACATAAGGCCGTACGTTTAGGATCAAACTTTTATATTTATAAAGAGTTTTTAATGAAAATAGGATTACGTTACGTTGATTACGTACCCGTGTCTCGAAAATCGGTAAACGTCAGTTCAGTACAAAATCTGTCAAAATGAACGGGCGAATAGCCACTTCGTATTAAAAAAATTGTTTTGCAGTAAGGGTATTCATGCAACGTCGTAAACTCGTCGAAAACGTAGTAAACTTGGTAAGTTTACGATTTCGTAAATGAACTGTCAAAATTTGTATGGAAAATCATTTACCACAAGATGGTAAACTTATGTCGTTTTCCATTGGGCAAAAAGAAGCGTCCGGGAGCGTCCGGAATCAAGAAAATCACTTCTTCCATTGGCGCAAAAAATACTCTTCTGTTGACTCTGAGGAGAGAATTTCCCTTCTCGATTTGAAGTCAGAAGTGCAAGTTTTAAAAGAGTTTCAATTTCAAATAAACTTGTCAAATCGAAAACACCAGTAGCTCGCAACATGAAACGTATCCTTTAATGTCGATTTCCATTGGGCAAGAAAAAGCATTTTTTCGGATTCAGAGCACTTTAGCGAATCTAGATTCGAGAGAGAGATTTACACACACTTTCACTAATAACAAAGCAAGTAGTGGCATTTGTAAATACAAAAAATTGCAATTTAAAAATAGTTGACTGTCAAATTACACACCAACACAAATGCAATATCTCATTTCATGTTCAATTGGGCAGGAAAAATTTGAGATCTGAGAGCAAAACGATAAAATCCATAAAAGCCCAATGGAAATCGTCACAATTTACATGCTACAATTACAACTAGGTACCTACCTATTCCATCGTTCCCATTTTTGTACCTAGGTACTCCCTGTTTATAGAACATACCATTTAAAAAATGATTTCTCCTTTTCCACTTTATTTACTTGAGGGTTGCAAATTTTAGCAATTTTTTCAAAAACTATTAATGGTCAATGGATTGATTAAAAGATAAAATAAATTAAAATAATGGATTTCTGGCTTTTAAGTGGTACATATACAGATACACCCTATCGTGGAATCAGCCGAAGGGGGCGTTTCACTCAAATTTGGAGTGTTGATGTTGTTTTTTTTAATTGTTTGTTACATCCTTGTAGGTATTATGTTTGTCTATGGACTTTGCGGCGCCGAAGTTATCATACTCCCTGTCCCTCCCCAGCCATACATCAAATATCGTCAGGATTTCAGGAAACGGTGAATAATTATTAGGTTTATACACTTTACTTTTCCCACATAGTGGAGGCAAATGTTTACTTACTCAAGTACCGGTTACTTCTGGTAGGCAACACAGTCTTGCATATAATCCCAATTGAGCCTTATTTATTATTATTATTATTATAACGCCAGTCATCCAAAATTAAAAAAATACACGTCATTTATCTTAAATTTATTATTTATTCCATTACACGTTTGTGACATCTATTCAGATTCTTCATCTGCGGACAAGTCATCATCTTCATCGCTATCATCAAAATCATCGGAATCAAATTCATTATCGGCACCCAGTTTTAGCTCCTCGATTTTCTTCAGAAGAGTTTCACGTGAATGTGGAATTCTTCTGGGTATCGCCTTTGCTGCATTTGCATCTTCATCTTCCTCCTCGTTTGTATTGTCATCATTCGGTTCTTCCTGATTTGCAGCTTCATCAACTGTACCCCTTTTCATGTAGCGGAGGAATGCGCGCCGCTTCCTTTCTGGGAATGACTTGATTAACCTTTCCATTTCCACCTTCAGCTTAAGTTCTTCCTCTGGCGTGGGTGCCGGAGGTTCAATATCTACTTCATCAGCAGCCTTCAGACACTTTGCACACACTTTCTGCGATAAAGCACAACCACGACACAGCACATGGTAAGCTTTACGAATGTTTCTCTGTTGGCATTTACAACAAGTTTTTGGCTGGCTTAAAGGCTTATACTTTTTGTATTTAATTTTCCATTCTATCACTTGTTTACAATGCTGACATACTTCTGAAATGTGCAAGGAATTCAACATTTTTTGCTGTGGTGTCTTGTCGTGCAGATCATTTTTGAAGACATGACGATTTTTGTATTTTTGGGCACGTTTTCGTTCAGCGTTTCCTCGTTGTGTACTCATTATTTACGCTGTTGGTTATATGAAATTGGTAAATATGTTTAAACAATGAATAATTAAAAAGAATTACCTATTTTCTTTTTCTTTGCAATGTTTATGAGAATAACGTGCTGTCGCTGGAAATAAACAAATGAATTGACAACCATAACCTCACTCCAGTCACAAGTCATAACAGAACTGTCATAACGTGTGGATCCCATCCATGAGTGGAATGTAAATTGCTTTAGGTTTGTGTACATGATTTATGGTTAATTTATCTTCGCTTGGTACACTAATAGACAATTTTTATTTTTGGGAAATTATTAAATGAAAAAGACAAGAATTATTACAACCAACGTGTAGGTAGTTTAGGAACCTACCTACATGCAAATAAATAAAATGCAAATTTTAGTAAAAGAAATTTGTTTGGGCTGATACTGCATGGGTTTCAGATCTTTTAAATTTCAATTTCAAAGTATTTTTTGTGTTTATTAATATTAATATTTTGCATTTCTTTTGCAACTAAATGGATCCCACAGGAACAACACGTAATAATCTCATTTTCTTCATATAAACTAATATTAAGGGTAGGTATTCACTTAAACGGGTAAAAGCCTCATAAACTGCGTAAACTACTACATAAATTTACCACCTCGTAAATCAACTGTCAGATTTTGTATGGAGAATAGTTTACGCAGACCTTAATGACATTTCCGAGGGGTGTTCACTTCAAGCACCGCAGAAATTTATACATTTACGAGCTGCATAAATTTATCAGATTAAGTGAATACCCTTATAGTCATTTTCAGATGTTACTGGCAAATTTATTTTTGGAATTTTGAATTCTATCAAACTCTCTTGACCTTCATTTTAAATGGGGAAGAGGACCTCAGTCAACTTGGAGTGCGCATTGCGTAACTGGAGCCAGTTGGCCAAAAACTAAGCTAGCTGCAGAGACGTATTAAATGAGGTCCAGGTCCACCACTGAAAAAATATCTGCTTGAGTTGGAAGGACCGACTTTGAATTGAAAAGCGAGGATGTAGTTCAACAACAAGGACATATGTAATCAGTTAATAAATTATGGCTTTGGTGTGAGGCAGGGTTTAGGTGCTGTGCGGCTTTCGTCTAACTTTACTCCACAGGCCTCGTTAGAATTCCACCTATATAAAGGACAGACTCTTCCAACTGAAAAGAGACCAACTTTATCGACTTTTGATGTGGAAGAGATGATGAAAAGACAGAAACTGGTACAACAGTCCAATTATTAAGTCCAAGTCCCCCTTCGGGTAGGGGTTGCAATATACCCGAAATGGGCATGCCTGTCGTAAGAGGAGACTTGACTTGACGTAAAACCTGTCAAAAAGTATGTCGCATAAACCAGTTGATGATCCATGATGATACTCCAGGTGGTACTCGCGAAAGTGAAAATCTACCCGTGGTCTTTTCGACTACGGTCGGGGCAAGAATTCTGGAGGCCCCAACCAACATATAAAAAATGAGCTTCGTCTCTTTAGGCGATGATACAGGTCCGGGCCCAGTACTCGGAGGGAGAAAGTGGCGGAAAAGTTTTACCCGGCCGCTGATGGTTTGATTCGGGAAGCTTATGCTGAATGAGCACCGAAAGCTACACACCCCGATAAGCTTTCGACTAAAGCCGTAGGAAGAAGACTTCGCTCGCGCGGCGCATAGATGCTCAATCAGCTGAAAGCGCAAGTGCTGAGCTTTGTTCGCTTCCGGTGGCGAAGCTGCAAAGGATAAGGTCGGCGGAAGGTACTGCAACCGGAACCGATTAACTTTTTGGGCTCGACGCTCTCTCCTGTGTGCGGCACCTATTTCAGGAAGTGTGTGTGCGGCTAATGCGCACCCTTCTGGTGGGAGCCCCCTGTGGATGGAACTGCCTGGTCCTAGCGGAGGCGTATGTGCATCAGTAGCCCGCCTTTCTGACCAAAAACTAGCTACTAGTAGCGTTGTCCGCGTCCAAATGCCGGTTAATACAAATGTTGAGTCCCTCAAAGGTCCCAGCAAAAGTGGTCGGAATTTGGCTGCCGCGAATAAATCTGCATCATTCCAAGGCTGCTACAGCTCTTTTAAGTAGTAGACTTTCCAAGATGCGTACAAAAACCCATATAGCAGCTATACAAGAACCATGGGTGCGGAAAAAACGCATTTGTGGCTTGGAAGGTGTTAAGGGTACCGAGGTACCTACTCTGTGACGAGCAATCTGAAAGACCGATACACCGTCTAATTGTATCAACCTTTCTCTCACCGACCAAAATTGGACAATTCTGTTGCCAAGATTGGGTCACAAACGAACACAATTGTGTATGGCAAGGCTCTACAGGAAGCGGGCAGACTAAACACATGCTCCAGAAAGTCAGTTGGAAGTCTGCGGCATTCCCGCTGTCTCTCAGTAGAAATGACTGCAGAAAACTTATTGGCGTTCTTACGGGGCACTTCGCTTTTGCTAGGAATCTTAGTGTGCTAGACTTAAGTGATATCACTGTCTGGGACGCTTGTGAAGAGGGCAACGATACTTCGTGTCATTTCCTTTGTTATTGTCCTGCCATTGCTCGGATCAGGTGGTAGATTTTTGGCGCTGATGTGGTGAGTTCTGATACTGTAAGCTCCTCATCGCTTAAGTGCATTCTCGGCTTTCTCTGGAAGTCGAAGAAATTCAAGTAAAATGGGTAATACTGTATTTGCTTCCTGGTAGTAAAGTAAAGTGTTTCCTAACCCGACAAAAAAAATTCAAGAGCTTCAAAAATAGATAAAACAAAAATTTCGAAAATGTCATCGGTAGGATATAAATAAAATCGTTTCATGTTTCAATAAAACGCCATTAAAAAAGTTTTTCGGCCAAATCGTAATTGTGTACCTACTTTTAGCTTCTGTCCTATCGTAACCACTCGTGACTTTTTGGCTTTGAGAATAAATCGCAGCCGGAATCACTTGCACCATAATAAACCGTATTGAATGTCAAATGTTGTTAGATCATAGTAATCCTGTTTATGAAAAAATTTTAATTATTTAAAACATTTTCAAAAATATCTATAAAATTGTTCTTAGCTAAAAATTCAAATTTCAAAACATGGAAACCTATCTAAATTTAGTTAATTGTAGGGCTAGGGACCATGGTCATTCATCAAAGGTATAAAATATTGAAATTTTACATATAATGTAGATATGTAATGAAAAATGTTAATGTTAATGTAAATGTAAAAAATGATGGATTTCTTTATTTCAGATACAACGCCAAATTATTGTGAATGAAAAATGCTCGACTTAAAATTATGTCTATTGGATTTGATTCGTCCTTCTGGATCGTGCTCAAAACAGAAAAAATCGCTGAAGGACATATCGACCAGATATCCGTCTGATTTAATGCAAAAGTACAACGATGTGAATGTCATATTTTTTAATGAGAATCTATCTATGACTAGCAAGTATGACATGCGCCAATTTGCCGGAAATGGTTCGGGATATTATACATCGTACAATCCTAATTCGAATAGCGCGAGTGGGAGTGACCGTTATTCACGTCGATCATCGAAAACGCTTCGAGGATACGATTCTGAAAGTTTTAGACTTGATTTTTCTTCTGGAAACGGCACCGAAAGTGAGCTGGACTACAGCTCCTATGAAACGGACAGCGTAGAACAGGACACAGCTAATGATGATGAAGACCAATTGGACTCGTTTTGTACTCTGTGCACCTCAACATTTAGTTATACACAGTTTTGCCGATTTTGTGAGAATTCATTCTGCGGATCTAAGTGTGATGCACAGAAGAAGCATCAGGAACAGTACGGAAGTAGAATTTCTAAAGAAAGGTATTTATTCTGTTTTTTTTTTAAATATTCAAATAGATATTTGTATTTCTTTGTACGAAGTGTCTATGTTCGGGACACGGGCACGTAACGTAATTCTATTTTCATTAAAAACTCTTTATAAATATAACTGTTGGATCCTAAACGTACGGCCTTATGTCCGAAAATGATTATACTGGAGTTTAGAGTCCTTGCCGCGAGCGTAGCGAGCCACACACCCCAACTTGACGTAGTCGTGTCCCGAAGCCGTGCCCCGAAGCACAACGTGCGAATAGCAACAGCCTTCTTTGTAAAATAATTTTAGTAAATTATAAGTTATGGTATTAATTGGTAAAACGGCCGAATCTAAACATTCTAAAACGCGGTAACTTATGAACCGTTTGTCTCACTAATCTGAAACTTAGAAGTGAGAACTATTGACCCCTTTGATCCCTTTTTTTAAGGGGGGACATCATTTTAAAGTATTGAGGCAGCAACTTTCTTATTGTTAACTTTTAGCGATGTGCACCTTATGATGATATAGATAATGGCAGCACGTTCTTTAAAAGATCTTCATTTTCGTCCAATCGTAATTTTTATTTTAGTTGAAGGAAATATTTTTTTGATGGAATTTACTTATTAATAGTACCTACATACCTACTTCTTCTTCTTATCGGGCTGCCGACGCGTGTAGACTGTAGAGTCTCTGCATGAGACACTGCAGCTTTCTATCCTCTACGATCCCGGGCACGCTGCTTCCAGTTGTCCAGACCAAGCGCTCTGGCATCCGCGGTGGCTTGGTCTTTGAAACGGAGGTTCGGTCTTCCTTGTCGTCTAGAACCTGGGGGGCTGGGATTCGAAGATCCTCTTAGCTGGAGTCCATTCGCTCGATGTGGCCGAGTCAATGTAGTCGACGTGTTTTGGCTTTTTAGACTACATCCACATCTTGGTACAGCTCATAGAGTTCACGGGACCAAAAATCCGCCGAAGTATTTTTCTTTCGAAGGAACCCAGTATCAGCTCTCCCTTCTCCATAAGCAGTCGGCGCCATAAAGCAGAACTGGTAGGATAAGGGTTTTGTAGAGCACACATTTCGTCCTTCGAGTTAGGAATTTTGAACCTACTGTTGTGTAGAAAAATAATGATAAAACACTTCTCATTGCAAGTTCCTAAAAATGTTCTAAGCCTTGCATTGCAAGACGACCCTTATCTACTGTTTTTAGGGAGTCATTTATTAATTAAGAAAAACTGTAGGTCCTATTAATATGAAAGCTTACCTATACATTAGAAAATAAGCAAAAATGATAGACAGATGTTTCGGCATTTTTTCAAAATGACCCTCTACCCCCTTTTTGCAAGGTAAACTGTTTAAAAAAATCACTTTTCTTACGGAATAGCTTTCTAACCACTTACCATGCGCCATGCGCTAATGCACTGTCAGCTCTGAACGTGGACATCTCACTTAGGTAGCTGATTAATTTGATGCTGAACAGCATCAACTCTAGTCTAGGTGGGGCATCTGGCAGAAGATATGACAGTAATGGTTCACCACAAGGCGTCGTTCTAAGCCCACTTCTAGAACTGGAACTTAATGGTCAATCAACTGCTGTGATTCCTTAAAACAAGCAAGGTGATTGCATATGCGGATGACGTTGCGAATGTCCTGTCGTGTCAGGAAAATATCCTAATACTTTAAAGGAACTTCTACATCACGCTCTTAACAAGCTAAGGTGGTGGTGTTTTCTCCGATAGACTAAATCTCTGTCTCTCATTCCGTCTTCCAGATCACTGTAGCGTATTTCTTATCTTGGTTAAAAGAAACGTGATAAAGATATCCGTATATCTTCTCGGATAGTCAAGCTGCAATTAAATAAATGCCTGGAATCAGTCTCTGATGCTAACTCTACTATACATCCCTAAACTGTCGCGTCGCACGTCTCTCATCAGGGAGATGGCGGAGCAGTTCAATATTCACCTCTTCTGGGTGCCGGGGCTTAGAGACATTCCAGGAAACTGTAAGGCTGATGAACTTGCCATTTGCCAACATCGGGACTAAACTACATATTGTACCAAACAAATGTGGTATTTCGCTACATGTAAACTCATAATAAAGCTGTATGCTACAGAAAGAACAAACCTTAGGTAGCCAAGTGGCACGACATGTCTAGTGACAAAACAGATTTGGCCAAAGCTAGATCTTAAACGTTCTAACAATTTGATCTCACTTGACAGAAGGCATATTAGCGGCACAATAGGTGGACACTGCCTTATAGACAGGCATGCAACAAGGCTTGGCGTATTCTCAAACGATGTTTGTAGAAGTTATTTGGGTGAAGAGGAGGAGGAAGAGGAGAGCCTTATCCACTTTTTCTGTACTCTCTCTCCCGAAACTCTCCGGACTCTCTTGCCCGGCTCTCTCCCGAAAACGGAAACTCCAATAATTGGGAGCCTTCTATTACAATGATCTAAACGATCTTACAAACCTTGATATTCGAAGTCTCCTATGCTTCATTAGAAGCTGAAACTGGTTCAACGAGAAGGACGAAACTTCTTCCAGATTTATGTGGTACTACAAGGGACCTTATAATGGATCAAGTGTGTCGGCCTTTTGTCGACAGATACTTCAACCTAACCTAAACTACCAGTTGCCGTATCTCAACCCAATGCAGATTTCTATAGGACTCACTGAATGAGACTATATAGACTTAGAATGCAAGCAAAACTATATTAGGCACACAATATACGGAACTTGGAAAGACGAAATCGTGGCTGAATTTAATTCATACGTTATTGGGGGATGGGGTTTTTGAGACATCAATAATTCGTGTCATAATATGTGATTTGTCCCCTATATTAGGCATATGAACTCAATCTCAATGACATTTTGATAATAAGCATTCACAATGGGGTAAAATGTATCTATCAATTGATACTCAAAACAAAAAATAAATTAAATAGCCGGCGCAACAGGCGGTAGACACCCAAGGCCTAGCTTCTCGCAACCATTCGTTTTGTGTGAGTTTTTCTATTTTAGGGACGAATGGAAGGGACCTACAATTTTATGCCGAGGCCGAACGGCTGAATTGAGAAGCTTTTTCAGGACAGTCATACTCTCGGGTCTCGGATGTTTGTCAGACGATCGCGAGAGGTGGCGCAGTAGAAAAAACCTTAAGATGTAAGTTGTGTGTTTTCCGTGGATCGAAAATGGGATCCCTCGCACAGTAGTCCAGCACACTAACCACTGCGCTACTGCGCCCACAATTGATACTCATAATCCCAAATTATCGATGAATTGATAGATGTTATTAAATATCAAATAATTGAATTTGATAACCATAATAGGGCTGTTTGTGTGTTTGATTGGCTCCAAGAATGGTTTATATTCACAATTGGACCCGGTAGGAGGTGGTGATGCGATCTGGTTCCACAAAATTTAAAATAATAAACACTCAACAACAAACAAAATAGAACGGAAAATGTACGAGCAGGCAAAACAACGTTTGTTTTAAAAAAATCGTAGGTAGATAGTTTTTTTATTTGTGCTGAGATCTGAGAATGTTTTCGTTTATTTTATTTATTTCCAAAAAATTTACCACTGGCCTGTTAAGAAAAGCGGGTGTCCATCACTAATATTTTAGGGTGTCGACTACTGGAAAAATTGTATCCATAACCAAAAGCCTTGTAAGGTATTAAAATTGCTTGTTTTACTTATTTTATGGAATTCCTTACATATGTAAATGTTGTTATAATTCTCTTACAAAAAATTATTTACAGTTGAATTTTAAATAAACATCATTAAAATTGATGCAATGGAAAAAAAAGTTCTGAATTTTCAAAGTCCGAATTTCTCTTAAGGGTGAAAGTCGCTAAGTACTTTACCCTACCTTATTTTAACATAATAGCTAAACTCTTCTAACGCATTTCTATTCCCTACCATTTGAAACAGAAAACTAAGATTCGAATACCGATTCGATAACCAAAGTCTTAACAGAATAGAGAAAGCTTCCAGAACAGCACTAAGCACTGTATTTTTCCAGGGTGAACTTGGCTGTTTATTGAGCGAAGACATGAACCCTTCTTCAAATATGTATCTTCTTTCTAAACGAGCTGGCAACTTGGTAAGGGAAGCCACAAAGTTGTTTTCTTCTATGAACCGCATCGTTAAAAGCTTTTTTTCCACATACCTTCTGTCGAGAGTGAGAGTGCAGATTACATTTTGTAGTATGTACCTTGATAGAGCCCTAACATTATAGTGAAAACTGAAGTGAAGCACACTTCACAATAAAAATCAATTTAACGATTATTAACGCACCAGACATGCTACAAGCCTTTTCCAACCAATTCAATTGCAACAACACGCACAGGTATATACAAAACTACAATTCCAAACGGTTAATACTGACGTGATGAATGGCGGGTAAAAAGATACGAACAAACTTTTTGAATTTTCTTTTCTTCACTATAACTTATACTGCATCCGCAGAGTGAAAAACACATCAACATCACACAGCAGCAGCAGCAGCAGCAGCAGCAGCAGCAGCAGCAGTGCGGCTGGCCAAAAGAACTATGCAACTGTTATGCGTCGATGAAGAGATGAACAGTCAGCCACCTTTGATTTCCTTTCTTCGGGACCAATTTCTTCGAGAAATCTTTCTTGGCTCATAAACTCTTCGGCCATTGTTGCGATAGCACGTGATCTTTCTCTGGCTCCAAAGTTGTATCTCTCAGTCTTGGGTGTTAAAATTTTTGAGATAAATTTCTTCTCATCATAGATGTATTCATAACGTGTGCATATTTTATAATTTGTTCGATCTTCGTCGCTCGTCTTCTTGTTGTTTTTGTTTTTATCTTTTAAAAGAATTTTTCCCGCAGTAGTTGTTTTTTGCATTTCAGGTGTTTTTACTCACCCTAGGTGTCGGTCGGTCGGTCGTTGTTTAAACACTCTTGAAAAAGTTCATAACAGTGCAAATAAATGTTGGAAAGCTAAAGTGCAGTATAATACACATTCCCCCTTTTCCAATGATATCCGCTAATAAATACGTTCGTATGTAAAAAAAAAATGAAAACTATTTCATATTCGCATAACATAAATAAATAAATAAATAAAAAAAAAAACACCATTGCGGTACCAGTGAGAGTTATGAGAAATTTAACAATATTTGGATAACTGCTTTCAAAAGGTTTGTTTTATTTTTAATATGGCTTACTACAGTTTGGGCGGTACTAATAATAATTTTTCGTGTTCACTTTGTATGAATTCATATAATAGAGATATGTATGTATATTCACGGTATAAAAAGATTCGTTGCCTCATTAAAGTTGAATCGAACACTAGAATTGGTGTAAGTCAGACGAATTATCATTCGTAATTCGACACACTTGACAAACACTCATTAAGATACGTAGAAGACAATCGATATAATGCACTTATTTTTCAGTAACACTAAACTAAAAGTAGATACAAATGCACTATAATAGTAGTAATAATACACCCACACAATGGATAATTGACTAAGGCCGTGTCTCGATTGCGCTAAACAGTTATCATCGGCTAATTTTCTGACACATTGGGTAGTATGCAAAAAGATGAGCACGATCTCAAAGCCAGAACTGACGATCTTGAACTCGCCCAAGGAAATAGCACCCAAATCGATTTGGAAATAACGCCCCAAAAAAATGCATAGCGCCCAAAAATAAACAACAAGATGGAAATAAAGCCCAAAAATAATTAGCAGTTTAATACGTAGGGGCATGGTGCTCCCCCTGCAATCCCCCGCCTGGCGTTACTGCCAGATTTGGAGTATGTGCGAAATTCGATATATTGAAGGTTTTTTGCAGTTTAAACTCCCACCTACTCGTAAATCCAGCAGAATACTCAATTTTTTTCAGGGTTAGCGTGAAGAATGAGACTTCTATCTCCAAAAGCTGTATTCGCATATCTGGGGGGGGGGCAGCGTCCAATCTCGATCTGTATTTTGTCTTTGCAAAGTATACGCTGAAAAGTCTACTTCACAGCGATGCGTTGTGACAAACGGGAGCTAATTTATTATACACCCCTATCGTGGAATCCGCCGGCGGAATTGTTCACGGAAAAGAATATTTTGATATCGTCAAATCCGCAAAGTGACGTGTGGGTAATTTGAATGAGTTTCACTGTATCGTTGAAAACGTTCAGATCGAATTTTTCCCGAACAAAATGACAGTTCTCGCCCGCATCAAAAGCATTGCGGATTTCATAGGTTTTGTTGCTTGCTGCACGTCTTGATAATTTTTTTTAAGAAAATGTACATATAAAAAATCTGCTTTATTAAGCCGAACATTTGTAGAAAATCTGTGCAATATTAAACTTTATTAAAATCAATAAGTAATCTTTCTAAAAACACATTTCATCCGGGATTTCCATGAAATCATGCACAGCTCCTCTTAACCTGTCTCGTATTCTTCTCTGAGAACACCGCTCATTTCGTTCTTCCTCTTATGCTTTATGTTTTATTTAAATCACTTTTAAAACAAATTTTTCAAATGCCTCCGGCAAATGCAGCTACACAGATTTGTATTGACAAATGAAAGACCGCCGTTTGACAGTGAAACTGCCTTTCCCAAAAACGTGTCGATAAGGAAACGTTTCCGTCAGATTCCACGATAGCAGTAGAAGGTGAAAGCGAATCGTACCTATAGGTGAAGTGAAACTTAATTCCGAAGGATTCCACGATAGGGGTGATAGCCTGTTTGGCAAGTTCAGGATGTTTACTCCTAAAGCTATACTAACCCAAAATTCGTTCATTGATACAGATTCAAAATACATGTTTTGATGAAGAAGAACTCTGCAGATCTATAACGGCCATATTATTCACTCACTTTAATCCGGATTAAACTTCACACCCAGGTTTAAGTGAGTTTAACCAAAATCCATAATATTCAGTCGTTAAACCCGATAATAAACCCGTTTTTTTAACCTTGTCGGCGTTTAATCCGATTAAGTAAATAATTTGTAGGCGCAGTAGCGCAGTGGTTAGTGTGGTGGACTACTGCGCGAGGGATCCCAGGTTCGATCCCCGGAAAAACACAAATTACATCTTAAGGTTTTTTCTACTGCGCCATCTCTCGCGAACGTCTGACAAACATCCGAGAGTATAACTGTCCTGAAAAAGCTTCTCAATTCAGCCGTTCGGACTCGGCACAAAATTGTAGGTCCCTTCCATTCGTCCCAAAAATAGAAACTAACACAAAACGAATGGTTGCGAGAAGCTAGGCCTAGGGTGTCTACCGCCTGTTGGGCCACCTATTTATTTTTTTTAAGTAAAGAATTTAATTTAAGTAATTTAACCCGGGTTAAAACAAAAGTTCATATTATTGACTAATTTGGTTTATAAATTTCGGGTTTAAAAAAATCTGATTAATGATCGGGTGTAAAATTAACTACCTACTTAAACCTGATTTACCGAAGTGAATAATATGGCCGTTAGTGTCGTAGGCTGGGTTTCATTCTGACTTATTTTTATTCTTTGTGAGATATTATGCAGAAACTTTACAAATAAAGGATACCCACACGCATGCATTTTTGTGTCAAGTAAAGATAGTTTGCATCAGTACCTCATAAAAGCTATGCGCGAACTATACCCACACGCATGCATATTTCATGGATTGTTGCTCGTAATTTTCTTTGGAAACTGGATGTTGCTGTACCATTTTTGTTTGCTTTTTTTTAATTATGGGTAGCTTACACTTCAATAAAAAAAAATATAAGAATCAAACATTTTTTGCGCAAAAATGTTTGCAATTGCATACTTTACAAAAATTATTTTTGTGTTTTACTATTCTTAATTCAAGAAAGTCGCGGAACCCTTAAAACTGTTCCACGGAACCCCAGGGTTCCGCGGAACACAGTTTAAGAACCGAGGGATCAGAGATCGGTCTCAATGCTCTCTGACGTATTTAAGTAAGGACTGTACGAGAAAAAATCCGGAAACATTTGCGCGGTCTGACAGTACTGAAATTCGACATCGCAGTACCGTTAAATTTTGATCACATGATCTTATACTCATTATAAATAAATCAATAAATTATAAATTATTTGATCTTAAGTTAACTGGGATAAATAGTATTATCTTCGGTTAATTTTTTATCGCGGTCGAAAATGGATTTTCAGCTGTCAGCGATTTATCCTGCTCCGGGATCAAGACAATAAATG
Organism: Cheilosia scutellata; assembly: GCA_955612985.1. Taxonomy (NCBI): domain Eukaryota; kingdom Metazoa; phylum Arthropoda; class Insecta; order Diptera; family Syrphidae; genus Cheilosia; species Cheilosia scutellata. The sequence goes on along the minus strand of OY015313.1, from coordinate 57,047,647 downwards.
ATCCTTTAGGCTAATTTTTGACAGTCTCTTTTGCTTGAGTTTTGCTAGAATATTCAAGAGGAAATAAAACACAGAATTTTAATAAATTAATACCGTTTATTGAATAAATCTCTGTTTTTTTTTTAAGTAGGAGTTTGGTGAAATTATTTTCAACACATAGGTAATTGACAAAAAATGAGCCGAAGATAATTATTTAGCGCATCCTAATAATGTATAGAAATAGTAGTTTAAAAAAATGTTAAGCATAATCCGTTTCTTTTAGCATTAAAAATTGCCAGGCCTAGTTTCTCTTTCCGGATTTTTTCTCGAACAATCCTTACTTCCTTATAATACGTCAACAACTAATGGCGTATTTAAATATTCAGTAAAGAACTCTAGGTAACATTTTTTCGATTATTGATTTACAAATTTTAATAAATAAATTTTAGGGCACATTTCGAATAATGAAATTTTACATTTAACCAGTTAATAGAATTCGATTGCATAGGGCAAAATCTGAATAGAGAGGAATCTGAAGAGCCCATTCGAAAACGCTATAAAAAAAACTGCTCTCGTGATCAATAAAGACCAATAAAGATTCAAACAGATCGATTTATGAAAAACTACTAATTTTTTTTTAAATAAATGTACATTAAATTCAGGTTTCCAGTACAAACAAAAAATCTACTGCACTAAAATTGGTTTTACTGCAGTTTTTTTGAAAAATCTACTGCACAAATGAGTTTCTCAAGTCCGAACGCCCTAGACTGTTTTTGTAAAAAAAATGTGCGCGCAAAATATTTAGCAAATGCCCTGAGTCAATAAAATAGCAGACTTGGAATTTTCGTAGCAATTGCTTTGTCTTCCACATTTTATTCATACCAATCTGAGTAAAAGGTCGGTGGCGCAGCTTTTCGAAGATGTCAAAAGTTGGAGTTACCTCAAATCAGTTTTTATTCATATACGTAGCTTAGCAATTGCTTCGATGATGACATTTATTCTGAGTAAAAGCAATTGCTACGTTTTATTCATATGACCCATTATGTCAGTGTTGAAAGGAGTAGTTCACCAAACTCCAATCTTAAGTCTGAGATTTCTCTAATTTCACGCTTTTAATTCCTCTTAAATCTCACATAAAAGAACTGTAAAAAAGTTAGCCTATGTTAATTTAATATCTTGCTACCGGAGTAAGATTATTTTTTTGACAGTTGAAAAATTCGTTTTCGATCACGATAGTGTGAGAAAATTAGCCCAAGATAATTATTATTTGGCGCAATTGAGACAGGGCCTAAAGATTACTTTTAAGTCTATTTTTTGAATTTAACATAAAAGCATTTTCCTAGACTTGGCTTAATTATCTTAACAGCCTTATGATTCATGGGACTCCGATATATGGATAAAACAAGTTGCCTCCGTTTATGAGAAGCGAATCGAGACGGTTTCCAGTTTCTTAAATGGAGTGTTGTAAGGATTAGGTATCGGTTAGAAACTGTCATATGAGTATTCATTTTTATAAATCCATATTAAAGTTTTTATATGGATATACTGATAGGCTGTAACTTTTAGCTGTGGCGCTGTAGTTAAGGGGTTTACCTGATCCTCAACCATTACGCTATCTGCCTCCAGTTTCACACTCCAAGTTGGCTGTGGTCCCCTACGACTTGTGCGGGCCACCTAAGGCGTGGTATTCCTCTACTGCGTTGTCACTCTAGTCGATGTCGCTGTACAACTGGTATAATTCTTCATTGAATCTCCTCCGTCGACGCAAACGGGAAGGACAAGTTTACGAAGAATATTTCTTTAGAAGCGACCCGGGGATATCCTCACCGCCTTAGTCCAAGCGGAACTAAAGCGGGACTTATATGTAATCTCCTTAGTTTTTCGGGATAAGCGCTACCGCGCAATTTTCCTTTTCAGCACAAAAGAAATATAGGTTGGCAAGAGTTATTCCTCGTTCAATTTCTTTTGAGATGTTGTTATCAGGGTTTATAGCAAAGGCGAGCTAAGCTAGACCAAGTCGCTTATTACTTCAAAGCTATAGTTGTCGATTGGTAGGTTTTGTCTGATTCGTCGTTGTTGGGTGTCCTTTTCTGATGTCAGCATATTATAAAGGGTGGGCCAAATATGAGTTTTAAAAATGGAATAAAATGAACAACATTAAATGTTTTCCATGTATTAATTATGGAACACAACTTCATCCAAGAGGCTGCCTCGGCTGGCTTCGCAATAGCGCATTCTGTCACTTCAATTTTTCAAGACCTTAATGATGGTTTCGGGCTGTATCTCACGGTTTGCTTGGATGATAATGGCCTTAAGTGCTTGAATCGTTTCCGGATTGTTGGCATGACATCGGTCCTTCTCTGTTCCCAAAAAAAAGTCTAAGGGGGTCACAATTGACATCGCCAAGACGGCTGATAACATGATTTGGGAATTTGTCGCGCATGGCGCGCCATCCTGCATGAACCAGAGGTAACCCAAATGCATGTCTTCAATTTCATTAAAAAAAAAAGTCGGTTAACATGGCTCTGTAACACCCATCGTTGACCGAAACGTTGTTCCCAGCCTAATTTTCGAAGAAAAATGGTCCAATGATGCCAACCCTCCGCAATCCGCACCAAACTGTCACTCTTTGTGGATGCATTGGCTACTGTACGCGCCGTACCTATGACGACGGGGACCATGAGTGTTGTCCACTAGCATATTAGTCTCATGAAATTTTTGCACAAATTTGCTTCATTTCGGCCAAGACTTCTTTTCAAAAAACGTACTGTTTGGGCTACACAGCACTAACTTTGGAAACGTTGTTCAAGCGTAAAGCGACTCATTTCGATCCGCGGAGAAATGATACGTACTTTCTCTCCAGATTTCGACCGGGAAACAGCTGTCAGTGCTAAATTCCCTTTGATTTAAAAAGAAACCACTAGATGGCCCACCCTTTTCCTTCGTTAACTAACAATTGTAGAATTTCCGTTACATATGTGTTTTCTGCGTTCTCAAGCAAACTATATTGTACTAGATCTAACATCTCCTATGCTAAATTAATCTTACCCACATTTTGCAACGCGTTTCCTTTAGATTTAAGTATTTTACAACTACATACCTACTGTAATTTGTATTGCCTTTCGGAAAACTTAAAACAATCCGCGGTACTAATAATCATTTTTAATGTCCAGGCTAACTTTTACGAAGTCACAATTGCGAAAATGTCCATACAATATTATCGAATGTGACTGTCAAAATATTTAAATTGAAGATTAAAAATGATTATTGGTAAGGCCCAATGATTGTACTGGGATCGAAAGCACTTGCAACAGTTTGTCATTTATGGGAAAAGTAGGTATTATGATTTTTATGGCAAGGAATTTGATTTTACGGGGTACCAATATGAACACTTTCACTACGTATGTATTTCAATGTTGCATTGCCAGTATGGGGACCAGTGTTGCCACTTTTACCACATATGTAGCAAAACTACTAGATTTTATAGTGTCACTCTACATTACCTACATAACATCCAATCATTATATCATTAAGCTAGAGACTTGAAATATTAAATAGTGCTTAGAAATGAATGACAATGCAGTACCTATTATGTATTAAGCTAAAAAATACTTTTTCTTCTTATATTATCACTTTCCGCGGTACTAATAATCATTTTTAGTGTTCAGGCTAACTTTTTCGAAGTCACAATGGCGAAAATTTCCATATAAAATTGTCTATTGTGACCGTCAAAATATTTAAGTTGAAGGTTAAAAATGATTATTGGTAAGGCCCTTTAACTTTAAGTGAACTTTAAGCAATATGAACTGTCGTTACAATTCAAAGTTATTTTTGCCGAAAATGGTATTCACAATTAAAAATTTATCAATCCTTGCCTAGGACTACGTCTAAAAAAGCAACTTTGTGTTATTTGCAGCAAGTGACATGTTCTTTAGGAAGTTCATTCGAAGCTCCTTAAAAATGCAAAATAATTTAGTTTCTTTCCGCGGTACTAATAATCATTTTTAGTGTCCAGGCTAACTTTTACGAAGTCACAATAGCGAAAATTTCCATATAAAATTATCCATTGTGACCGTCAAAATAGTTAAGTTGAAGACTAAAAATGATTATTGGTAAGGCCCTTTATTTTGGATGATAGCATAGCAAGTCTTATAATTATTAATAATGTGTCTGGGAATTTTGTTGCTTCGGTTGTAGATCCGTAAGATTAGTCAGACTGCCTTTTAGGCTGCGGTTCCGGTGCCAGCGAATGTAAGCGAATAGTTTAGTTAGTTTTATTGACTATTTATTTAATTCAAAAAAAGACATACATAATACTTTTTCTATTTTCTTAGTCTAATTGGTTTGGCTTAAGGCCGTCTACCAGATTGACATTAAGTAGTAAAATCTTCTCCAAGTAGATACGTAATATAAATAAGCATTTCAAAAATCTTCCTCTATTATGCGTAACCTATAGCGTAGTGCATTCGTTGTAAAGTTATACAAAACATCCCAACCTCTGTCGCCGTTTAAAATGTTGATCGCTTCCTCTAACTCCAGTGTGCAACTTCCAAAATACTTGCGTCTGAATTCCCTAAGTATGGGGCAAATTGCCAGAAAATGAAAAACATCCTCTCTCTCCTTTCGGTTACAGAGCTCACATAAAATCGGGAGATCTGAACGGTGAGGTATAAAGTTAAGATTTATTAACTCTCCTCTTATCTTAAATATCGTGCTTATCATTTCGGTTGTGTTTCCAGCAATGAAGTACGTTCTGTCCTGTAAATAGTGTCTCATTTTGCTGTAATATGTTCTATATTGAGATTGTTGTGCCTCGTTTATAAATTTGTCGTACGTTTTATGCCCTACTTTTTCCAGTAAGATGTTAAATTTGCTTTTTAAAGATGTGGGTTGCTCATTAGGTGAAATCTGTAAATCCCAATCGCATTCAGACGCCAGCCTATTCCATTCTTGAACGCAGTTTGCCTTAGTCGACAGCATATGGGATAGTACTAATTTTGGTATCCGTTTCTGCTCCATTGCCATAACTCTTACCACATAGTCTAAATGTAGCTTTAGAGTATTTAAAATCAGTGGTGGGATCCCAGTCTCCAGGTGTAGCATGTAGGTAGGTGTACTAGAAGGCAGTTTAAATATTCTCTTGACGAAGTATCGAAGCAGTTTTTCTACGGTTTCATAAGAACTATAACCCCATACTTGTGCTCCGTATAGTAATATTGAAGTTGAAGTCGTGTTGAAAATTTTTTGTTTAGCTGCGTGGTTAATGAGTTTTTTATTGAGACAGGTATTCCAAATTGAAGAAATGGCTCGCTTGGCTTCCGTTAATTTGTTTTGAAGATGCTTGTTCATGTTTAAATTAGAAGTAAACATTACTCCTAGATACTTGTATTCACGTACAATATCTATGTCTTCTCCTTGAAACGTCCACTTTTCAACTCGAGAGTACCTGCCACCGCCATTCCTTATAATCATCATCTTAGACTTTGTAAGATTAACAGACAGGTTCCAGGTTTTGCAGTACTTTTCAAGTCTATTAATCATAAGCTGCATGCTATCCACGGAGTCGGCGAGAAAGACAATGTCGTCTGCAAACATTAGAGCTGGTATTCTTGTTCCGTTTAGTTCGATTCCTCCTCCAACAGCATCTGTAATATCGTTGATATACAAAATGAATAGTAACGTACTCAGGATGCATCCCTGCTTTACTCCCATTGTTGTTCCAAACTCTTCAGATATGTTGATTCCGTCCCAGACACAGGCTTTGTTGTTTCTGTACATGGCTTTTAAAACATTTATGATTTTTGTTGAGATTCCAATTTTATAAAGCTTGTAAAAAAGCGCTTCACGGGCTATGGAATCAAATGCCGCTCGGAAGTCAACGAAGAATGTATACAGCTTCTTACGTCTTCTTTTATAAATCTGAGCTATATTGAATAGCGAAAAAATTTGGTCTACGGTGGAATAATTCTGCCTAAACCCAGCTTGGCATTCATGCAAAATTTGTTTACCATTAACCCATTGGGTGAGTCTGTTGAAAATTACTGAGCTAAATAGTTTAACTGAGGTATTCAAAAACGATATGCCCCTGTAATTTGCTGGATTATTGTAATCTCCCTTTTTATGCAGAGGGAAAATGATAGCCTTCTCAAAGCTAGCTGGGACATCTGCCGTTTCGAAAATTCGATTGAATTCGCATACGAGGACTGCTAAAAACTCAGGTGTGCAGCTTTTATAAAATTCAAAAGAAATGCGATCTTCGCCTGGTGCTTTGTTGTTTTTCGTTTTTTGGATAGCAACTCGTACTTCTTCTAAACTAAATGGTGCATCAAGGAATTCATCAAAATAGAGAGGAGCTGCATATTGGAATGATGGTGCGCTCTGCGGTGTGTTGAGAAGGTTCATAAAGTGGGTTTTTAACTGTTCTGCCTGCAGCCCTATAGCGATAATGTTCTTTTTTCCATTTATAAGTTTCACTGCTCGCGCGAATTCGCAAAGTTCGCTGAAATCATTTAAAAGTACGTATTTCCTATGTTGTGGTTCGACTGCACAACATTTATTCGCGCGAACACAACATAGGAAATGCGTACTAAAGTGATTTCAGCGAACTTTGCGAATTCGCGCGAGTAATATTCGCTTACATTCGCTGGCACCGGAATCGCAGCCTTATTCTGAATATTTCTGAGAAAATTTACACGTATAAGTGCATTTCGACGTGAAAACTGACAGGCCAGCATATTTTTTTTTAATACTTTTCCGGGGAAAGGCAAACCTATAACGCTTCAACAGCGCCCCGAGATGCTTGCAGATGTATGTTAGCTCTGCACTTAAAAATTGCAGCAAATTGTAGTCTTCTGAAAATATATCCCCAGGAAGCAAGTTCCAAAGTTTGCTTGTCCTTTAACAGAAATGTTATTTAAGACTATGAGAAGGCTTTTATGCTATGTCGTTCATTGCAACACCTACGAAGGTGGGCCATATATGTCCCTGAAAATTTAAATAAGGAACACTCTTTTTATTTTTAGTCCGTTGCACATCGTCTAAAGTCTAGAGAAGCATACGATGTACATGTGACTTTAAGTGTAATCAACATATCGACTATGGTTTTCTGATGAAATGCGCTGCGCAGATAGCTGACGAGTGATGCGGTAACAATTGGGTTCCTTGAAGCATACATGGCGATGGCCTGCTACGAACTTTAAAAAAAGTTAGTCATTATTCACTGTATTCTAGCCCAAAGGGGCTTTGCTGCAACGAAACAGCTGACTCACTGGCTAAAATCGGCGCAACAATGCCTTACGAAGGAAGGCGGTGGCTTGACACGCAAATTTAATCCAATGAAGTCTGGCTTAAAACGTAAAGCACCTGGACAGGAGTGCACCAAACAACTCTTCGCAAAATTCTCCTTCAGAAAATCATGTTTTCTCATTAATCTGACCAAAAATAACAAAAATAATAATTGGCGTATCACCGGACCCTACATGTAGACTATTCCTGGAGAGTTACGAATCCTCACTTCACATACTCATGGATATTGTCTCAGGGTCGATTATAGCTAGGTATCAGTAAAATGCATCCGTAAAAACACGAAACAGAACAAAACTGACAGATTTAACCATAGCATAGATATCATAGGAATTCAGTGGAAAATGTTGTGGAATTGACTGGGAAGTTGAAAAGGAAAAGTCCTACGTACGGACAAATTAATAAATTCGTTTTCTATAAAATTTGGAGATCAATTGCTTCATTTTGTTTTTGACGAACAACCTCTATAATTCAAAAGCAACATTTTAAGACAAAGATTGAGTTCAGCTATGAAGTTTAAGTGCTCCATAAAAGCAAAACAATTAGCCGATAAAAAATATGGAGCTTCCTAAAATCCCAATCTTTTGGTTTGATGTACATCTTCATAAACAAAATTTTAATTTATTTTAATTGTCGATTTTTTCGAGCATGAGCATGAGCATTGTCTAGACCAGCGGTTCCCAATCTTTTTTGGTCGTGGAGCACTTTTGCGGAGAGAAATTCCTCGCGGAGCACTTCGTTGTCCGCATCCCATTTTTTGTAATTATGGGAAACGCAATAAGTTTATTTTATTAAATTGAAGAAATAAGTACATAACATGTATGTGATGTGACATTTTATAAAATATTTAAATCTAGTAGATAATACAAAAATATTTTTAATTCAGTTTCGAGTTGGCTATAGAATAACGAAAGCTTTAAAATTCCAGTTTCCAAAATTTATAAAAATTACCAATATTTAGTCGAATAGCCTTTAATTTTTTTTTTAAATGGCAGTCAATCTTTTCTGAAGACTTACCACTAAAATCCGGCATCTTATAAATAAATAAATATTTAGCGCAACAGGTATATAGGCAGGCACAGGCACCCTAGGACTAGTTTCTCACAACTATTTGTTTTGTGAGTTTTTATTTTTGGGTCGAATGGAAGGGACCTACAATTTTATGCCGAGTCCGAACGGCTGATTTGAGAAGCTTTATCAGACGTTTGCGAGTGGTCGCGCAGTGGAAAAATCCTTAAGATGTAATTTGTGTTTTCCGGGGATCGAACCTGGTATCCCTCGCACACTGCACAGTGGTCCATCACACTGACCACTGAGTACTGCGTACATCCGGCATCCTAATATGGTGGTGTATAGTTCCAGACCCTCCTTAATGTTTTCGAAAAGCTCTTCAGCATTTCTTGATTTTTTGCCTTTAAATGCCTTTTCGATGTCGGCCCACATGTTTTCAATTGATTGATCAAGGGTCGACACTTATACAACTTCTGGACCAACACCGAACCAAGAGAATGCACCGCAGACCATTAGATACTATCTCTCTTCCATGCTTTATGGTGTGAAGCCTGTACTTTGGCTGCAATTCTTTGTTTGGAGGACGCTTTACATACGCTTTTCCATTGGATCCAAATAAATTAAAATTAGATTTGACACTCCAAAGAATTTTTTTCCAAAAATGCAATGGTTTTTGTAATTGGTTTTTGTAAGGCTCTTCCTTAGGTCTTTGGTGACATATTGTGTTTTTTGTGGAATATGCATCCACGAATATTTTGTTTTATGACACAAGTCGTGAGTTCTTGATGGAGTTTAGGTGCAACAATCTCCCCAATTTTTATGGACATCAAAAATGGGTTGGTTCTACTTGTCCGGCATATCGTTCTTTGATAGCTCTGGAATTTTGAAAGGTATCTCCACGATTTATTTTTACCCATTTTGTTAATGCTGTGTAAATACACCAATTCCATTGCTGCGAACAAAATGACAAAGTTTCAGAAGCACAAAATTAGCTAGTCTGATGGAATTTTCATATTTTTTCCCATCTTTCTTTCCGCGGAGCACTTGGATTTTCACGGCGGAGCACACTTTGGGAAACTCGGGTCTAGACAATCATGTACTTATCCTAACTCACCATATATACCTATTGCTAAATTTCAAAACATAATTAGTAACGACAGTCCTATAGGTAGGTTATAAAAAGTTACTAAATAATCAATCGTTATTAGTGAACTTTTATTTTTAAATAGTGATGCAACTATTTAGGACCTTTCAGAGTATTTTTTTAATTTCCTTGTTAGTTGTATGCCAGCCCCATTTAGACGATTATTTCAGTTTCAGTTAAACTGATGTGTAAATGCAATAATTGAAGGGTTTAACTGAAACTGATTGAATTCCTATATCCCAAACATTTTCAGTTCAGTTGTCAGTTTTAGTATAGATAGATCTTCGGTTGCTTACGAGTTACGAGTTAAA